>OW679200.1:52268425-52465405 GCA_940337035.1 Agriotes lineatus | reverse complement strand
GTAAGAGATCTTAGACCTTGAATGCACCTCTGACAGCCAACTCGGATTTTCATACTTATTCAAGCAAATTGGCTAGGATGGTTAGGCCCTCGCGTTTCAGGTAACTTGTGCAACATAATGCTACTAGGAAGTGACTAGATTTCAGTTTGTATATCATTGCTGCAAATTATAGAACCCCGAATTACAAGTTTTTGAGATGTATGCCTAAAAAATCCTCTTGATTCATTGTTTTTAGTCCCTTGAGAAATGTAAACAAAAATGTATATTAAATAAGATGAGGTACCGTATAAATATTTAAAACATGAAGACAGATTATAAGAAAGAGAAACCAAGTGATACCCCATACAAAAACAAAAAAGGGAGGCTTTTTATATTTTAGAAGGTATTATGTAATTGCCCTTTTAATTTAATACGTAGTATTAAAGGATTGCCATTAATAAAATTATTTGTTCAAACTAGGATGACTTAGCAAACAAGTTGACGTAACTCGTTTGTTCGACGTAACAGTGTACGCACGTGGGAATATTCTCTTGGTTGTCATACTATGATTTATAGTATAACCTGTAGCTGCGTATACTTACTGTGAATACTTAAATGGAACGTAGGCCGTTGAAGTGTGTTTTGCTGAAACTTGAAATTCTTTCCGTCATATGTATATTCTAGACTTCCCTTCTACAGTAGTTTTCATTTTGAAGTTTTTGAACGGGCGTCAGACACGTCCCGCACGTATCGAAGATTACGCTCCAGTTTCGCATGGCTCATCCTTAGGAATTCTTCCCGGCAGCCGCATGATCCTGACAGGAATGTCGCTCGCGTTAGTTCCGAAAGTTTTATTATGCTAAACTTAGCCATTGTAGATTGTGTATGCATCGCATTGTAGCGCTGCTTGACGAGCTCGAAGTTTGTTTGACAACGCCTGTTTAGCGCAGTGTATGTACAGAAGTGAGCAGCCGCCTTGCCGGGCTAATTAAATTGAATTTCGCTGCTATTAAATCATAGCTGCAGGTGTTGTTGAAATAGGCAGCTGAGGTGTAAATCCGCTTATTGCAAATCTGCTCCATGAAACTTGGCTGTTTATTTTCACTCGGCTTCAGTCAACAGCGCCGACTACTGAATTATTTTGCTGTTATTCTCGAGAATTTGCTTTAACGGCTTATCGCGATTCGGAAAATATTATACGCGGGAGATCCCGACTCCATTTCGGCCCCTGTCTTTAAATCGCTAGAGAGTTTACTTCGAAATCGATTGCGAAATTTTAATATAGATTGCAACGTGATCCATATGCTTGGTTTGCTGAACTTCGCATACGGCCACCTTTGCAATTTTTAGATTAACACAGTTTTATGTCGAACCATGGGCGTCGCGAAGAAGTTGAAGTAGGTTTTTATATATGAAACATGATTTTGGTTGTGTTTGTCTCTTTGTGAAGGTCATCTGTTTTGATCAACGGTTTCATTATTTGACCTAATCTTCTCTAATTTAAAACAACAGGGTGTTGCGGGGGTAAAAGTGCCCGGCGTGCAATGAGAGAATCTTCGGGGTAAGCTGTTCAATGTAGCCTTAGTTTCGTAAATTAAAAAAGTCGATTAAATAAGTTTAAAATTAATAAAATTACTACCAATTTTTGTGGATGATTAAATTTTATTAGCATAATCTGAGGATAATTTAGAAGAATCTATACATGAACTTTATCTGACATCCAGGGATTTAACATAAAAATGTTTACATCCAAAACAAAGGTGATGGTGTTCACAGGCCTAGATTCTATTAAAGCTCATCATATGAGTGGGTCCATAAAAAGGTAAAGGGTGTTTCAGATAGTGCCGAATTTGAATTTAGCGGCATTTTTTTTCGCGATGGTTGGTAGTCATGGTTTTACCATTTTCGTAATCTATCATCATGTCGATTACTTGCGTGATATCGCCTTGTCACACCTCCCGCGATACGATGACTTTATTTCACGAAAAATGTCCTGAATGCATAATCTCTTTGCGTGGCGACCGGGAATAGCCTGCCAGATGCTGCGATCTTACGCCATGCGATTCCTTTTTGTGGGGTTTTGTTAAATCAAAAGTCTACTAAACAAACCCCAAACAATTCCGGAATTAAAAGCAGATATCCGGAGAGTAATCAACGACATCCAGCAGGACGATTGTAAGCGAGTCATCGTAAACTTCAACGACCGCATAATTCAATGCCGGGCAGCCGTGGGAGGCCATACGCCGGATGTTATTTTTCATACATAAATCGGAGATGTTTCTGAATACGATGATTCAATTTTTAATCAAATATATGTTTTATTTTCAAATTTGGCGCTATATCTGAAACACCCGTTATCTTAAACAAGCGAGTGAAGACACGCACCATCAGGAAATCATACAAGGAAATTTAAATACTCTAGTACGGTAATATTTGTAGTATTACATTTAACCGGTACCGGTCTCTGGTCACAACAAACAAAGGATTTTAAAAAATTACCTGCTTCTTGTAATGCCACGTGATAGCAAAACTCAGATGTCTGTGAAAGAAGTCCTACAATTGCAATGCTTCCTGAGTTGATGAAAATTGATTAATTTTGCCCTTATAAATGATAGCTCTGACTGGGCAGGGTCCGCCTTATATTTATACTTTGACTGATTTACTGATTACAGTTTAACAGAAATTACTTTTATTCACCACTATATACATTTCAAACATTAGGGATAATATTAAAATAAATCATCATGTAACTTAGTTATACAAAATAAAAATCTAATTCGGTACCACATTGGGCACAGTTTTCCCAAATGGCAGAAGCGGGCTCGGTTCTCCACTGTTTGACAGTCGCTGGAACTGCCCAGGGTGATTGGCGGTTGTTGGAAGTACTGCGAATATAACCAAAAGTCAACAAAGGTGCAGTGAAAACATGGTGTTATCAGTTACTTTATTTAATGAAAGCAAATAAATATTAGCATACCACCTTGGATTACTTTCTCTCGAAGGCGAAATAGTCCCACGTGGGCGGCTTGTGGAATTCGGTTCCTTGATAACGGCGAGCGGTGCAAGGTGATCTCTTTTAATGGCGGGCGGACCGCGCGTGCCAAGGATGAATGACCACAATATTCAAGATATGGTAATTTTTAGACCTGGGGTGCCGACAAATTCAGGCTCCGTGTTCGGAATTAGCTAGAGCAGCAAGGCCCCGATTCTCAGGTCCTTATTGCCTTTTAAATTAAGTAGTGACGTGAGTTTCGTGACTGAATAGGTTAGAACAGCAGAGCCCAGATTCGCATATCCACGCTAGTTACGAATTTTGGGGAGGTCTTGTGGCTCGAGATTAGCTAGATTAACCAGGCCCCGATTCTCAGGTTTTCATTACCTTTTAAATTTAGCCGTGACGGAACAGCAGAGCTCCGATTCTCAGATTCACGCTGTTTGAGATTATGCAATTACAGGGAAGATGTTGGTTATTTACCTAAAGTAAATTCTTCCACAGGACGGATAATAACTTTAGATAGTGGAACGGATTAGTTAATGGTTTATTCTTCGGGAATCTGATCCGAGGTTTTCTCGAATAGTTCGGGAGGCCCGACTGTGACGAGAGCGGGGCTATCGGTGGCTGAGGCCGCACGATCGGGTCGGAGAACCGGGATATTTTCTCAGAATAATTCTCGGATTAATTCTCCTCGATTTCGGCGGAATAATTTGGTTTTATACGTGGTTGATCTCCCTCTCTGAAGAGAGTTCAAAAAAAAAAAAAGCGCACGGGACGATCTGACGTTTCGTTCGCGCACCGCGACGGATTTATACTTCCGAGCTCCCTGGAGATTTTGTAGTTGGAAAGCAAAATTTTAAATGCCCATAAGATTGTATTATGACTAATTCGCATTTAAAAAAGAAGCGAAACGTTACAGAATAAAAGGAAATAGTAAGACATGTGACGCACATCGTTGAACGGGTCGGGAATTTGTCTCAAAACTTATTTCACAACATACCATTTATTCGCTAAGAATAGTCCAAAGCTAACACATAGCAAATCTTATTCTAATGTATTTCAACTAGCGGTAAATTATACATGCAACATAAAATAATTAAAACTTAAGTTCAACTTAGCTGAAATACAGTTAACCCTTTCGAGCCGAATGTCGGATATATCCGGTCCGGCTTGTTGTGGTTCACAGACGGGTGTCGGATATACACGTTTCAGGTTTTACAGCTCAACAGACGGTTGTCGCGTAAATCCGACATCATTTAAAAGTAACCATGGCTGAGAACCTACCGTCGAGTTATTCCGTCACGCTTAGCGTGGCTCAGAAACGACTGTCGGAATAATCCGACACCGTCGGATATATCCGACTATAGTCGAATGTAATAAATGCAGCTACTTTACGCTGCACGTGTTGTAGTAGTATTCGAGATGTGTTTGTTAGAGGAAGCAGGTGCGTCGCGACCTAAAAGATTTAAACGAAACGTTAGTGGTGACAACTTTTGTGGTTTAGATCCTAAAGAGGTTAAAGAAATATTGCAAGTTCTGGGCGATGAATATAGTTATGTCAGTGATGAAGAACCTGTGAGTGATAGTGCAAGCGATTATTCACCTGAATGTTCAAGTGAAAGTGAGTGCGTTGAAAGCGATGATGAATGTCTAGAAAACCCAAGCGATAGTGAGAGAAATGTGTACGAAGACATCGAGGAGAGAAATGTGCACGAAGACATCGAGGAGAGAACTGTGTACGAAGACGCCGAGGAGATAAATACGGGACAAACAGAAATAGCGTGGACAAATAACGAATTCAAACCCGATAAACATACGTTTATGGATGAGCAAAGTGGAATAAATCCGGATTTGAACCTCAATGAAAATTCAGCGGAAATAGACTATTTCTCAATTATTTTTACGGACGAAATTGTCGACATAGTTCTACAGGAAACAAATCGTTATGCTGAAGAGAACGCAAAAAACTGGAAACACCTCGATAAGTCAGAATTTTATGTATTTTTGGCACTAAATTTACTCATGCCAAGAAATAAAAAATTAACTCTACATGACTATTGGTCCACTGATCCTCTGATGAATTCTCCTATTTTTGGACAATGCATGTCAAGAGATAGATTTTCTTTAATATACAGGTATTTGCATTTCTGCAACAATAAAGAAACTCCAAAGCACGATCGTCTATTTAAAATTAGAGATGTGCTGGAAAAACTAAAAGAAAATTTCAAGGCAGCAATGTACCCTTTTGAGTGTCTAGTTATCGACGAAAGTCTTGTTCTATTCAAAGGACGTCTCGTATTTAAACAATACATCAAAACGAAGAGACATCGTTTTGGAATTAAATTGTATGTTTTATGCGATTGCGATACAGGGTTTATTCTAGACTTTATTGTTTATGTTGGTAAAGAAACGGAGATTGATACAGAGACCAACCCCTTTTTGGGTGTTACAGGTGCAGTTGTAATCAAATTGTTGACGCCATATCTGGATAAGGGACATTCCCTCTACACTGATAATTTTTATACTAGTCCTTCATTGTCGTTATTTCTACATAATAGAAAAACCAATACCTGTGGAACAGTACGTCAAAATCGAAGAGGTATGCCAGAACTAAGGACAAAACTAAATAAAGGGGAGACAATTTGGAAAAGTTGTGATAAGTTATTAGCATTGAAGTGGAAGGACCGTCGAGATGTCACCATGCTCTCTTCAATGCATGAAAACGAAATAGTTACTTTACCTAAGCTAGACCGAAAAACTGGAGAAAACGTAAAAAAACCTTTGTGTGTGGTGGATTACAACGAAAATATGGGGGCTGTGGACCGTTCGGACATGTTAGTTAGCAGCATAGATTGTATGAGAAAGAACATAAAATGGTATAAAAAACTATTTTTCCATACCTTGGACCTTTGTATTCTAAATTCCCATGCATTGTACTTGACACAAACCCAGAAGAAAGTGCCGCTAGCAGTATTTCACTTGAATCTTGTTCGTCAGATTTTAGAAAGGCAAGTTTATATCTTATATGTGTTTGGATAGCAATGTAAAATGTAAATTCTCTTTTTTTAGGCATATGCTTGACTATAAAGTGCCTCGCCGTGTTGGTGCCATCTTCAAAAGGCTGACAGAGCGTCACTTTCCGTCCTTAGTACCTGACACGGAAAAATCAAAAAGAGCTATGAGGCGCTGTTTTGTATGTGCTAACACCAGTATGGGAGCCAAAAAAAGAAAAGAATCTCGATATATGTGTAAAGACTGTAACGTAGGCTTATGTGTTGCTCCTTGTTTCGAGACATACCACACAATTAAAAAATTTTAATGTTCGATTTTTGTATTTTTTCGGTGTTCTTTACATTTATAATTTTTGTTATTTGTTTATTTTTGACTTGTTCTACTTATTATTAATATTAGGAATATATTGGAAGAATGTATGGTACTTTGCTTTTCTATAAACTTTATTTTTTAAAATTTAAAATACAAGTATTAGCATATTATTCGTTTTTTTCGCTTTGTTTTCACTGTCGGAATTATCCGACGTCAGTCTGTGAGCCAATGCTAAAACGTCAGGCTGTGCGGAAAATCACTGAAAAAAACCGCCGGCTCGAAAGGGTTAAGGTACTGGGTGGTGTAGCTTGAACAAGAGTCCACGTACGATCAGTAGAGTTAAGCAACGCTCTTTCTGGTCAGAACTTGGATGGGAGTTCCACGGTTGCTTCGCTCGGCGCCTTGTGGTACGGCTACCACGAAAATAGTTGGTCCCGGATGTTATAATAACATCATGACATTCGTTAGTGGGGTTGGAAGTCCCCATAAAATATACAGCGACGCCTATAACTGGCTTAACGGCTGTTGGCTGAGTACCAAAATAAATAAAAAATAAAGTAAATAAATCTCCGGAAAATACGAAAATTAAGAAAAATCACAAAACCTGGGAGTCGCTCGAAATATTGGCTGGACGTACTTAATTGCTGACCGCCAAAGTTAAACGATTAAGGCGGGCTCGCATATAATGAGGCTCTCGCTTCGAACATGGAAGCAAAGTTGGTAGTTTCATGTGCTGAGCGGAGGTCAATGCTACCCGCTGTATGGGGTAACTTCTCTAGAGTTAACGTGAATACATACAAGAAGAAAGGAAAGGTTTGCAAAACCATACATTGATGTATTAGAAATCGATACTACGATGCGGTTGTTAAGGTGGCGTAGTGCGACACGATGAATAAATCAAAACATCGATCAATGCTAAGCTTTACTAAAATTAAAAGCGAAACGGTATTCCGAGCTGCAAATGTGTAGACTGTGAAAATCGTGGTAATTTTCCTTCAACTGGCACAGTAGAGCTTCGCCAAATGGCTACATTTACGGAATAATTGGCTCATATCACCACCACAAAAACCATGAGCTGACTGTTCCTGATCAACTCCAAAAATGAACAGCCCCATCTCGCTTATTTTGTAAATCAGCTCAATGATTGCTGGTGAACTACTCAAACTGCACTGTAATGCGTGTCGCCCTAAACTAAACTAAAATTAGAACACCTTTTTTATCCGTGCGAGCGAAATACAACGACGGCGTAGTAGAATATTGAGACCATAAATTGTGAAGATCTAACGAAATCTCAAAGGGTGATCTTTTCATGACTACAATGCATTCTTCGTTTTTTAGACTAGGAAAGCAAAATGGAAACATCTAAAATTTGGATCTTCGGAAAGACTTCTACACATAATTCGAAAAAAATCATATTAAATCGAAGAAGCAAATCAACTTAAATAGTTTGAACAGCTAACACAAGGAAGGTTGTCAGAAGAACGGGATTTGGCAGAAAATAACTGAGATAGTGGTTTGGCAATTGAGCAACATTCCTATTTCTAGCTGGTGCTAATAAAGTTGGAATAGTTAACACGGTAGCCAACATGAGATAAAATTAAACCTCAAAATTATGACAAAGTATCAGGAAGATTGGTTTGGAGTGTTCAATCTATGTGTCCTGCGACTGATGACATATGAAATTAAAATAACAAAAACGAAAAAGATGTGGATAAAAACCTCTACGGAGTTCCATCATTCGGAAGTGATGTAAAGCCGTGGGTTCCATGCTACTTCGATGTGTAGCATGTAAAAGATTCCTTGCTAGGGTTGGAACTCCTTAGTCTCGGCATAATTCTAAGTAGAACTTTAACCATATGATCAAAGCAGTCAGCGTCTAAGGTACCTGGTACTCCGCATGCGTAGACCTTGTCCATAATAAACAAAAACGTCTGCCAATAAACTAAGACCGCCTCAGCCAGCAGTGAACGAGAAGCTGTGAATATTGATCTCGGAATTAAGAAGCGCAATAATTTCACAAAAATAAGAGAAAGGTAAATGACGTAGTTGGAAAAGTGTTAATACAGATAGAACACAAAATTACTACAGTGCGACCAAAGACACGCGAAAGGTCGGTGGAGCGTTCACGAACCCGTTGATAAGATGATACTAAAAAATTTACAGGACATGACGATATGAGATAAATTGAAAAATTGTAGAGAATCTATATCCTGCAGTAGATCCAGCTAGACTAGTGATGATTTGGCTATAATATCCCTGTTTGGTCTAGCTATTGTCTGGTATGGAATTATTAATATAATATATATTTTTAAATTCTGCTGTAGCCGTCCGTTGTTATGCAATTTCTCTAGGCTACCCCGCTGTTCTTGCGTCTCATTTAGCTTGCTTCTGTTAGATAAGTATAGTTTGTACCACAAAATATCATTAGTTTCGAATTAAAACTACTACTATCTACAATGCATTCAAACCTAAAGGGGCACGGTTGCTCAAGGGGGGCGTCGTAAACTTAAATGAAAGGGCGCTCTCTCGCGATAGTCAAAATAATGCACCTTGAAGCCGTTAAAGACACGGATGATAAACTGTTGTTATGTAAGGGTAAACCTGGTGCGTTTGATGACAGTGATTGGCTTGGGGGTTCAAACTGGAAAATCTCTTCTGCGATAAGAAATATGGGTGCGGTACTCGGCTCCGAATGTGACTTACCATGTGAGATCTCTGGGATAGCGTTTTTGATTTCCAAATACGAAAAACTGCAGTGCGCTTTACAAATAAAAATAATGCAGTAAATGTAAGAACTCTATTAAGATAACATTCATCAAAATATATTTAAGCTGGCCTGCCTTGCAGCTGTTATCGCAACAAAAAAGGGTTTCAAAATAATTCCTAAAGAATTTCTACCTGCTTGTGACTTCACGTCGCGCGGTAAGCAAAATCCTTCATGTTCATCTACAAAATAACTCTCACAAGGAAAATCTTGGCACAGAACGCTGAATGCTTTATTGCACTATTTACACATACACATTTGACAATAATTTACACGTGCAAGATGTTAAGTTAATTCTCATGTAAGCACATATTTCTGGTTGTTTCCTAATATTGCATCTACTTATCTACCGTACCTGTAGTTTTCCTAAAAGCTACTTAATGACTATGCGCATTTAAAAAATGTAGGTGGATTTATCTGCCCTTAACGTTTAACTTAGGTGGAGTCGTGCGTTTGCTTCGAATTTCTCACGTTCTCCCTTAATGAGTTGTGTCGTCCTTCTGATAGCGGTATGTTGGGTATTGCGTTGTGCTAGTTCAAGATTTACTTATGTATTTTCAAGCAAATGTTTGCTTTGGCGTTTGGAGGTTAGGTATATGCTAATATTCCGTAAGTGATTGTTGTTTATGTGTTAAGCGCGGATGCCTGCAATAGGCGCTATTACATTCTTTAGTTTATTTGGTCGTATCTGCTCGTGAATATCATACCTCCTTAGGTTTTCAAGCATTTTTTACTGGATTTTGGGGCACTGTCTGCTCTATTTCGTTAATTTAGTATCGCCATGAGTTCTAGAGTGCCCACTTACTAACGTCCTTTTGCGGTTAGGTATTCTATTTCGTCCCACTGTGGTAGGAAACAGCTTATTAGTTTTCTTTTATCGTTGAGGTGACGAACTTCGGGCTGAAGTCATAAAAACCAACTATTGGCATCTTTGGAGATATTCGTTTCGCCATTAAAAGAGATTTGAGATTTAGTGGTTGCTGCATCTTCGTTATTTCCCCATCCTTTGTTGTTGGTTAGTTAAGTGGAATTTGAAAAAAACAACACCATTTGGTTTATTTACTGGAAATAGCTATGTTTTATAGCGAGTTCAATCGAGAACCACATGCTGGCAATTTTTATCATGCATTTTTCATCACCCTATTTTAATTTATTTTAATATTTTGAAGTACTTCGTAATGTATTGGCGTAAATAAGTCTATGAACGGACAATATTTAAATTTTGTTGTTTATTTCGGGTTTACCATTGTATTGATTTATTGCTGATTGATATTTGTATTTCCTACGTAATTTGCCATTTGTTTAGGTGTGCATTAAGCTTACTTTTGTAATTGAAATACATACGTTATGTTGTCAACGTTTCGTGTATACGTCGCCGGTTTGATATTGAATTTGCCTTGATTACTTACGTACCCTGTGTTAAAACATCATAGATTCAATATTTTATTTCGGTACCAGGAACTGCCCTCTAGTGTTATTTGTCACATTAATTGCGCCGCATTTATGTCTTTTTCTTTCTATAGCAAGTTACAGCTTATCAAAGAGCCTGCGTCTGATAAATATATTTTTGAAATATCTCTTTTCAATGTAAGATGCGGGTTGTTGAACAATCAATTTAGTATCGCCCATATTTGGTTTTGATCATTTTAGCGGTAACCCACCCCTCCTGCGGTATTTCTCAGCTGGTTCGTTAAATGTTATAGGTTGTGGACTATTTCAGGTATTTATAAATAGCTATCCTACTCATATTGAAGTGTTGCAATATTATTATTAGTTTATTTTATACTTCCGCCTATTATAGCGTTCAGCGCAAGAGTAGCTGTAGTACCCTAGCACCTTTTAATTTGGCAGTGAGTCACACATTCAGTGTGAGACAACAAACTACGAGTATAACAACTTAGCAATTTTCAGTAACCTTAATTGTTGGCAAGATGAGAATATGAACGAAAGCCACAGACCACAAGCTTTGAGCGTAATCTTTGACGGACTAGTGGGTCAGTCACAGCCAAAGTAGGGTATCCATGGACTGAACAGGTGTCGATTTTGCACCCGATGTAAAGAAAAGAAAACTTTTCCAGAGCTTCGTCGGAAGTATAGACAACGATTGTTCAAAGATTACCTATCAGCAATTAGTGTGAAAACACACGCTGACTACGTGATGTTTTTCCAGACCTCCTTCGGGAGTTAGCATTGCTTGTGATACGATAAACTGATGTAAAGGGCGTCTATCGTGAGGCCGATGTGGTGGTCGTAGCGGAACGATAGGGGTTCGTTTGAATAAAGTCGACCGTAGGTCGATATGAAATTCCGCGAAACTCAAAAACGAGACCGAACTCGGTGTCTCGGATACATAGATAGCATTTTGAAAAGTTGAATATACACAGCAAGCTCCGTAAATTTCCAAATCGGCACGGTAAGAGGATTTCCGCAAGGCTACATTTACGGGATAAATACCATACGCAACCCCTTCCTGTTTTCCGTGCGCGTACAGTGCAGTGGCGGCGTTGATTTTCAAACGACCCCAAGGAGTGTTATCAGAAGTTACCAAAATGTTTTCATTTTTGAGTATTCGAAATTTTATAAACTTTGATTGAAATAACAACTAAGGTGTTCTTTTAGAAATGTTGCAAATTGTATTCTTTTTCACATACATACGTGCTTCATCATTGAGAACAATAAATATATATATATAATTTGGCGCCATTTTTTCTGTTGTGCTTTGACAGCAAAACCCTTATGACAGTTCGATGGTAAATAGCCCGCCATTATTAAAAATGGATCGCTATTCGACACAACAACGCATTCTTATTGTTAAACATTATTTCAAAGATGGCGAAAGTTTGACTGCCACGATTCGCAAATTGCGACCAATTTTTGGTGGGCAAAATGTTCCAAGTGCATCAACTGTGAAGAGAATAATCAGAAACTTTAAGGAGACAGTCGATTACTAATGTTAAACCATCAGCATGTGTTCGTCCAGGTTATTCAACAGAAAACATCACGGCTGTTTGCCAGAATGTGGCCGAGAGTCCGTGAACATCCATTCGGTTTCGTGCTCAAGAATTGAACATTTCAAGAAGCAGTATGCAGCGTATTCTCACTAAAGATTTGCGTCTTCATGCCTATAAAATCTAACTCACTCAACAACTCAAGCCTGCAGACCATACACAGCGAAGAGAACTTAAATTTTCCACTCTTGTTGGGACACCCATTACAACAGTGCGTCCTGAAAAGTTAAGTAAGTATTACACTTGTAGCTTCAGTCAGCAGACGTGCATATTTTCTACAGCGTGTATAGAAACACCCTATATGTAACTACTATATTTACCCTTCCTACAATATTTGCATATGATATTTTTAATGTAAACTGTTGGTATCGTTGCATTTTGCTGATGGCATCGAAAATATTAGAAGCCTAAAATGAAATTGAAAATATGGAATTTTATGAGCTAGAATGTAGTTGAATAATGTAAAATGCTCAATGCATTTGACATTCATCATCAATCTATAACGTAAGAAGCAGCTGGTTATGTTCACGTTGAGATTTAAACATTGATGTAAGTGTAAATATTCTGCTTTTCCACCTGTTGATCGAAAGCTTGTAGTAGACGTTGTAGATTGTCTTCTGATGCTGCAACGACAATGCGGTCTGTGTAATAAACATTCTGATCGTTTCGTAGTTTATATTTTATAACTCTCGGGATTTCCATAATTTTGTCTCCTATAAAACTGAAAGGGCAAATACTGAACTTATTCAAATTTTTAGTTTTGCGTGGATTACAATGGTGTTCTTGCTGTTCAATGCTTGCAGGTACTATTGTGTAGTTCCGTTCGACCCCTTAGTTATTATGTGGAGTGCATCAACAAACTGTTGTAACGTCCCAATAAAACAAACAAAAACAAAGAGTGCTACGTAGTCCTATTTATATATTTGTAATACGCAGGTTTGGACTTAATGTTTTACCTTTTATACTTACCTATATCGCAGTAAAAAAACCAACAACTTCAAATATTTTCCTGCTTCTGCTTTGTAAAATTTAGATGTTTATGATTGTGTTAAACTTAAACATTAGACTAATTTAATTATATGTGTCACCTCTGATAGTACCTATTATATTTTATGTATCTTTAGCAGGGTTTAGAAATCCATGTGTTTCTTGCTGGTTTGTTGTAATTACCGTAACAGGCAGTTACGCTTTTACTAGAGATTAAGAAAAAATGATCGAGTTTAAGCTTAGTATTAGAAAAATCGAATTCAATGAGTTACCACAATAATGTACTCCATGACTTCATAATCAGTAATGCATAAGTCCGAACTATCACTTATAATACCATGAGTAGTCAAAGTTATGTCGAATATTTTTGCTGTGGTATCACGAATGTCCATTGCGCTTAGGTTCGATTAGGACGAGTGCGCTAGCACGAGTCCTAATCCCAAGCGCAATAGACATGAGTAGTGATACCACCGTAAAAATATTTTAGTTAACTTTGACTAAGAATGGCATTCGAGGGACTATTCAATGAACCAAACTACTTTTTCAAATTAGTTTTCAGTAAATCTAGCAACAAGCTACGCAATTTCTATAGTAACAGAACACTAATATTGACTTTTTCTAATAAAAATCACATTTGTTTAAAATATTCACTATACCACTAGTGAAAATTGTCGATTATTTTCACTAGTGAAAATTGTCAATATAGTTAATTTTTATTGGCTCAAAGACGTGAAATCTTGTATTTTTATTGGTCAGTTTTTGATAGATGACAAGTGAGTTGAATAGTCAATATAATTTATACAGTTGTTAGCAGTATTTTCTAACATCCTCGTTTTTAATGGCAAACGAGATATTGCATCCGCATTATTGTGCTTAGACGATACATATTTTACTGTATATGAAAAATTCGACAAAAACAATGCCCATCTTTGAAGTCTGTCGGTAGACATTTGAGGAATACCCTTACTAGGATTAAACATAGTCACTAAGGGCTTATGATCCGTTACAAGGATAAAATGTTTACCAAATAAGTATTGATAAAAAAAATTATACCGAATATTATTGCCAATGCCTCTCTCTCAATTTGAGAATATTTACATTCGCTCTTATTTAATGTTCTAGAAGCATATGCGATAGGTCTTTCTTCCCCGTTAGGCCAAATATGGGAAATAACAGCACCTAATCCTACACTGGATGCATCCGTTGTTAATTCAACATCCAAACTTGGGTTAAAATGAACTAGAACATCCAAAGACATTAACACTTTTTTAGTATTGTTAAATGCAACAGAACAAGATTGACTCCAAATAATTTTTTGGTTAATTTTAAGTAAATTATACAAGGGTTGTAACATAAAAATGACGCGCGTGTCCGAAAATTTGTAAAATTTTGAGGCCATCGGTTTCACGGCACTCCGCCGACGCCGTCTAAGAAAGCATACGCATTTCTGCGGTACCTAAATTTTCTGAAGGGTTGCTCACAATCATGTTTTAAGCACCCTAAATTTACCTTTTGAAATACTAGAAACCGACCAACCTGTAAGAATAATTTTGTTGTTATTAAACTTCACATTCAAAAGTGCGCAAGCACAGTACGAGCAGTGTGTTAAATGTAGCTCCTAAATTTTCTTAATTTTAGTGATTAATTGTTTAAAATAATTTTTATCATCAACTTGAGTGAGTTAATAATGAAGTGTTCAATTTGCACAAACGATATTATCGCTGAAAAAGAAATATCATGTGATCTTTGTAAAGAATTTGTTCACACAACATGCAGCGGGCTCTCAAGGAATGAAATTGCGTGTATTAAAGCCAAAGATCGCAATTTACAGTTTTGCTGTAATAACTGCAGAGATATTAAGTTACAGTTAGCTAATATAAAGGAGTTACGTCAAATTGTGGCAGATCTACAAAATGAAGTAAAATCACTGAAGGCCAGTGTAAGCAGTTCACCATCCAATTCCAGAGTTCAAGAGCAAGATCAGTTTACAGCTGAACAGGTGATTACTGAAATCGCTGATCGCCAAAGTAGAGAATCTAATATAATTATTGTAAATTTGGAGGAATCAAAGGAATTAACTCATAAGGATAGACTAGCAGATGATATTCAAGCAGTGTCAACATTACTTAATCTCGTTCCTGATGTTAATTTAAATAAAATTCAAACTTTTAGATTGGGTCGCTTTTCGGCAAATAAAAATCGACCTATTAAGGTCAAACTTGCTGATAAAGTTGAAGTACTCAAAGTTCTGCAACATAAGAAACGTATTCCTCTGCCTACTAATGTAATGCTTTTTGCCGATCAGACAAGTATGCAAAAAGATTATTTTAAGTCTCTTAAACTCGAGCTCAATAATTTAATTGAGCGCGGAATAAACAACAAAACAATTAGATATATCAATGGTACACCAAAGCTTGTGGATATCTCAAATAATTCGAATGCTGCTTCAAAAAACTCGAAAAATGCAATGAAATAAATATTTACTACCAAAATATAAGAGGACTCCGAACGAAATTAGTGGACTTCCAGCAAGCTGTACTTTCCAAATCTTATGATGTTATCATTATTACTGAGTCTTGGCTAATTGAATCGATAAGGGATAATGAGTTTATTGATAGCAGGTACTTGGTTTATAGAAAGGACAGATCAACTTTAACTAGTAACAAAACTCGCGGCGGTGGTGTATTTATAGCTGTCAAGAAAAAGTATATATCATATGTGTTGGATGTTTTTACCAATAACAGAGAAGAACTGTGGGTTACAGTGCAAGTTAACAAAAGAAAAATTGTTCTATGTGCGGTTTATATTCCACCTAATTCTTTATTTCAACTATATCATGATCATGCAATGACTGTCGATCAAATTATCTCGCTAAATCCTGAAAAAATAGTGATTTTGACTGGTGTTTATAATCTTAGTAAAATTGAGTGGGTTGCAGAGGAAGATTTGGATGGTCTCTCGGCAATACAGTTGCCGAATGAATGTGCTGCTACGATTTATGATAGCTTCTCTTACTGCGGATTGCGACAATTTAATAACATAAAAAATTCTAATGACACGATATTAGATCTAATATTTTGTAATGATAAATTAAATTGTTCTATAGTTCACGACCCCTTACAAGCTACGGATGTTTATCATCCTGCGGTGTTATTTACTCTAAATATTGCTTACATAGCTGAATTAGAATTAGCTGATACGTTTTACTTTGATTATAAAAAAGCTAATTACGAACAAATAAATAACTATTTGTGTAACTTTGATTGGGAGGCACTTTTTGAAGGAGTATGTTTGGAAATGTGTGTTAATGTGTTTTATGATATTTTGTATGCAGCTATAGAAACTTACGTACCAAAGAAAAAAGTAGTAAATAGCAACTTTCCAAAATGGTTTACACCAGAAGTTATTAATTTAGTACAACAAAAAAGGCAGCTCATAAAAAATATAAACAGACTAAGTCACAAAACGATTACAATCACTTTCGTTCTTTAAGGAAAATGTGCAGGTCTTCCATAGCTTCTGCAATTCGAAATTTCACAAAAAATATTGAAAATAGCATACCTTATGATTTAAATTGTTTTTGGCGATATGTACGTTCCAAAGATAACAACGTTAAAACAGTACCATTATGTGTTCATTACTCTGATGCTACTGCCTCTAATGGAGTAGAGGTTGCAAATTTATTCAGTAAATATTTTCAGTCGGTATATACGGTTCATAATAACTCAGTTGTCACTTTTTCCTACGGTTCAACAATCCATGTTTCATCTATTAATCTAAATTATGAAGAAATATTTGCATGTCTTAACAATTTAAATGCAAGCAAGGGTCCAGGTCCAGATGGTGTACCCGCTACTCTTCTTAAAAATTGTTCAAGATCTCTTTTGAAACCTTTGTTTATATTGTTCAACACCTCTTTAAGTACCGGATTATTTCCTTCCACATGGAAACGTAATTATATTGTGCCTGTTTTTAAAAGTGGGGATCGTAGTGACGTATGCAATTATCGACCTATTAGCATTCAGTCTACTATACCAAAAGTGTTGGATAAGTTAGTCTGTAATAGATTTCAGTCCATATTCAAGAATATAATAATCAGCGAACAGCATGGATTTTACCCTGGTAGAAGCACTTGTACGAATTTATTTTCTTACACCAACTACATCAGCGAATCTTTGGAAGAGGGCTTAATGGTTGATGCTGTTTATACAGACTTTAGTAAGGCGTTTGACAAGGTAAATCATCTAACCTTGTTATCCAAATTAGAAGCTTACGGTATAGGAGATCCGCTGCTGTCATGGTTGGCTGCGTTCATTACTAACAGGTCGCAATCAGTCAAAGTAAACAACTATAATTCTTCCGAATTTATTGTACCTTCAGGTGTTCCACAGGGGTCACATCTCGGACCGATACTTTTTTCTATTTTCATAAATGATATAGCTCTAAATATTTCGTCAAGATTTCTTCTATTTGCGGATGACCTTAAAATTTATAGAAAGATTTTATCACCTTATGACTGTCTAGCATTACAAAAAGATCTATCGAATTTACAATCGTGGTGTGAATCTAATAACATGGAACTGAATATTAAGAAATGTAAATCGATACGCTTTAGTAAAAAACGAAACGATTCTTTACAACGCTACACAATTAATTGTGAACCACTTGAAATTGTGCAAACCATTAAAGATCTAGGTGTTATATTTGATAGCTGTTTGGCATTTTCAGACCATATAAACTACATTGTAGCAAAAGCTATGCGTATGTCAGGATTCATTAAACGAATAACCATTGCCTTTACAAATATTAGAACTTTAACGGTACTCTACACAGCATTGGTCCGCTCAGTTTTAGAATACAATTGTATTATTTGGGCTCCTACGTATAAGATGTATATTAGTAGAATCGAAAATGTTCAAAAGAAAATAGTCAAAACTCTTTGTTATAAATCTAATTTAGCATTTGATGATACTAATTATACATTTTACCTTCAGTATTTTGGTTTTCATTTGTTACACATACGTAGACAATATTACGAACTCTGTTTCGCCTTTAAGGTATTAAATAATATTATTGTATGCTCGAATATACTGGAAATTTTTAATTTACGCGTATCGGGTATTAATGTGAGAAATCCTTTACTTCTTCAACCTCATTTCCACAGAACGAATTATGGAGCGAACTGCCCCTTAAATAGAATTACTGAAGTAGTAAATACGTCATGTAACAATATTAATATGTTCGACATATCTCTTTCGGCCTTTATAAAAGAAGTAAAGAATTTTCTTAATTTCTAGATCAGTAATATGTGCCATCCCGCTTATGTTATTGTATATTTTAAGATATTATTCGAATGTTATGTAACATATTCAATGTATAATTATGTGTTTATATTTCTCCTATTTTATGTTGTATGTTTACTAACTTGTATATTTATCTGCTCTACTGTTTTCTTTTATTTAATCAATTTATCTTTGTAAATGGTATTATTGCCGTGTAATAAATTATTATTATTAAATTATTATTATTATTTCGAAAGGCATTTTTGCGTACAAAAGTCGCCGGTAACTGCATCGCCCTTTACACGCCCCACATATGATTGTGACATACCAACTGAAGAAATTTCACACCACACGAAAACTTTATCAGAAAATTTGGCCTTTTCCTTATATTTTACATTTTTCGGAGCAGTACTAAAATCATCTGTATAAAATCCCGCTTTACCTTTAATATTTGTTGTTTGACAATTTTGACATATAAGTCAGCAATGCTTACTATATTGTTTTACCACCAATGGTAATTACATTAAGGCCTTTCCTTTCTAGAAATGTAAAGAATATTTGTTCGCATAACTTTTATGACATAGGTTATGTTCATATTACGTTATTTACAGCTTGGATGCATTTTCATTACTAGTCGCAGTTAATATTACGTCGTCAGTATAACATATTGTCTTAGTTTCATGACCTCGTATTCTGTACCTATCTTATTGAATTCTAGCTCTTTTTCAATTGTCTGGTATTTTTCTCTCCTTTTCTAAATTAGGAATTATTACGGCTGTTTTCAGTAACAATTCAGTAATTTATCAAATATCATATTGTGGCTAACCTTGTCATTACTATTATAAACTTCCTATTTTTATTTTTTTGTAGAAGTACATTTTCTATCTCCTCTGTTTGGTCTGGTATAGTATTTTTGAGTCTCTTTCACAGAAAGAGCGAAAAGTTACATAAAATGACTGTAAATGTAAATATTACTATGGTTTATTTAGCTGATTTGGATATTAGAATAATTTTAAATAATTGGCTCTATTTCATATGGGTTGGGTCTCTACATCCTAGCAAATATTATCTTGACTTGTATAAATTATAAGAAACACGTTTGTTACCAAATCAGGTATCGTCGTATTATTATTTTAATAAATTAATTATTGTAAACACTTTGTATAACGGCGATTTAACTATTGGGATCGCTACAATACTGTATATTATTTAACTAAGGAGAACTTACTTCAAATATGGCCATCCAAACTCAATTCGCAAAACAGGTTCGTTGTATTCGACAATGGTCTGTACTATGTAATTATAACGTTGCTTAGGTGAGAACAATTGCCGTAAGTAAATACACGTCACATGCAAAAAATCGACTCTATCAAGAAATTCACTAAATTTAATCTTTTAGGGTAAAGTTTTCTTATCTTTCCGTTGCTTTCGGAATGAAAACTAGGGCTTACCTCGACCTCTATCAAGTCCCACAATGTCTGGGCTCCTCTTTCTTCGTTGGCCTGCCGATACAAGCAGCTGCGCCTCCGCAGAACGACTCCTGTGGCTCGACAGATGCAAAAACACCTCCAATTCAGCCTTTGCCTAACACAAAATAAACACTTTAAAACTTCTGAAGATGTGCTACGAATTACTGCCACCTACTACAGTACACCCAATAGATATAGAATTAATTTTCAAACACACTGAATTGGGGAAAGGCTAGTTATTCACAAATTCACAATCATTTATTAGGGCAGCCAAATTACGACTTCATAGGTTGGCTTCCTTTCCCCAATCGTTTGTCTTCGATCTTCTATTGTATTACATTATTTCCAAATCTACTCTCATTACATTTCGTTTAAATCAAGGCTAACACATTTCTGAAATACATATTATTTGTCAGGCTTGAAAATAATTAATTGTTATTATAATCATAAAGGCTTAAAATGTGCGGACAGCAATATATTATTAAAAGTTTATATTTAGTTTTTCTACATACTAGATTACATCTTTTTTAGTTTGTTATTTACATATTCAATATCATACACTTGATTTTTAGTCTTACATTTTCAACTAAAATTGTGTTTACATTTTATACTTCCTTGTGTATTTTGATATTTTTATGATTTTGAAATCATATTAAATGTTTTCATTGCTGTAGAACTTCGCCTTTGGCTCACTACAGTGATCATTTCCAGTAAATACTAAATAGTAGTCAGACACAAGATTAAACAAATATTCACCTATACAACGGAAATCCAACATAAATAAAATATAAACTATTCTAGAATCTAGCGCCCTTAATTATTTGTTTGCTACTATTCGTTTGAATGAGCTTTCTATATATTTTTTTTGCGTTCTTGTCTGGAATTATGAGTTAGTTGTTTTAAACAACGGGTGTCCCAAAAGTCTTGGAAACAAGTCTTGTCATAAATTTGGAAAGGCATGTCATTTCCTAATTCACAAACGATGACCAAATGTCATTTTTCAATAGTTGTGTAGTAAGAAATGACATTCCTCCCCAAGTTACCAATCATTACCCGTTACTTAACCCGTTACTATGTTCACATTGAGCATTTTCTATTATTATAATTACGCTTAACTTGAAACTTATACAGAGAAAATTCATGAACTGCGAACACGAGTAAATCAAGGCGAATTTACGATTACCTAAAAAGACACCAAGACCAATGGACAGTCGATCTAGGATACTCTGATACCCTTATGTGGCGGCAAAACTAATACAACGTACATGGCGGGAGGTGGTACCTGGGTACCACTGTGTATTTTGAATGGTGTTGTGCGGATTGTTGTATGTTTGTGTGCCTGTGCGAACTTAACGGTAACATTGACTGTTTTTGTGCTTAGTCATCTCTCATGTATGGTCCAGTCGACGTTGTGCTCCGGTTGAATTATGATCAGTTTAGTTCAAATGGGAAAAAAGAATGCCTTCTACTCATGCTAATAGTGTTGCATGCGGAGTACCAGGTACTTTAGACATCTACTGCTTTGATCACATGATCAAAGTCCTACTTAAAATTTTTCCGAGACTAAGGAGTTGCAGCCCTAGCAAGGGATCTTTTACATGCTACACTTTGTAGCAACATGGGATCTACGGCTTTACATCACTTCCGGATGATGGCATTCTGTAGAGCTTATCGTTCTCATTTTTTATTTTTTTAAAACGTCACCGGGATCGAGAATCGAACTCTCGATCGACCCTTAGATCAGTAGCCAGAATGCTTAACCACTGAGCTACGGAGCCCGGCCATATAAGCATGTTGCTTTATTTTTGTGTTTGTTCTGGTTAATGGTTTTCGATATAGAGTGATGGCTGAAGAAGTCGCAAGGTTGTATGAAATGTCTGATAAAGAATTTAGTGATTCATTTGAAGATAGTAACGACGAGGATTATGAGCCACCAGTAAATTATACAGAATCAGACGCAGAAGATGTTTACACTGGACAGCGAAATAGAAGTAGAGCTGAACAGCGACGACAATGAGGAGTTTATTACAGAGACGGGGACTACTGCAACTCCACCGTTTATCGTAGAAGTAATTCTACCATCTGTAATAAGACCCCATTACCCTAGTCTCAAATCCGGTTGTATATCATTCGAGACTCAAGCAATGGGCTTTAACATTGACGAAACAACTGTAATGCAATTATGTTGGCATTACAAAGTTTCATATGGACTCATTCCGGTTGGTAGGCTTATGAAAAACAAACCCTATATTCCAAAAGACCTTTTAGCTGAAATGGAACAACCACCTTTTCAACAAACTTTGCTTTCAACACAGATGCCATGTTGTCCTCGTATATTCCAAAGGTAAAGTAAGTCTTAGATGATTTCGAAGGCTTTCACGGCCATTGTGATTAAGTAAAAAACAACTTCCGGGATTGGACCGCGTCATTATTGAGGTCAAAGAACTCGACGTTTCACTCACTTTCGTAAGAGGCTTCATCACAAGGAAAAAGCAAAAGGTGCACTGTAACTCAACGTGTTAATTCGATCTGAGTTTCGCTTTTAGCGTGGTTACCACGTTTAGTTACTGTGCTATTTTTGCTTTTTCTTCCTGATGAAGCCCCTTCCGAAAGTGGGCGAAACGTTGAGTTTTTTGACATCAATAATGACGCGGTCCAATCCCAGAAGTCGTTCTTTATTTAAGGTAAACCTTAGTTTTGTTATCAACGATACACTCTATGCAACTGATGATACCCTGAAGCCAAAGCCTGAAGTAATCTCGTTTTATAACGAAACTAAGTCAGATGCTGACGTTATCGATAAAATTTTGAAAATATACATGTGGCGAGCACGCCGTCGGCTAGTGGCTTTTTTTCAATATATTGGATGTAGTAACTCTGGCTGCTTACATTATCTACACTGAAAACAATCCCAGGAAAAGCATCAGAACATAAATAAGAACATACATTTCTTAAATATTTAGCTCGTGATCTGTGCTTGCTAGCTGTGAACCAACGAAGCGAACATCCCATGGTATTGCAAAGTCGGTTTATGAAAACACCATTGAAAGTGCTGTAGGAATTTCTGTGGAAGCTCCTAATAATTCAAATCTTGTCCCCGAGGTGGTACCCAGGTACCACCTTCCGCCAGAATGTGTTGATTTTTTATCAAGGCCAAAGAAACCCGACATTTTCAAAATATACTTACAATTATATATTTAGAGATGTCCTAGCAGCTCAAGTTGATTCGTCTTCCCAAAACCGAAGTATATTTTATACCCTAAAAGTACCCGGGTACCACCTTCAGCCACATAAGGGTTAATTATATTAAGCCAAGGGTGGTTTGCGTTAATTGTTTAACTAATTGTTCAACGCAGATGACGTATCCACGCATAGTGTAGTTACTTTTTGGTAATTAAATAATTATATCACAGTTAAGTTGTACGAGATACTGTGTTATTCCATGATTAAATTCAGATTTGAAGAACATGATTTTTAGAGATTAACAGTAAAGTAAAAGAAGGTAGTTTATAAAGTAGAACGCATTCTTAAGAAATATACAATTTATTCTGAACAAACTAAATAATAGTAAAAAAGATGCAAATAGAAGTAAAACTATTTTTATTTAAAACAAAAAAAAAACAAGTTTTTAAATGATTTCGTGTTCGACGAGCCCATTTTCTTGCGCTATATAATAACCAAAGCGATCATAGAAACTTCTTCGCACATTATCCAACATACTAAGACTAATCCTTTTAAACAACTCTTCGATTTTTAAACGCAGTTTTTTCAAATCGCTAGTAATGTTATCCAGAAAACCATAAATTTTTGATTCTATGAACTCCCACAAGCAGAAATCATTGGAAGAGAGATCTGGAGATTTAGCTGGCTACAAACTGGTTCCTCGTCCAGTCAACAGCCTATTTGGTAATGTATTGTTCAGAGATTTTTGAACTGCAACAGTGCTGTGAGTGTGGTAGCCATGCTACTGCAACCAAAGTTCATTAAATCTCTCATTCGCTATACATCCAAGTTCGGAAATAATTTGCTGCTGTAGTAGTTCAAGGTATTTAGGGCTGGTTAGAGTTCCATCAATAAAAAATAGTACTGAATCCGGAATTCAAAATACCTATGCCGGTTTTCTGCATTTTCTGTGGGTTATGGCGACATTGCACTGGAAAATGTCGACTTATCACTTTCCGAAGGAAGTGTTCGCCATTTCTGTCACAGTTTCACAAAATCCATACGTCTGAAATGGTCATCGGGATTGATAACAAACTTCGTAAAATAATTCTAGTAGTGGAAGCACCTAAATCTACTAGTTCAACAATTTGGTTAAAGGAATAATCTGGATTGTCATTAGAAGTAGTACAAACCATTAGTTTTTTTTTTAATTCCTGTCTTCGTTGGGAACACTAGGCCTTTTATGCTTATGGGGAGAAACATCAAAATTTTCCAAAATTTGAGGTAACTCTGTACAACATTTATAACGATGGAGAACGTCTATTTTCAAATGTTGTCGTGAAAGAATATTGAATTTCCTGAAACGTTTGAACCTGATAATATCATTTTACAATTGGCACTTTTTCGTTGCCTCATAGTTATCCATTTAAGATAGAAATAATGAAAAATATTATCTGTTGACAAAATTCGCGAACTGTCAAGGTCAAATTTTCGGAATTTGTAAATTCGTCATATCGTCTGCCTTGTTCGTAGTAAAAAAAAATATCTCTGTATAGTGTTATAGTATTGGTACAGGGGTCAAAAAATCAGATTACTAAAATTAAAAGAATACAGTAATTAAAAATCATAAAGATGAATTTAGATGTGAAATGGATATCAAAATTATTAAGATGCATTTAGAAAAGAAAGAAAATAAAATTTATTATTTCATTAAATACAGCTAATTGAGAAACAGTAGGATTCTAAATTAATTTAATCTGAAATGAAATTAGAAATTAATGACAAATACCTTTTCGAAATATACTATTGAACATAGTAGGTATTAATCAAATAATAAAGCTTTAATAGTGTGTTGGACTGAAAAAATAAGCTAGATCGCCAAAGAGATGGTTTTTATTGATAATAGAAAATGTTTGAAACGAAAATATGTAATAGAATTTTGTAATTTGAAATTAAGAAATAACCGCTTTTTCAAACATGTTTGGTGTATAAAAGGGTTAAACTTTGAAATAAATTTGGCTTGGTGTAAAAAGAATAAAAAGTAAAATGTTAAAAGGATAGAAGATTCGCAGACTATATGGATGAAGATACAGAATGTGGTGAGAATATCAAACTAATACAGTTATAATCTACAAAAGCAAATAAAAGGAAAGGAATGCTGAATTGAGTTTATTGTAAGATTACATTTGAATCGCTGAATTGGATAACCAGGAACGATTTACAAGGGAAGAAGATTACATAGATATCATTAGCAGAGTGAGCATATTTATGGGGCTTGTCAAGTGATATCTGGCGGCTTGTCTCTGGTCAAGATTCTTGGTGCTAGGTCGTAGCGGACTTCATATGAGTGATTTGGGTTTAACATGAAAGTAACGCGACTACGACTGAGGTCTATTTGGATCTGTACTGTGGTGAAGCTGTAGATGCTGATTCCTGTGGCAAATTAGGTTCCTGTGTTGATTTGGATCCTGATTCCTGTGGCAAACTAGGTTCCTGTGTTGATTTAGATCCTGATTCTGGACATTTTGGCAATTGGTTGTCGGTTGAGACCTTCACCGTGGCTTTGAGTGGAGCAGTTGTGTGGCGTGGTCAGTTGCAGAGTTGGGCGAATTGGTTTGAGTAGAGGAGATTGTTAAGTTCAATAAAAGGTAACAGAATCCAGGTATTAAAAATAAGAACTGAATGAATATATAGATTAAAGTGAATTAATTTTAATTAACGAAGTACTTACTATTTGAGATTGTCGTATGACAAATGTAACGATAAAGTATTTGTAATTGAATTTTTAAACCTAGTTTGAAGTATCATTTGGCAGAAGTTTTTGAGTTGTCATAATTAAAATAGGAACATCAAATTTCAGCATATAAACAATCTAGATAAAAAGAATCCGATCTGATTTTCAGTCAAGTATATTTACTGGGTTAGCAGAAAATAATTTTGATTATAGAAAGATAAAAAATAGGGCAACTAAATTAATTAAAACTTAATTATAACACAACAAATATTGTGCACACAAAGTGGAGCTAATCCCCTTAACAATAGATACCTATTATATTCGAGTTACTTAATTTATTAATTGTTTCTGGTTTTAGTTTTGGAAAATTGAAAACTTGTATCAATGCCTCGTTGATTACGTGAGGCATTGTTACCTAATTGTGATTTATCGTATTCTCAAGGTTATGTTTTATATTCTGTATACACGGGCAACACAAGCTACACGGACATAAGAGATCATATACCATGCGTTCTTTTTAAAAGTATACACAGGGTATACCTGTATGTATGCTAAAAAGAAAAATTTCCTTATTTTTTATTGTTTTACCCTATATGTAGGTAACCAATTATACAGCAAACTTCAATTTTGAGAGTTTGAATTTAAAACAAATACGAGTATCTCCTATGTATACTTTTAAAAAGAACGCATTTTATGTACTAAGAGATGCGCTATTGGATCCACAAATCAAGGACCATGTGATTTCGCAAAACTATATTACATTTGTTTTATTTAAAAGAAGTCTGCATAAAGTTTAAATTTGGCAAAAATCAGGTACTCCGTGGATTGTGGATCCAAAAAAAGCACCTACATGTCTCGGACCTTGCATATACCGGAACTCTTCACATACATAGCCGTGATTCCTAACCTCAAAGCCAAGATACTATAACATCTATAAAAACCTGAACAGGTCCAGTTTACATGCATAAAAAAATCAGATTGCCATGGCCAAGCCCTATCCAAAATTGTTGTAAACATTGACGGTTTCTATTTCAGCAAACTCGGCAACCCTGTACTCGGGATGTTTCTTGGTATTAAGATAAGTAGCGCTAAAAAGAGAGTAAAATCAAACCTCGCTTATTAAGTTGCTTCTTTTGCTCTACCTCTTTTTATATTACGCCAAAGGTGGCCATGAGACGCAAATTTTTCTGGAAACACCAAGTCAGCTGCGTGGTTGCGTCATCTTCAAACAAGTTAGTATGTCACAAAATTCGTCTGGGGCAGGGAAGCTGTGTGATTTTCGACAGCCTTGACTGCTTACCGATTTTCCTAATTAAACGCTTCGGAATTTGTACAGGCGCCTTGGCCGTGAACTAAACCCAGCGAGCAGGTTCTGCGGCCGCTCTTGATTTTATTGCACCTGTGCTGGATGGAGGTTGCTATGTGAGAGCATTATATAACTGTGAGGAATTTCACTCGCTTTAATGATTGCCGCAAAATTCAAATCTACCAAGCGAAATTAGTAGTAGTTTTCTTGTTGGGAAAGTTAAGGAGGCTACAACGGTGGCTGGTGTAAAACGCCCTCTATTATCTCACCTAATTACCTTATTGCGTGCAAGGAAGATTTTCAAGTATGTCATACGTATGCAAAAAGATATCAGAAAGCAGCAGAAACGACCGCCTTGCTGTGCTGTTTTTATTTGACCCCAAGCAAATATATACTAAGATTTTAACGTTCCACGTTTTGCTTGATGCTGTTTTATTCCAATGGGCTAAAGCGAAAATAAACAGAGCTTTGATATGGCAACATACAACTATGTATAATCAAAATACATGTCAAACTGGACGATTTTTACATTGTAAAACACGCAGAAGTGGTTGATGGATGGGTCATCTGTTAGAGTTTTTTTTTTAAATTCTTAACATAGTCATTGACAAATCTTGAGATTTTCATCCTTCATGTCGCTTCAAAACATCAACAACAGTGTCCATAGTCCGCCATCAAAAACGCACATGTGCGTCTGAAACACTGTCCTGTATAACGTATTTCCTGTCCTTGAAATAAACAAGAAATTGTAATATGAGGTAGCTCAATCGTTCCAAGGTATATTCAACAAAGTTGATATATTTTGTCATCAATTTTTGACAGTGATATGTTTGTCAATTTAATTTTGGTTATTTCTTATTAAATGCAATAAAAGAGATCAAGAAGAAAACCAGAAAAATTAAACGGAAAAACGAGCAATGTTAAAACTTCTATACGCTGACGATATGTTGACTTTAGGAGAAATGGAAGAACATTTGCAATAGAATACTAAAATTTACAATAGAGAGCTAGAAAAGTACATGAAAATTAATACAGAAAAAACCAAAAGCACGATAATTTCAGCAGAAGCAAAAATATACACTACAAACATCTAAAATGAAAACCTAGAACAAGTAAAATGGTTTGAATATGTACTTAAAAGTGTGCATAAGCAGCAATGGAAAAATTAAGGACGAAATAAATCAAAAAACTCTTTAGCGCTTTGAAACAAAGAAAAAAATGCATGCAGTGGAGACAATAGACCAAAGAAGACAGCCAAGATGATTGGAACATGTATACAAACTGCAAGATAAAACAACAGCTAAATATCTCAACCAAAAGAAATAAAAAGAAAGACCAAGAAAAACCTAAATGGAAAAAACTGAAGATGACGAGGGATATAATATTGGAGGCCATAAGCAGGGACAGAAAACATGGAAATCATTCATTTGACGTTAGCAGCTATTTTTTATTATTTCCTAACGTTATCGCTAGTGAATTTACCCCGCCTCAGTTTTCCCTAATAGCTGCTTAATCGTCGTTTAAAAAATATATGCACTTTTACCTGTTGTTCCTAAAGTTAGCATCCTCTCTCCATGAGTAATGCGTTGCTTTCTGGTTTTGTTAGGCCACTCTGAAAGCGTTATTTTAATTAACTAGTTCTGGCTGTCTAATATAACAGGATTCCTGTTTTGGACAGTGTCTCTTGTACCATAATGACTTTATTTATAAGGTCATTCCTCTTGTTACATTATTTGGCTTATCTGATTTAATCTGTGTGTGATAACTCGTACTGTCTTGCTTTCTCAGGCGTTTTCTGTTAAATTTTGTGTATCGTCTATTCTAATTCGCAAAGTTATTCACTTTGTCGCCGTAAGTCCTAGCGCGCTCGCTTAGTAACTTCTTTTTGGGGGAAAGGTCTCACTGTGGTGGTAAACTTGCTTAAAGGTGTTTTTGTTTTTCACTCGAATGACTCTGACTGAAGCTCGTAAAAACTATTGCAAAAACCATTGCAATTTTTGGGGACCTCGCGTCTAGCCCTTTAATGAGAGATTTGTAGTGGATGCTGTATTTCCGTTTTTTCCAATTCTTATCTATGGTTGTATGTATGCATGTATTATTTTTGAGGAAACTTACGTCAAGTAAGTAGGCCTTTATAGGCCCTTTTTGCCAACCCCATGAACAAGGTCTAGGCATGCAGAGTACCAGGTACCTTTGTCTTACTTAGAATTTTGCCGAGACTAAGGAGTTCCAACCTTAGCAATGGATCTTTTACATGCTACACATCGTAGTAACATGGGACCCACGGCTTTACATCACTTTCGATTGATGGCATTCTGTAGAGGCTTTCATCCGTATTTTTTTATTTTTAAAAACTTCACCTGGATTGGAGATCGAACTCTTGACTCTTAGATCAGTAGCCAGAATGTTTACCACTGAGCTATGAAACCCGGCTATCTATGGTTAGTCAAATATACTCTAGGAAAACACCATCCGGTGGTTTTAATGGAAATAGGTTTTTTCTGGCGAGTTCTGTCATGAATCACATGCTGGAAATTTGCCCTTATGCATTTTTCATCTCCTTTTAGATAGTTTTTAATAAATCAGTACTAACTACTTTACCTGGGAGTTGGAATAGCAAAGCCGATTGATACCTGAAGTAAGTTTTCCCCAAATGCACTCCGCGTCTGGTTGCTAGTTTTCGAATTAGATAGTTATGAGTTTGGGTTGCTAGTTTATAGATTTTGGCCCCTTTTATATAACCTCTATTTAGAGAATTTGTACAATTTAACAGCTGCTTCAGTTTTTACTGTCGCTTCTGTTTCATCCTTTAATTACGGATTGTGGATTTGTACTCCTAAATACTTAAATGAGTTGACTTGCTTCAATTGCGTTCGTTCAACGTATATTTTAAATTTTCTTGGTTCTTCTCTAGTACTTACCACTTTTGTGTTCGACTTGTTTATAGTCATATTTTTTTCTGGAACGCCTTATTCCATTCATTTATATAGTCTTGAAGTAGTTTTCAGAGTCGGAAAAAATAACCGTATCGTCTGCGAATCTTTCTTTTTGTTATATCATCCACCTATACTGTTTAACACGTAGGACACAGTAAACCATTGACTCAAGCCTTCTCTAATTTTAACCTATCATGACACCATGTTGCTGTCCCTATATAATTATTATTGTTTTATGTGCATTCCTCGTGTTGTCTTTCTCTTAAGCTGCTCCATACTAATTCTATTAGAAATTTATTAAAAGCTATAGCCACTTTAAAAAGTGCCATAAACCCTTACCTACCTTCTATTAATAATTTTTCAATAATTTTTATTAATGTGAAAATATTGTCATGTGCACGTTTTCCTTTTCTAAATCCTGATTATACCTCTTCCCCCTGTGATTGTATGTACGTTTGTAATCTGTTGTTTAGTATTTTCTCATAGACTTTAGCCCTTCTAATAAGCAGAGTTATCTTCTGTAATTGTAGCTTCACATGATCATCTTTTTTTTTAATTGTTTCACCGTACCAACTTTCCAGTCCTTCTTTTTTGCCAAGCCATGTTGATAATCATCTACAGTAATGTAATTCCTTTTTGTCCCTTTTGCCTTACCATTTTTTATTGCCTATTCTATTTCTTGTAGTCCTTCTTGCTCTGTATCTTTTACTTGGTATTCTTTTATTTATTCTTGCTCTGTATTTATATTTTCATTGTCCAACAAATTTTGAAAATATTTTTTTAACATTCCATTAGGTACAGTCGTGTTCATTAAAGTGTTGTACAGTATTTGTGCTTTGTGAGTATGACTTCATTACACAAAGTTCAAAAAATTGTTGTATATACACAAATTTTGTAAGTATACACCTTGGTCTACCTAGTTGATAATACAGTGTGAACCTTTGTTGAGTAAAAACGCAACCACCAATAAACTTATGCATGTCTCTGTACAACGCATTTCTGAACACGGCTTCTTTTGCTAATTCCTTTTTTTCTATTTAATCAAATTTATCTGGTCATGACTTTCCTTCTCTTTTCTTTTCAATGTTCTATATAATAATTTCTGATCGGGTATATGGCTCTCTTTCTTTCCACTTTTTTACCAAATTGTTTGCATGTGTTATTTTTGTACTCTATTACCAAAGCTGCAACTTCGTATTACTGCTGGATAATAAAACTTGTTCTTGACTTCAATCTACATCAGTCATCTTTTCCGAGTATTATTACTTCCAACATCACATTTAAAATTACGAATCGTTTAATGGATCTTTTCTTCTTCTTTTTCTTCATAATTGAGGACTTAGTCCTGTTATTTCCAATTTTATCTCTTCGTCAGTCCTTGAGATGCTGACGTCCAGCTTTCGTGCCATCGTTTTGGGGGTCGTCCTTGGGGTCTCTTTGTATTGCCCTTTTTCTCCCATGCGATTTTTGCCAGTCTGTTGTCGTGCATCCTCTTTTCATTGCTATTCCAATTCCGCCGTCTTGTTCTCACCATCTAATGACATCTTGCACTTTGTCTTAGGGTTTCCATCTCTGTTGTTCGCATAATGCGGTTAGTATTGGCTGTTTCAGCTCTGGTTTCGGCGGCATTAGTTAAGATGGGTCTGACGCAGGTTTTATAGATTTGCAATCAACATGTGCTCATTTGTCCTGATCACATCTCGTGGGTAGCTTGATGTCGTTGCCGCCATCATTGCTTGATCGCCAAGTTCCTCGTTTAGGTTTGTCACGCTAGATGGGTGTGCACCTAGGTAGTAATGAATCTCGTTGAAAGCATCACTATAGTAGATTTACACATCATTCTTCATGACACTGGCGTAGTTAACATACGCCAAGATGGTGCAGTGCACCAAGATCCCCTAGCTCCAGAGGCCTCCACTCCAACGTTTTTTAATTTTTTTTTATCGTAGTTTTGATTCCGTTGAAAACTGATACGATATAAAAAGAGGGAACACCTAACTCAACGTACATGAATTTTTTAAAGGCAATGACATTATTTTATCCAAAACATAAAGTTTCTTTACAAACCCACCTCATGACTAAACACAAATAAACAAAGCCCCGACATTTACATATTAGATTTGGATAAATAATTGTTTCATTGGTGACCAAAACTTGTGAACCGAGACCCTTGGTCACCTAGCTACGCCATTACTTCATTGCCTCTTTTGGCTTGAAATTATTCGAGAGTGCAAAACATAGTGTAAACGCTACGGGACTAAAGTGTCTTTTAATTCCTACTGTGGGTACTAAATAAACTTTATGGAGGTATTAAAAGATGCACTTTATTTAGTCCATTGGCAACTGCAAAAAAGTTGGATTTTACATTATCAAATCTTGAAATTTTGCATTTTTCACAAGTATTCTTTTTGTGATGTTAACTTGACAATCAAGGAAAAACTTCTTTTGAACAACACTTCTTTACGATTTTCGAAAAAAAAATTTCAGGTTATTCGTTTCAGCAATAAAACTGTTGAAGAAGAATGCAATATAATATAGCTAATTAATTTTTATTTAATCATTTTATTGATGGAATAAACAAGAGAACAAACTTTAGAATTAATTGTGCCCCTCGTAAGTGGAAGTTTTGTAACTACAAATTTTGATAATAAGAAAAGAAAAAATCTACAAAGGGTTTACACCAAACTTCTCTCTCGCAAATTACATCAATTTTCAAATAAAAAATGCAATAGTTGGCATTCGAACTCGCTCTCCCAGGCCCGCTCCACGCGTTCAGACAGGCCCAATAAGATTACCGCTTTTACAACTAGACCACCTCGGCAGACCTGTTGGGTCGCTTCTGGCTCTATATAAGGAACCCGCTGATCGCCGCATATTTCTATCTATTTTACAATATTGACCCTAGATCTGCTAGGTTTCAATTTCATTAAGGGTAAAAACCTAAGCTATGTGCAAATTATTACTTTTATCGAATCCTGCGGTAAAAGCAGAAGTAGAGGAACTCTATTATTTTAAGGTGCTCGCCCTGTATATATTTCACCGAAAGCATATTCGGTTTCGAGTCAGATAAACATATAATCCGCATGCAAAATACCTTCTTCTACCAACAAAAATCTTTGGTGCTATACCGCCAACAGACAGAGTAACAGACAGACATCTGTCTACCTGAATAAGAAAACATGTTTTTCGTTATCTAGGGATCAGAAACCTCGGAAGGTAATTTTTACATGATTACAATACTTTCTTCGTCTTTTAGACGAGAAGGATTTGAAGGTTGCATAATTCAGCCTTAACTGACGTAGCAGATCCAAGTTACAACTTTTTGGTGGCTTGGAGATAAATATAAATAGACAGGCGCTGTAAAACACGCATCTCGCCAGCGACTGCTAGGAATAATTTGTAACAAACAGGTCGAAGCGTTACCCCGGGGTTTACACGAACTACAAAAGTTATTTTTTTTAATCTGCAGCAGCGAAGGAACATGCATTGGCGTTGTAATAAATAAATGAAGCTTGATGCGTCACTTACAACCAGAAATCTTAATCCGAAAAGCTGGCTAACTGCCAAATGCGATACATCAACTACCACGACAATCCACTCGCGCACATAGCTCTCAAAAACAACAACTTGGAGCTTTTCAATATCAACATTTTAAGTCCATATATTTTCGGAACTAGTGTAACAAGTAATAGGTCTTCCCGCCCAAAAGCTTAGCGAGCTTCGTTCCACCCCATATCCACTTGTGTTTGACCATCTCTTTTTATACTCGATGCGCTCTGTCGCTCTCATGGCGAACTACTTAAGACTGTAATGTCTAGACGAACATATGTCATTTCTCCTCGACCAGCAACCACGCGGATTTGAAGATTTTACGCGCCCCTTCTAGATTAAATCGAATTCGTTAAAGCTCTAAGGGGCACACTAGACCAAAACGTTCGAAAGCAAAAGCACTTAAAATTAATATATCATTAACATAACTTCAAGTATAATTATTAATTGACGAGCATGTAAACAGAACATGGACAATACAAAATCTTATTGGGGATGCTAATATTGTTAGTTTCTATACAATTTTCTGCAACTGTTTACCACCCATAGTGTTTTAGGGAAGTTATGTCACATCAGAATTTGCTAAATGAATGGCAGAAGCGGTAATTGTAATGTAGTTAAATGGGTACTTGTCGAGAAAATTCGCAACTAAATTAGAAAGTTCTCCCATTTTATTTAAATCAAATGATTGACTCATCTGTCATTATTGTAAGGCTTTGTTGAGGCGTGTTTTAGTCTCAAAACAAAGTATTTTCGCTATTTTCTATTTAAAGCTGTAAAAGTTTTAATATCAGATGCTTTTTCACATTACCATCACAGTCAATATTGTTATTCATCATTTTGATGAAAAAATCACGCCGGAAAACACCAGAAATACATATAGTTAAAGCAACGTAAAACATATATACCTTCATTTAACCTTCATAAAATAAATCCATAAGATCTTCTTTGATCAAAACTGTTTATTGTTTAGTTCAATATCAGACTTTTCAAATATTTTTACTTATTATTTTCCTTGATGTTAAGGATAGATTTAAGCAAAGTCAAGGTAGGTCATAATGTTGATCCATTTACCTTGGTTGATTTTTCTTCAAGGTAGACGAGAACTACGTTTTCTAAAATTTTACTAACTTTTACGTCCACCACCAATCACGAAATAGATTGTAATTTTATCTTCATATTGCTGACAGCATCGGCAGCTTCAGCTATAGTTCTGGAGAAATGTCACTACTATTGTCACTATAAAAATCAATCGCAGTTCGCACAGAAAATTATAGTGGAAGAAAAATAGCTGCTGGTCGTGAAATAGCACCAACCTTCAAATGAAGCCTAAATGATACCATTAGCGCATTTGCTGTAAAATCAAGCAGCGTTAAAATAGTCGCAACAATTATGTGGGGTTATGTATGAGCATGTTGAGTTGTGGCCAAATTGTAATGGAAATAAACACTGCGATTACTGACACGTCCGTTACCTTTATAAAAAGCGAGTCGCTTCTTCATTTAATTTCAGGACACGAATGTGATCATGTTATTTTGCACGTTCCGCCGCACGCTTAAACACCATTATTAAGTTAAACAAACAGGCTGTGATGTAACCTGAACCGGTGATTTTCTATTGGAAGTCCATGAACTTATTTTCCCAAAAATATGCTTTTTTTATTTTTGCCAACCTCTATTGTTTATTTAAAGTTTTAAACTATTTATTTTATTGAGTCGATTCTGTGTCAACTCGTTTCTATTGTTAGAATTTAATTACTTGTTTTGCATGAACTTGTGTTTTTCTTTTTCCACCGGTTCTCCTTTCAAAGTCAACTAACAATCAACTTGAAATTCTAAGAAGATTCTGACTCTTTTATTGGATTTACCCCATTGAAAAGGTTTGCAAACACTAATTATGACAAATGACAATCAGTAAACCAGTGATGCTGAACTCTTTCGTGCCATAACTTGTAATCTTATTCTTATTATAAGAAACTTGGAAACTTATTATATATTTTTAAAAAGAAATATTTTGCAAAAAGCCTCTGTGGTGCAGTGCATAGAGCATCAGGCTAGAAATAAGCAAGTTCTAGGTTCAAATCCCTCGATAGGCGGAATTTTTTGCAGTCTGATGGCCATTCGGCGGTGTGATACAGTTAACGTCTATCTCTTCTTAATACTGTTCTATGAGGTAGAACAACAAGGCTACAAAAAACATACACACAAGCGTGAAGTAGCACAGTGGACTCAATCTGAGGCCTAAATGCATCTGAACTTGATTCAAATTCCACCCAGAGCTGTATAATTAAATTCATTTTTATTGTTTCGTCTTGGAATTGAATTACTTTTCAAAATACAATAATTGTAATTGGTAATAGCGATTTTTTAAAGTACTTAAAATTACTTTTTAAAGTATTTAGCTACTACATTCAATTACTCAATTTTTTTTGAGTAATTAAATTACTTTACAAGTATTTGAATTACTTATGGTAGAAATTACTTGCGGTAATTAAATAACGTTTTGATAATTACTGACCTCGGGTGGGTCTCCAGAATGCAAAACATAAGCTAAGGCCTTATTAAGTTATCTGTTAAGCAAATGGCAATATGACATTCCTGGAGCAATAATAGTATAATTTATGATTTCTTATGACTAGTCCGATAACTGCTAGTTGTGTGCACGAGCAAAGAGATAGTTGGTGCAGGTATGTACCTTTGTAGATGATATGCGTACGTGTTGTGTTTTGTGTAGTGTAAGCTGTGCATGATGTAGTATTGTAGCTTGTAGCTTGCTAATAATTATTGAGTAAGAAGCCAAAAACATATCTGCAGTAAGTTGCGATTACAGAGTAAAGTACGGTAAAAATGTATTTAATATTTCCATAACAATTGAAAACAAATGGCTTTGCTATACTATATTGGTTCAAAATAATTATTTGTTAATTTCAATGCTTGTTTGTAACGATCTAGTAACACATAGCTATCTAAACACTACTAAATCAGAATATACAGCAATTTCTAGTGAAAGTAATTGAAAAAGTAATTTATGTTGTGCAGTTACAATTACCACGTATTTGATAATTGTATTACTATATTATTTGAGAAATTGAAATTCTGGCAATTAAATTACTTTATTGGGTGGTAATTGGTAATTGGTAGCTAATTAATTTTTTAAGTAATTTTCCCAGCTCTGATTCCTCCCGAAAAATCTAAAAGTCGTATATTATTCGTGCTCTCTGTCTTACTGTAGCAGAGAAGGCTTCGGTTAAACTTTTGCTTTAAGAAATACAGGGTTTAAGTCTTGGTAGTAAATACAATTTATTGTTATAACTAATTACGCTACATTGTAAGTGAATCAAACGCAAATTAATAACAAGAAAAATAAAGGTTGACCATGAAAACAAAATCGAAGCGTTTCACCAATTTACGTTCAGTACTACCCCCTAACCCTTTTTGAAAGGTTGTACTCTATAAAGGCGTACATTTATAGCATGAACATTAAATAACATAATAAAATTGCCAATATAGGGTTTTTCATCCTTAGTATACGAGGTTGCATTAAAAAGTACCCGAATTGGTGTCATAAATTTTATATCAATATATAAAACAATTTTAAATTATAATCGTCACCTCTAGTTAGGTACTTCTTGTTAACACTTTTGGAAATAGCTTACCTTCAAATTTTCTTTTATTTCGCCAGTCGGTTGAAAATTGGATTCATTTTAGTAAGCTCTGCAGGTTTGGTTACAATAGAAATTTACATATTGACCAAGAAGTCTAGGTCGCCTTTTTTAATTATTAAGAACTCTCTTAAGATTTTATTTCGGGTCTTCGACGAGCAACAAGCCTTTCAGCAAATTGACTAATGCTTAAAACATTGATAAAAGTGTCTTAAGAAAACCGCCATCATACTTTGACTTCTTAAATCCATCTGATTAACATGGATTTTTACATTAATCTAGTCTCTTAGTGTATGATATGTATTTAACTTAACCAAAGTAAATAAAAAACAAATTCCTTAAATGATAATATTTTATATATATTTAATCTTCATACCAACATCAAAACTGTCAAAATTGCAAAACCGAAGGCTCCACGGTTAACTAATAATATCAAGCTTATGCTGTCGCTTAGAGACAAAACTCTTTTAAAATTCAAATCAACTAAAAATCCTGCACATTGGGAATACTATTATAAAGGTCAGTCTTCGAGCCATCACAAGCCACGATAAGCCCCCCCCCTCCCCAGCACCGCGTTGTGAGACGATAAGCAGTTGCCTTATTATTTCTTATTATCAAATTTATGTGTCAAAATATTTTCAGGGGTAATATAATAAGTAGTACGCTTATTATCGTTGGTTCTTTTATGAATATTATGAATTATAATCCAATCCCCCCTTGTATTGGGATTATAACGAAAAAATAAAGGTTCAGGGTCATTTCAATTCCCCCAACTGGGGGCGGGCTGCTATAGGGCTATAGGGACCTTGCGTCCCTCTTCAGCCAAGAGCGGGAGTTATAGGATGGGTGAGAAAAAGGAGGGGTGGAGAATAGAATAAAGGTCAGGAAAGATGGAAAAGTACTGCCCCGGCATTCGCCTCGGAGAAAATACTCTGTTGACTCGGGAAAACCACCTAAAAACCTGAATCAGAACAGACGGCCAGGGGAATCGAACCAGCGACCTCCCGAATGCTATGCCGACGTGCTAACCACTACTCTACAAAACTCGGTTTATAACGAAACGATATTCTTAAAAAGTAATAGATTATTAGGCATACTATGAATTATATTTAGGAAGAGAATATAATGATTTAAAATATATACCAGAGAGAGATTAATGCTATTTTATTACGTAAGTATCAATATTAATGATTAATGGTTTTCCCAAATAATCTTCTTGTTGCTTTTTATGCTTAAAACGAAAGACCTAACTCTCAAAAGCTCGGGGCACCGATAATTCGTACCGGCTCTACCCCTCTCCCTGTAGGTCTTTTTACCGAATTGTATGAATTGTTCAATGAGGAAGAACAGCTGATTACCAACACATATAAAATATGCGAATAAAATTAATGATGCTTGCATTGATTTTATATCTAAATAAAATAACATTGACAATACTAAACTTCTAAACTTCTATTCTATTAATCTTTCTAAAAGTTTTGAAGAAAATATAATTTTAAAACTGTTACTCAAAACGAAGTAATCCAAGGAATAGTGGATATTGATACAAATGCATTAGGTGGTGTTTTCTCGGAATCATCCTGTACTCGGGATTATATCTGGGGTAATTTTAGCAGACATGAATGTATCCAATATCTCATCTATGCAGAATGTCACTACTTCATACCGAGAAATTCCCTCGAAAATCAAGCTACAAGCTCCAAAAACAATACAAATATGTTATCAACATTTGTAGTAACAAATATTTTAAAAAAACATTGTAAATTAACATATCCCAGAACACGGCCTTCGTGTAAATTATTAAAATTGTATGTAGAAACACCATAACTAGTCCCACTAAAAGTGCATACATTTTATAATTTTCAGAAATTGATAACATATTTTTGCAAAAATAAATTCTAAATTTGATGTGAACGCCATCTAGATACACTTTTCAAGCAACGCTACCAAAAATATTAGAGCTATCATGAGAAGAGAAACGATGATATCTCGTAATTTTTCAGACCGCGAAAATGAGCAGATTAGATACCGTTGTGTATATTGTAATCTTGAAAAAAGCACCTTCCGAGATTTCTTCAGAGGGACTCACGAAGACGAAAAACATGTTTTCTCAATTCCGTCTGTCGGTCTGTTTGTCTATCTTCCCGTCTGTCTATCGACCGGTCTGTCCATCTATTGGCAGTATAACTATTTCTTGAAAGAAGTCGATATTTGCATGCAGATTATATGCCTACTGGCACAAAACCGAATACTATTTCGGTCAAACATATGCAGGGTGAGCACCTTAAAATATGAAATGTTGTATATTTTTGCTTTAACTGAGGAATATATGAAAGTTATAATTTGCACATAGCTCCAGCTTTGCGCTAGACGAATATGGAACCCAACAGATACAGGGTAAATGTAAGGGTAAGGGCAAAAGAGATAAAAACGGGCAACAATGAGCTCGTCGTATATAATCCAGCCGCGATCACAATTGCGGGGCGTTTCTTCATGAAACAACAGCACTAATGGGCGGGTTGCACCCGGACGCATATTCGTAAGTTACCGACACAATCCACCTTTTGGTTTCTTGAAATTTTCCTACCGACTGCAGTTAGCGACCTATTAACAGTTTACGTCTGCAACATACATCGACATACTGTACAGCATGAGGTACTGCAATATAACTCCGTCTGATATTGTATTTCTTCAATTTCTTTACTTAATCAGTAAAATAAATTCAGTGACCGTAGAATAATCGAACAAAATGACTTTCATTAAGCTGTTGAAAACTACAGTAAAAGAGCTTTCCAACGATGACCTTATTTGTCATTTCGTTTAAAAATTAAAAATTTAAAAATACGCGAAACATAAGTAATTCAAAAATATTTGTTATATTTAAAAAAACATAGTTTTCAATTGTTTTAGTACTTTAGAGCAATAATTCTGTCATAGAGAATTTTCAGAGCTCAGTGAAATTTGTTTTGCATTTTCTATTCGATTGCTAGTACTGTTGCTGCGAAAAGAAATGAGACAAGATTTAGCCATTCTTAATCTCGATCTCTAAAATTCTTGGACGCCAATTCTCGATCTCAAATTCGAGAATAGAGATTCTCTAAATATCTTATGTATGTAAGTACCCAATTGAAGCTGCGGTTATTTAAGGGTTATGCATTCTCAGCATAATCTTAAAAATAACTGCGTGCTTCAAACTTTAAGATTTTGGGATTCCCCTGATCAGTGACGTAACCAGGGGAGGGGCTCGAAAGGCACTCCCAAAATGTACAAAAAAAAATGGAAAAGCATCCTTTGTTTAAAATGAAAATTGACAATTGAGCTTCGTATAGCTTACAGTTACATCAATGTTTTCGTTCCAAGAGTATTCATTTATTCCAATATTTACTTCAAATGTGCTTTGTATTTTTAAACCTGTCGCCCTGTAAATCGTGAGACGGGATAAATTAAGGAAATTGCTGTCGTAAAATGTTAATATACTAGTACTAATATTTATCATTATGCAGGGTGATTCATAATTATGGTCATTAAAATAAATTGGTATATACTCACCTCAGTAGAAGTACATTGCTAAAAATTAATTGCTTACGAAAAAAAAAAACGCATTAGGGTATGGTGCAAACTTTTGGGAACCACTGGCTAAAGCAGATGGAAGTACATTAACCTAACGCACCAAATGTGATTAAAATACTCAAACAACTGCTTTTTGCTTCTGCGTTTTCTTCAAGTGCGGTTTAATTGCAACCGCCTGTGTGAACTTATAGTTATAGAAATTTATTCAAGTGACCATCAATCAATTTAAGTAATTAAATGTTGTAAATTTTGTGGGATTATTATTAATTTTTAACGTATAGTTTTTTATGCAAAGTTGTTCTGTTTGAAGTCCCCTAACTACCCTCAGATTTAATAACCATATTATGAAACACCTTGTTTAAATAATCTGTATCTTGTATAATAAATTGCTCATTTGAAAAATCCAATAATAATTAATTTCAGTTCCCTATAATAAGTTATAATATACTCTAGGAAACCTACACAGCCGTCCCCCTTTTTTAACCTCGGGATGGCCACCACTGAACAAATTTTGAGGGAGTCTCCCCCCCTCACGCAAAAATAAAATCTTGGCTACGTCACTGTCCCTGGTGATGATGGGCAGTTTGGCAATTTTCCTATGTAAACAGAGTCTGATACACTTGTTAACGTAGGTGCACAGTCATTCGTTCACGTTTTGTGGTGCAGCATCGTGTGAATATTGAGTGTTGAATTTATGAACATTGAGCAGTTGTTGCATATTTCTCTAAGACTTATCAAGAGATATTCGAGATCAAATAATGTCAATCTCCATCTTGAATTTCGAGATGAGATCAAGAATTATCTCGTTTAGGCGGCATCACAACTAACAATCAGATTCTACGTTTATATATGCGTTTTAAAAATACTATTGAGAAGCTGTCGAGACCGAAAATTTGGTTAATCTTGTCTGAAAAGTTCGAGATCGAAAAATAACAATCTCGATTTCGAGACAAGACAAGATCGAGAATTTTCTCGTCTAGACGGCATCATTAACTGATAGTGATTTTGCATAAGTCATGACCCGCTTATAAGTAAATTTCCAGTTCTAAAATAATAAGTTTCAAGATTTTTGTTTAAGCATGCCATTATGAAGCACTTAACCATCGATTTGAAATATCTAAAAATATATGGGGTGTTCCATTAAAAATATCAAAATCATGTATAGTAATTTAAATTGATGTATGACAATTTTTAGGCTGTATACTGGAATTCAAAGCAGAAACGCTTCAGTATTTTAGAAACGTTAAGGCATTTTACCCTTAGTTTTCTTTGATTTTTCAAAATTTTTATTGCCACAACTTTCACTTACGAGCGAAGTTCTGGGTAAAGCCCTTTGCAGATTTTCCATACCTTGTACCATTTCTAACACATAATAAATGCATGCGTACTTCAATCTACCTTTCCCGATGCTTGGAAAATGTGCATGTTATCCCACTACATAAATTACAAACACCGCTAGATTTTAAGCACTTGAGGCTAATAAATATTTTGCCGTACCTCTCAAAGGTGCTTCAGAAGACCATGTCATTACAAATACAGGAATATATAAACATAATATACTCCCATACACAATCCGGTTTTCTTTCGCACGGGTTATAGCTGCAATATTTCTTTCTTAAATAAATGTGATGATATTTTAACTGCATCAGATAATAATGATTTGTCTTTAGTTGTGATGTTTGATTATTCTAAAGCTTTTGATATGATATATCACAACATCTTGTCCAGTATGTTGCATTACATACGATTTAATAGCTCTGTTACTTCTTTTATAATATAATAAAACAAATTCTGAAGTTAAAATCCTTGTTAGTGTTTGTAACTTAACCCTTAGAATTAGAAAAAATGGAAAAATAAATAATAACAGTTGAACAAAGCAAGTAAAAAAAAGGTTTTAAATTATTTATGTACAAAGGGCGTAAGAGGGCGATTATGTCCACGGCGTGACGGGCCATAAAAGCTAGTTACGTGCAAGGTGCATACGATATTTTATGCACAGACGGACATATTTACAATTAAAATCAGATTTATAATTTTTATCAATTTTAGCAACCTATAATGTCATTGCTTGTCAAACTGACAAAGCCCTAGGCGGGCCGTAAAGTACTTTATGGACCTTGGTCTGTAAAGTTCCCCATTACGCCGTCAAAGATAAGGTATAAAGTGAGTACTTGAAAGGAGAGAGCAGTGGAGCTGGCTCAGATATAAAACCTCTGTTGGTAGACCACAATATGTGGGTTTGATTTTGACAGATTCCAAGTAAGCCCAGTCAAATCCCCGGCTTTGGCAACCATGAGGTCTTAATGCCTAACAATCTCCTTTAAGAGGAGAGGCTAATTCGACTTTGTTTTTATGCGAGTTTGAAGAATACCATTGGCAAGCTATGCAGGTTGAGAATTTGGTTAATCTCATCGCGAATATTTGAAAATTTAATTAATATCGTCTAGAATATTCAAGATCGAGAATTATCTCGTCTCGGCTGCATTACTATTCATTACGGTTGCTCTCAATCTACTGCACTGAAGTGTGGGCTCTTGAGTAAGTTGAAGTACCTACCTGTTCCATCTATCATCTCGGTGACCTCTCTCTGCTTCCCTTTCCTTCAGTCTTACCTCGTATTATAATTTTTTCTCAGTTATCTTCCCCCCTTCTCACTATATGTCCAAAGTATTGCAGAATGTGACGACTGATGATTTTTGAGAGTCTGTCTTGCGCTCGTACTCCTACGATTATGGATTAGTTTGGACGATGGGTTGCTCATGACATTCCTAACATGCGATGCCAGCACAATAATTCGAAAGTACCATTTTTATTTGTCTCGGTTAGGACCCATATGCAACAACAAAGTAATCTAAACAGTCACTCTTTAATAAAATTTGAAAAATATTGTGGCTGTCATTAGAAAGGCCATTTCAAAGCTCTTCTTCACAAGATTTTATCGAAGTTTTTATTTATTTGCGAAAAAGTGTAGAATTTCCATGGGACAAACAAGTGATCAAAGAAATTTGAGATTTTGTTTTAGTGTAGTGGCTTTAAACATATTAACCAGCTGCTTTTGAAATGTAATTGATCACTGACATACTAGTACGTAGCCTATCTTGCCAATAATTCTGTTTTGATACTAATGTTTTCATTATATCTTGAATTGTGCTCCTTCTTTTCTTTATGGCAGTGTTTTTATTATATTTTGTCTTAGGCTCTATTCATTATCATATCCCTTCAAATGTGATATATTGTAGCCCAGTAATTCTTAACCATAATTTCAGTACTCGCACTCGTTCTCAGCTTTCGAGAATCGTCTTACGTATTGTCCTTGTGGCAGTTTTCATTTCCCATTCCATTGCACACGATGCAATACTATAGTTATTTTCTTCCTTCTTGCAATTTTACTTAGTATAGTTAGGAGATTTTTAACCTATCGTAAACGGAAATTACGCCACCGGAAAAATCGGAAAAATGGATGGAGTTTGACTTACCTTAACTGATGAAGAAATAAATTAAAGGGAGCCAAGTGGTTCTATCTGGCACGTTCACCCCTAGATGAAAAATCACTAAGTGACTCGAACGAAGCCAATAATCAATTGAAACCCAAATAGTAACGAACATCAAAAAATTTTTGATAATAATAGATGTATATACAGGGTGTTTCTAAAATAAGGGAAAAACTTTGCAGAACTATTCTGTGATCAAAAATAAATTAAAAAGTTTTAATAAACCAGATTTAGTGTGGGTCACTTTTAAAGTAATATAAATCCTGGAAAATCATAATAAAATGGTCTACGTTGCTTGGAAACGTAGATAATGTTATCAAAATTTCTTAATGGAGTTGTTAAACAAGCGAGTGCACTATTGAAATTTGACGCAAATAAGTCAAATTCATTTTCAGTAACAGAAATTATTTTTATGTATGATTGTGACAATGGAAATGGCCATGAGGCTACAAGGCTCTATCAAGAGTTTTTTCAAAATCTACAGCAGCCAGATTATAAAACGTGTGCTCCATAGAATTTATATAAATTATTTTCGAATTAGCTATAATCAAACTATAAAGCTTAATACCTTAGAAATGGTTCATTTGCGGACACGGGTTTATTAGAACTGTTTTAAATTAGTTTTAATAGTAGAATACTTCTGCAAAGTATGTTCTCTTATTTTAAAACACCCTGTATGTTGCAGCGGCTGCATTATAACTTTCTGTGATACTAATAGCAATTATAATAATAATTTATAGTTTATTTTAACTATTCAAATTCTATCATTTATTTTGAATTTTGGAACTTTACATGACTAGTTGCTCTTTTGTTCAATCATTAAACAAAATATCTGATTTAATTGATTACCTCTGGCAAAACAATCGACTCCAATCCAGGTTAGGTTCATGCATTTATTCTTTGTAGTTGTAGCTCATCCATATTGTATTCAATGCTATTGGGTTTAATAAGAATTGTGTTATATTTGAAATAAAGCTATCTTCAATTCAAGTAATAACCTCAAACATGATAAGACACTAAATCACATTTTCAATATTGTTTAAATAGGTCAGTACTCTTTTTTTCTTGATTATTTGTTCATCAATTAATCTCCTTATTTTAGGTATATAAACAGATATCTTCGTTGTTTTACTTAATAACTTCACTCCAATGTTCCAAACACCTTGCAGCTAGACATGGCCGCAATACATGCGTTCTCCCTGAACTTCGGATCAGTAATTGTGCGCTCCTAACATCTTGCAAAGCTGATAGCAGCACTCCAAACCCAAACAAACAATGGCTAACTCAACTGCATATCTCCAGTATCTTTCGATGTAGCCACCTACAACTGTTTCCACCTGTGAATTCTGTTGATGGACCGCACACTGCAACGACCTGCACCTGCTCTTCTACCAATATCGTACCTCCAACAGCTTTCGGTGTAGCCGCTTCCAACTGTCCCCACCTGTGGATGCTTTCGATGGATTCTGCTCTTCCATCAATATCGTATTCTTCATATTAGCAATACAAGCGCCTTTAGGATCCAAATGTCACTTATAACAAACATCTGCCTTGATTTTCTTTATTTATATACTTATGGGTTTGATATCTTATATTGTAATTATTCAAAATAATCAACTATAATGGTATTGATTTTTATAATTTTTGGTTATTTGCAGCCATTTTGGAACAATAATGAGATAATATACATTAGAATGTTCTTAAACTGCTAACTCGCGGTGAAGTTGTGAGTTTCGAATGTACTATTCTGCATTCATCGCTATTCTCAACACTTATTCTAATGAGTTTGGATTTTTTTTAAATGTTTGTTTTACTTGTGGTACCCCATACGATGCAAGGATACATTATCAGAGGTCGTATTATTCCCAGGTATAAAATTTTAGAACACTCGATTTTGAGATGAGATTTTTTATTTAGAATGGGTTATAATATAGCAATCCTTGCATAGCACTCTTGTAGTTTATTATTAATGTGTATGCTCCAAGTTAGACGTCTATCCAAATATGGCCCGAGGTACTTGATTGCACGATCCGGTGGGCTCCAAGGTGTTGGTAGATCATTGATAATAATCGAATCCGGGTCAATTCGTCTACGAAGGGTGAATATCTTAGTTGTGCATTTGGAAGGATTGATTTTGATATTCCATCTATTAAACCACAGCAAATGAGGATTTAAAGAGTTCTGTAGCATTTCAGCGACCGTTGTTATATTAGAGTGCTGTGTGAGTATCGCGGTATCATCCCCGTACATGGCAGTTGAACTTATCTCTGTAGTAGGTAAATCATATATGAATAAGTTAAACAGTACATGTACTAGAACAGATCCCTGCGGTACTTCAGCAGCGGTGTGCTTTATTTCTGACAGTATGGCATTAATTTTGACACGGAATGTTCGATTTGTGACGAATGACTGTACTATCTTGATTAAATAAAACTTGGGAAATCTAAAGTAATCATTTTAAAAGTTAAACCTTTCAGCCACACTCTGTCAAAGGCTTGAGCTACGTCTAAGAACACAGCCACAGTGTGCTTTTTCTATTCGTAACCTTTGATAATAATTTCAGTAATTCTTAGTAATTGATGCGTCGTCAAATACATAGATATAAATAATAATAATAATAATAATAATAATAATAACTTTATTTAGCATCATTTTGCTATACAGTAACACATTTAACAAAATATATAACAATAATATGTTTATTACCTGCATATCTTTTAGTTCTGATTTATTAGATATTTAAGTAACCATACTTTTACACACTTTACGTCACTATACTAAAATATACATCGATATATAATTCATATTACCTTAAAAGTATGAAACAACAAAACACAAGTGTTCATTATCTATGTATCTCTTATCTCTCTCCTATAATAGGATTTAACACTGTTACACTTTTTTTCACATTATTAATACTTTTTAAATCACTGGGCAGCTTGTTATATTTCATTGCACAGAATGCCATCATTCGGAAGTGATGTAAAGCCGTGGGTCTCATGTTACTACGATGTGTAGCATGTAAAAGATCCCTTGCTAGGGTTGGAACTCCTTAGTCTCGGCAAAATTCTAAGTAGGACTTTGACCATATGACCAAAGCAGTCGGTGTTTAAGGTACCTGGTACTCTGCATGCCTAGATTTTATCCATTAACAAACAAACAAACAAACAATCTCATTATTGTTTTTGGTGTTGCGATTATGTACATTGTTACCATGGTTTAATATATTATCAAAGTATTTTGGCCCTACATTTAATTGAACAGGACACCGTAATGGTAGAAGAGGACGGATTATGTATGTATGTATGTATTTAATTGAACTTTGTGTATAAAGGTCAAGACATTCATTTCCAGCATACTTCTGACATTAATCCAATTCAACCTCTCAAGCATCAATTCAATACGAGTGTACCTGTCACATGTCGGGATAATTCGCATGGCCCTGTTCTGAAGCAGTTGAATCCTATCCATATCTCCACTATTTGCCAGGTACAACACCGTTTGAGCATACTGAAAATGCGACAATACAGTGGTATTGTAAACAGTTTTCCGTGCCCTAAATGACAAACAGTCATTGCATCTCCTAAGATACCAATCTTCTTCGAAATCTTTTTACAAATATAGTCTATGTGCATTGAATTTTAGCCTATTATCCAGAACCACTCCTAAGTACTTGATCGTCTGTACTAATTCAATTTTATCATTGTCAATAAATAATTCGAGGTTTATTAAATTAATATAATTTTATCTTTTCAAAATCATGGCTTTGGTTTTACTTACATTCAGTTTTAGCTTTATAATTTTGATCCAATTATTTATGCTACGCAGGTCTTCGTCCACTATTGTAGTTACCTGACCTGCAGGTGAAATATGTGTCCAATCCGTGATACATTGTTTCAGTCCATTATTATATAAACAACGCCTATATAATTTATATTAAAATCACCCAATATTATGACCGTATGCATTTCATTGAGAAGCATTTCCCCTAACAATGTTTCAAAAAATTCTAAGAATACAGAGTAAGAACTATTAGGAGATCGATATACTTCTCCAACAAAGAATTTTTTATCTAGTATACTTAATCTTAACAGCAAAGACCAATATTTTTTTTGCAATGCAACTACTTCATATTTACAATCATTTCTTATATAAAACAGTACACCACCTGTAAATCTGCTTGAAGAGTCTGTCCTGATAATATTGTAGCCACTAATTTCAATTTCAAAATCACTGATATCTTCAGTTAAATGGGTCTCTATTAGGCACATTAACACAGGGGCCTGTGTTGTAATAACAAGTTTGTATTCGTCGAAATGCGCAGTTAGGCTCTGACAGTTCTGTAGATACACTCACTGCTGGTTATTGTTTATTAATTGCTACTTTTCTCCATAGTCAAACTTTCTTTTCGCCTCTTTTGCTTTCCGCTGTTACACCAAGCAATACACATTGAAAATAAGGGAGGATTTGTTTCTCTGTGATGTATTGGTTTAATCTGACAAGAATGAATTCCCTTGTCTATGATTGATAGAGGGATACTGCGTATTATTATTGAGATATTTTTATCATTTGTTTATGTCGTTATCGTCCGGTGACGATAAGGGTGGCTTGTTTGAAATTGTATCACTATTGGGATTTTTCTGGAATTCCATTTCTGATTGTGTATCAATGACGTTCCTCCCTTATGTATTATAGTAGGCGATTTTGAACGAATATATTTGTTTCGGACATAACATGTTGCTGCTTTAACAGTGCACGAAAATCAAGTACTTAATGCAGAAGAATGGTTAAGGCTATCGTATCTTACTCAGCACACTCTGATGTAGAACTTGAATATATTATTAATGTAGCAACTGTAATTATAACTCTATTAAGTCACAATAGGTACATAATGCAATTTCCATCCACGAGCACGTTGCAGGCGGAATTGATTATAAAACTGAAAGCAGATAGTACGCTTCTAGGAGCATAAAGCATTATTAGAACCCAGGTAAATTTCCCCCCACAGTCGGTCAATTTTCCAGACGCCACAAAAATATTTCTCCTGCTGGAAGCCTTTCCAGCCATCTTCCAGTATAGATCAGCAGTGGCGCCTAATAATTTTCCAGATTTTGATGCGCGGCGAACCCCTTTCGGCTTGTTGCGATGTCTTATATCGGTTTTAGACGGTAACAAAATCTTCTATTGAAGATGGGAATTAGTCAAAAGAAGTACAGCATATCAGTGCAATTGAGTTACATAAAAATATGTGCAATGTGAATGCCATGACGGAGGAAAAGAAAAATATTTCCCAAAAAGTCTTCAATTCTTCACTGTAAAAAAATTGAACAACGACCAAAAGGAAATCATACACTTGCATCGTGGACATAACGAAAGGTTGCAAAGATTGGAATTCTCACTGTGTAATATAACTAAAGCTGAAAATTCAGTTGATTTACTAGATAGAGAGAGTGCAACAAAACTTCTAGATTTGAATGATAATCATAGTACCACATGGGATGCACATTTCCACTAGTTTAATCAAGCACATGTTTATCCTGGATACCTTGTATACTTAACCTTGAACCGTGCAGCCCAATGAGTTCATTAATAATTTAGAGCAAGCAATGCTTGTATTTTTCACTCTATGCTAATAACTTTATCGCCCAGTTCGGAGTAAGTGCTGGAACCTGCTCGGCGACGCTAACTACAAGCCAAGATAGTAAATGATCTAGTAAGGTGCATAATTTATATCAATTTGCGCCAGCTAAGGCGAGCATTAAGGGAATCCTGCCAGGCATGCAGTGTGCAGAAAACGAAAAATTCACTGCAGCATGCCGATTTTAATTATTCGAGTTTATCGCCCGGGCAAACTTTATGTCCTGAAGAGCCGAGGAGCAGCAATAAAATAACAGTACCATGCTGGCGCCGCCGATTTGCAAAAGCAGCTCTGGAATATTCCAAGAGAAACCGGGCTCCAAATTTTCCTATAACTTTCTTTTTCTGGATCTTTCTATGGAGGAGAACTGCAAATAGGGAAAACGACCGTGACCTCTACGGATTTCTGTGCAATTTGCGTAATGAGGATTTGCGTACGCTCTGTTTTGCGAAATGGTTGCTCGGAAAGCTGCCGCTTATCAGTCGGTTGATTTTCGCAGGCCAGAACACGTTTCGTCATATTTTTAACGTGACGAACAATAATCGTACGGGGAGAGCTGATGTGGAGTGGTGGGTGCGTGTACGGTACGATGGAAGGTTGCTATACATAATACCAAAGCATAATATTAGCACCTGATAACTCTCGTTAATTGGTTAAGTAATTTCGACGCTGCACACTCAAAAATATCAGTCGGCAGTTGCCTTTATTTGCGACTGGACTCAAAAGCTAGTGAACCGGATAAGAGACTTTTGGCGTGAAGTGTCGTGGATTTTTCACTTTTAGAAAATTTTGTGAAGAATTTAGTAAGTATTTTTAATATTTTTTAAATTAATTAACAATAAGGAAATAATTAAGTACAAACATTTTTTTAAATTGTTTTCACCAGTTTTTAATTTTAAAATAATCATAGTAAATACCAAAACTCAGCTGTTCGATTTTATTAACATTGACATTGGCATCAAGCAGGCCTTGGCAGATTTATGAACATTGCTGGCGGCTTTCTCGCACCTTTAGCGGTTAGTATATTTGTTGATACTTGTTAGTCGCCTAGACGTCATTACGTGCGTTTTTAAATTAACAATAGTTGTTTATTTTGTAAACTAATTAGACACGCTGCTGCTTTACTCGGTATTGAAATAATGCTGAGTGTTGTAAAATTATCGTGCGATATTAAGTACCTACAATCTACAATTCTTTTTTATTTAAATTATACAGTTTCCGTGTGACTTTCAGATTTAATGCTTGTAATTGTTGTGGATAGTCTGATTCGTAAACAAATTAAAAGTTGTAAATATTGAAAGTAATAGCATTTCCTACATGATAGTAGTCCCAGCCGTTGCTTGAAAGAAATGGCATTCTCAGAAAAAACAAAGAAATGGGCATAATTAATGTTTGTTAAACAATCTATAAACATTTTAAAAAGTTTTAATTTTCGATTTTCATTTATTTTAGAAAATTGTAGGATTTATTTAAGCATACAATATTTAATATTTGTTCACAAAAGGAAAGGCAATGTTTTCTCCAATTTTTATAACTCTTGTAGTTACTCTTTGAAATTGAATTTGAAGCAACTTAATTACTTTAAATAACTACTTCTTAATGAAAAGTATAAAACATGTATATATTTTATAATCTTCTAAAAGATAAGAACTTCAGTTGTAGGAAAAACTATGTTTGTAATTTGGAGTCGGATAAAATAATCAAGAGTTGTTAAAAAGTATAAATATTTTCTCTTTAAGTTTTCTAAAAATTAAATTGTAAGTTAAACAATTCATTTTTTCGTACGCTAGCATTGAAAGAGCTACTTTGCCGTACAATTTATTAATCAGAAAGTTGCACTTTGCGGTATTCGTACGGCAAAGTAGTATTTTGCGATATTCGTACGGCAAAGTAGCACTTTGCCGTACGTTTCCTTAGTTACAACACATATAAAACGTTACGTACATAATAACGTTACTCTACTTATTTGCTATATACGAGGATAAATTTAGTATTCCATTTTGTATGCTAGTGTACGAAAAAATATTGTACGAAACTCGTATGAAAGTGGCTTTTCCATACTCGTCTCGAAATTCCGGACTCGGCCTAACGGCCTCTTCCGGAAACATCTCACCCGTACTGAAAAGCTCCACTTTCTATACTTGTAACGTAAATTACTATTCTTTAAATATAAAAGTGTAAGTAACAGAAGAAACTGTTTTTCAATATCTGAATGCTGGATTTTTTCTATTTAAAACTGACGATTTTTTTATCTCATATAAATCTTAATTTTAAAACTCTGAAACGGATCAAATTCTAAAAGCTATTAAACGTATAACTATAGCAAGCATTTAATAATAATTTAAACATTTTTAGTAAAAACTTGCATGAGATTCTCTAAATTTGTATTAACGCTGTTCAAAATCATAAAACTCTTTTTTAGAGAGAAAAATGTAAATTTTCACATAGATATTAATACAAAACTTAAATGAAAGAGACACAATTAATTAACTTTTTTTTACTTCCCTCGTCTAAAAGACGAAGGAAGTATTGTAATCGCGAAAAAAACCATCTTTCGAGATTTCTTCAGATATTCACGTTTCAAGATCCCTAGATGACGAAAAATAGGTTTTCTCAATTCCGCCTGTCTGTCTGTCTGAGTGTTGAATTCAGACTGTTGACTCCGGGGGGGGGGGGGGGGGTGAATGCAACGTCTCTGGGTATTTTTACCTATTCCCACGCAACCCACCCATTCTTTTATAGAATAAAAAAACATGAATATGAAGTGCTAATATTTCTGGGGGGGAATTTTGTATTGCCCGGGGGGGGGGGGGATTCTCTCCCGGTCACCCCCTTGGATTCAACACTGGTCTGTCTGTTGGCGGTATAACTCAAAAACTATTTTGCATACATATTATATATCTACCTGGTATGAAATCGAAAAAATTTCAGACAAATATATACAGGGTGAGCACCTTAAAAAAATTAATTTTTGTTAATTTTTGATTTCACTTAGTAATAAATACATGTAATAATTTGTACAAAGCGCAGGCGTTATTCTTAGCAAAAAATTTGCCCCAAAAGATACAGAATAAATGTTGTACGATACAAAAAGGAGCAACGTTGGGACTGCATACGCGGTCCGCCTGCCCTTCGAATTCGAACACCGGTAACGTTTTTTTTTATTTGAAAATTTATTTAATCTATTATAAACGTGAAGATATTTTTACTCCTAACTTGATTTCATTTTTAAAATTATTTAGTGTCACAATGTCGACGAGGGTTCTGGGTAAGGCCTTTTTAAGATTTTTTAATTATAACGTACCTTCATCTGTTAAATGAAGCTTTTGAATGAAGAATTGAAAATTTATGTTTAAACTCAATCCAAAGCTTCTTGATAGCTTCAAATGATTGACCCTTACTTGAAAATACCAAATACAAAATTATAGATTTTAAAAACCCATTTTTCAATTTATGGGTACAGTGAAACAACAATCATTGTAATCGACTTTCAAAAATGAACGTGTTGGTTTTCCTTGATACAATACAAAATGTTAAACAATGTACAAATCTAATATAATAATACAGTTGCGTTGACGACTTACTGGGTCCTTTTTCATATTTTTCTTGAATGATACGATAGTACGAAGAGCAACTTTTTTCAAAAAACGTTGTCAATTTTGCCTCCATCTAGATTCACAGATTGAGTTATATGAGGAAAAAACCAATTCTTCCCTCTAACTAATTTTCTGTACAAACATAATTCCTCCATTGAAGCATAGTCAAAGGTTCCTCGTCTTTTCTTCCTAATCTTGGTATCTAAAACTTGGCAGTACTTCCCCAGTCTGTTCTCTCCTAGTATTTCTGTTCCCCTACAACCCTTACAACTCTTCAAGTGGTGGCAGAAAAGTGAAGAAGCACAAATCATTAGCATATTTGGATTTTTGTTTCAAGAGCTCCCAGAAATTGTAAGACAATGCTGGAGCCCAATCCATTTTTTATGTTTTTTCGATAGTGTGGAGGATACGTTTCAAACCACTCGAGGTGTTCCAGTCCAAGACTCATATCGCCATCTGATTAATTTTCTACGAATGAATTGTTTTATACCTCATTTGCCATAGTATGGTGCCAAAGATTCATCTAAGCAATGAAATTTTCAATGGTTTCCTAATCTAAGAATTGTTTATTCACTATATTAAGCAATGGGAAAATTTTTGAGAATTTATCGTCTTTGTTCTAACATAAATTTTAACGTAACGTAACATACAAAAATGCTATTAGTCTTGTGAATTCTTTTAATACATTTCACGGCTAGGTGCACATATACGTCTACTCAACAACAATATACCGAAACATATGTATATTCCACCTGGAAGAGTAATTTTGGTCCGTCCAAGTTACTCCGGGTTGGCATGGCTGAAGTTATATAATTTTTGGTCTATTAAATATTTGTCTTCTTCTGCTCTACTCGTTTTGCCTTCTTTTAAAGTCGTACAAAATTACCAGAGAGACAAAGAAAAGCTTTCCTCACTCTTATTTGCAGAAGCTTTTTCAATATGTGATGTATCCAAAATATCCACTTTCGCTCTTAGTTGGAAGATTGTTCGTTACATCGTTGTCTTCTTCACCACTATCCGCTTCGGTATTTTGATTTCTTACATTTTTTGGTGGAAAGATTGTAATATTTTCAGGTACGGCAACATCTCCATTCAGATTTTCGACTTCTTTCAAGAGGTGATTCAAAGTTAGAGGACTCTCCTAATCACTTGAAAGTAAAGAAAAACATAAGTAATGATACAGAGCATTGCGCCACTGGCCTTTATAAAGTGCAAACAAGTTTATATATATAAACATCAATAAAAATTAAGCTTATCACTGCAGCTGATTAGGTACACAAACACATTGTCATCTCATTTCACGTTTCAAACTCTTTTTGTGAATTTAAATATAAACTAAAAATTCTTATTGTTATAAACAACCCCATCGTTTTTCAGTAAGGCAAATCTGAAGATAATTTGATTCAAGATTTTACTTTAGCTGTAAAACTCGCGAAGAGATTTTTTAGTCGTCTATACACTAATTTTTGCCTCTCTTTTCTTTGGATATAATTTAAGTATATTTTTTTCAAACTTACGCACAAAACATTTAAAGAAACTAAGCTTTATGGTGTACAATTTTACTTCAACGACAGCTTTTTCGTTGTCTTTTTTTTTAAATTAAATGTAGCTTCTAAATTTATAACAAAGTTGTTCGTTTGATTAGAACAAAGCTAAGCATCAGCTATTCTAATTCTGCATTTTTGGAAATAAGGTTGAGAGTCACAGGCTAAACATTTTATATTTACAAAAAGCATTATTGTTGTAATGCTCCAAAATATACAAATACATTTCTGGAGACCTGAAAGAGTAACAACATTAAAAATATTAACTTGAATTTTGCTTATTACTATTATTAGTATGTGTAGACAATGTTGTCCGTTCTTCAACTACTTAGGAAGTGCACCCACCTTTTTCTAAACTATCTAATGCTCTTCTTCCCCGTAGTGATTTAACACGTGCTATTCTTGTGTCAGTATTGGTTGGCTGTTGCACTTTTCTTGTATGTCGATGTTAGGCATTTGCCTAGCTTAGTTGTATACGTTATTTTTCAGAAGACTATGCCATTTCTCGAGATCTGGAAAGTAAAAATATTCAAAAGATATTAATTGGTTAGCTTGTCTTCTCTTTAATGTGTAAGCATGTCTGTTCTTCAACTACTTAGACTGTCTGTCCACGTCTTTTTAGGCCATCCAGTGCTTCTTCTTTCTATGGTGATTTAACACGTCTTATTCTTGAGATTTGGTCGATGTTCATCCAGCTTATGTGCTGGTCCCACTCCCCTCTTACGGTATTCTTCCGCCCATGTTACTATCAGTTGGATTTTGCACGTTTCTTGTATGTAGGTGGTACGTATTCTGTCGAACTTAGTTTTATTCGCAATTCAAACCGCCAATTCTAGAGATCTGGAAGGTTAAAGCCAGAAAATATTATTGAGTTAATTTATTTTCTTGCTCTTCTACTCATGTGAGGACATTGTTTGTTGTTCAACTACTTAGGATGTCAGCCCACCTCTTTTTTGCCTTTCAATGCTTCTTCCTCGCTGTGGCAATTTAACACGTGCTATTGTTGTGTTTCGGCAGTTACTTAAATGTTGGCTCCATTCATGTCTTCGGTTATGTCACTATCGATAGGACATTGCGCGTTGCCCGTATGTCGGTGATGCGCATTCGTTCCAGCGTATTTTTATTCGCCATTTCTGCCATTTCTGGAGACCTGAACGGTTAAACACGTTAAGAAAATATTAACGAGGACTTTTCGTCTTTTTTTTAAGTGTATACAATAACACAATATTGTCTGTTTTTCAACCAAATACACTCTCCTTATCTCTTTCTAGACCATCCAGCGTTTCTTCTTCTCTGTGGGGATTTAACATGTGCTATTATTGTGATTCAGTCGTTGTTCATTCATATTATATGCTGGTTTCACTCCTTTTTTCAGTTATCCATCCGTGTATGTCACTATTGGTCGGATGTTGCACGTTTCTCGTATTTCGGTGTTAAAGCATTCTGTCTAGCCTAGTTTAATTTGTTATGTTTGGGAGACTAACGTTTCTGCAGATTTGGAAGGTTAAAAATAGTCAGTAAATGTTAGTGAGTTAGCTGATCATCTTCTTATGTGTAGACAATATTGTCTGTTCTTCAACTACTTAGGTTGTGCTCCCTAGGCCTAGGCCATCTAGTGCTTCATCTTTTCTGTGGTGATTTATTACGAGCTATTTCTGTGATTTGGTTATGGTTCATCCAGCTTATGTACTGGTTCTGCTTCTTTCTTCAATTATTCACCCATGTCACTATCGGTTGGAAGTTCCACGTTTATCATATGTAGTTGCTACGCATTCGGTCTGGCGTAGCTTTCTTCGTTATTTTTTGCAAGACCGCAGTTCTGAAGATCTGGAAGTTTAAAAACATTCAGAAAATATTGATGAAGTAATTTATCTTCTTATGTGTAGACCACATTATCGTTCTTCAACTACTTCGGCTGCCCACTCACCTCTTTCTATGCCATCCAATGCTTGGTCTCTCTTGTGGTGACATGCTATTTATGTGTTTCGGTCGCTGTTCATCCTGCTTGTATGTTGGTTCCACTCAAGTCTTCAGTTATCCACCTATATCGCTATCGGTAGGATAGGTTGCACGTTACTTGTATGTCAGTGTTGCGCATTTTGGAGATCTGGAAGGTTAAAATCAATCAAAAAATATTAATGAATTAACTTATCTTCCTCCTCTTCTTATGTGTAGACTACATTTTCTGTTCTTCAACTATTTAGGCTGCCGCCCACCTCTTTCTAAGCCATCTAGTGCTTCTTTTTATCTGTGGTGATTTAACACGTGGTATTTTTGTGATTCTGGCATTGTTTATCCTGCTTATTTGTTTTTCCACTCCTTTCTTTGGTTATCTACCCATATCACTATTGGTTAGATGTTGCGCGTTTCTCGTATGTCGTCGCCACGCATTCGTTCTAACCTAGCTGCATTCTCTGTTTTTACAAGAATTCAGAAAATTATAATGAGTTGACTCTTCTCCTTCTTACGTGTAGACAATATTATCTGTTTTTCAACCACATCTCTTTCTAGGCCATCCAACGCGCCTCTTATTTGTTGTCATTTAGCACGTGCTGTTGTAATTATGTAGTTGGTTCCACTCTTTTCTTCGGTTAACCATCTATACCATTATTGGTTGGATGTTACACGTTTCTCGTATATCGGTGCTACTCATGCTGTCTGGCCTAGTTTGATTCACCTCTTTTTAGACTGTAGTTTCTGAAGATCTGGAAGGTTAAAGACATTCAGAAAATATTAGAGTTAATTATTCTTCTTCTTTCTCTGTGCAGATAATATTGTCTCTTCTTCAACCAAAGGCTGCCTCTACATATCTATCTAAGCTGCCCAGTGATTCTTCTTCTTCCTTGTAGTGTGATTTATCACGTGCTGTTGTTGTGATTCGGTCGTTGTTGATCCCGCTCCTTTCTTCGGTTGTAAGTCTACAATCGTTACTATCGTTTGGATCGTAACTATGTCGATGCATTCTGCCTAGCCTAGTTTTATTCACCACTTTTAGACTTCTGTTTCTGTACATCTGCAAAGTTAAAGACATTCAGGAAATATTAATGAGTTTACTATTCTTCTTCTTATGTGTATATAATGTTATCTCTTCTTCAACCACAAGCTAACTGTCTTTCCATCTCTGTCTAGACACCCCAGAGCTTCTTCGTCCCTGTGGTGTGATTTATCACTTGCTATTGTTGTGATTATGCCGTTGTTGATTCTGCTTATGTGCTGGTTCCACGCCTTTCTTCGGTTATTCACTATCGTTACTATTGGTTGAATCGTAACTATGTCTGTGTCACGCATGCTGCCTAGCCTAGTTTTATTCATCACTTTTAGACTTTAGTTTCTGTAAATCTGCACAGTTAACGACATTCAGAATATATTAATGAGTTAACTATTCTTGTTCTTCTTATGTGTATATAATCTTGTCTCTTCTTCAACCGCAAGCTAGCTGTCTTTCCATCTCTGTCTTGGCAGCCCAGAGCCCAGAGCTTCTTCTTCCCTGTGGTGTGATTTATCAGGTGCTATTATTCTTGTGATTATGCCGTTGTTGATTCTGCTTATGTGCGGTTTAGCCTAGTTTTATTCGTTATTACTCCAGGAACGCAATTTCTAGAGATGTGAAAGGTTAAAAATATTCATAAAATATTAATAAGTTAACTAAAGAATAGTCTGTTTTTCAACCACAGGCTGTCTCCTCGTATTTTTTTGACTGTCCAGCGCTTCTTCTTTCGTATGGTGATTTATCTCTAGAACTTGTTAATGCAAAATGAAGAAAAACCAGCACCGGAACTATTATAATCTCAGTCAACTGCAATTTAATTTTAATTACCCAACATTCGTCATAATGTTAACTTCAATTAGTATAACTTAATTACTCCATTTAGGTACATTAAAAATCTACAATAAAAAGGTCGGCCTTGACGTCATTTGGATCATAATCTCTTGATAAAACTATGCCTATAATTACTAAGAAAATATGTATAAAGGTGTAACATTTCAAAGTACTGAAAAGATGTTAAAAGTTTAGTACTGGAATTGTAATAAGAATATTTCCTCATGTTTAATATTTCGGTACAAGAACAATGAGTAATCGCGTGGCATACGATAAGAGCTTAGTTGCTTTGTTTGACGTTTGTCCTAAACTTGGCTCAATGAAAATTGTTCAAGTTCGAATAATTAGCATTTGGGCCTTGCGTGTTTTTACTAGTTTTCCTCGAATTTAAGTAAAATTCAATTATTTCTAATCTGTTTCTGTCCGCGTTTGTGTGATTAAGCGATTACTTGATTGGAATTGTTGTCATTAACCGGCGCCACAAATCATTTCTGTATAATTTGATAATCGGAAAGTCCTTAAAATTGCTTCAAATTCCTCGCCGCTAATGACTGCCACAGGCTAGCAACTGCAGACTATTTGTTAATAATTGATACCAATGTTTAGCTTCAAACGTGTTATTGGAAACCATTAAGATGTAACTGTAGAGAAAACAGCCGTTAGTGTAATGAAAACGCCACATTCTACCATGTGGTTATGGCAAGACTTTCCATGATATTACTTACAGAGGTGGTATGAATAGATGTAAACAAATTGTACGTACCAGCCACTTGCATTAGTGCCGTATCAGATATGAGTCAAAAGTATGAAACGTTGACTAATTGTTTTGTGTAAAATACACCTGCAGGTTTTTGCAACAATGTTCAACAACAAAAATTACGGTTGGTCGTTTACAAATTCCCTCTTTGCAACCATTTCAGAATCGATTACTTTTACAACAGGTGAATTGTCTGCACTTTCTTGTACTAAGCACATATTTTTTCATGTACCAAAGATGAATGAAACAAGAAGTTCTTAATTGTTTACTTCTTGTCTTTAAATAAGAATAACAACAAGCAAATAAAATTGTTTCTGTTCAGATTAGTACGTCACGGATAACACCCACTGTCTAATGAAATTTCAATGTGTATTCCAGTGATCGAAAGTAAGGTATAATAACCGCCACCAAGACGACAAAATTAACTCAATCTTCTATTCTACTCCATTCTGCAAGATGATTAATATAAGGCTCTGTAGCTTGTTGCAAAAATGTTAGATATGTCTATTATTTTATCAGTGGAAGCCCCCCCCCCCCCCCACACACACACACATTCAACCTTCTTGTATTAAATTACTTATAGCTTCTAATGATTAGTTTTGCTTTTGAGTGAAAGCTTGTATTTATTTGTCTTCTGAGTAAATCCCAAATTTTTTTAGCATTTCTGCTTACATAAAGATTTTTAGTAGCAAATCACTCACTGCCTGCTTATGTTCGGTTGATGCGTTAAGGGCAATTTACTCTATTAGGCAAGGTTTCGACATACAATGAAGGAATATTCAGATGTATATGTTAACAGCTGCTAATTACCTATAGATTCCTTAATTATTACTAAAACGGTAAATACAGCATAATTCTTGCTATTAGAGGTGATACGAGAATTAAAGGCTTAATAGTTCTAAATATTTGCTATTCTCTTTAACTGACAATTCATCTTAAGATCATGGAAGTCCAAATAATTTATCTAGCTAGTACTGCTTGGTTAGTCATATTAGCAAACCTTTGATTCTCAGAAAAAACAATATTCGTTCTGTGTGCACTTATTTTAATAATCTATTATTATTCTGTCTTTTTAAAACAATGCTGTGTAAAGCTGTAAACACATGCAATAGTTAATTGTTAGTGAGTAATGACTAACTATGATTCTAAGGAGTTGCCACTGCTATAACTGCTGTCTGTATTTATTTAAAATAAAACTGAAAATATTTTTGTTAAATGCCATTAAATTAAAAATGGTCTTTAAATAACGACTGATTTTGTCATATATAAACTAATAAAATAGGTTATAGAAATGGCTTTGGAATCAATACAAGAGATTTTTTATTAATGCGCCTTTGTTAATAAAAGAACTAAAATTCGAAGTACCAATTCATAAAATACAAAATATTCTTTAAGGTAGTGATGAATTGTCCTTGAGTAGGTACACTATTTAGACTTGAATCATCAACTAAACACAATCTGTTTACATTCAACAATGTAAAACTATCCTTAATCAAATTTGTTATTTATTGTTATTTATAAACATTTATTTTCTATGCACATTATTTACACTGTAGTCACATTATTTATGTTTAACTTGTATATCCGCTAAATCACTACTAAACAACCTATTATATTACTACCTAACTGATGCACTTCCATAAAACCTTCAGAAATCTGAGTTTAATTTGAAAACTCTAATCTAGCTCTGTTTTAATGAATTACTGTTACAAAAATCCTGTAAATGTTCTTTTACAGTTGTCTAAATGAAGAGATGTTTTAGAACATGTAAATTGGATAAAGAAAAATATACCGGATTTTTGTAACAGTAATTCATTAACACTGTTAGATTAGAGTTTCTTGAAGCCGTTTAAATAGATATTAATTAGAATCGAAAAATATTTCTCCTAAAAAGCGCCTAAATAAAAAACGTAAAAATTATGCAAAGATACTAATTTTCGGTAAATAATAAAAAATCTATAGAAGTAATTAACATTTTATACTATTTTTCAAAATTATAAATCTTCAAAATATCCACATAAAAAAATTTGAACTTTAATATTAAGTCTTAGTATGTGAAATTTTGAAAATATTTAAAAAATTGAAAAATTCATTTTTAGCTAAAGTTAAAAAAATAGAGGTTTTCTGGGCTTGCAATTATTCAGTTAGCTAAAAGTAATACTCTCTAAAAAATCTCATTGAAATCTTACTTAGTTTCCGAAAAATAGCACTTTTCGTATTTTGACAATTTCGAAAAGCTCTATTTTCTAAATAAGTAAAAATCACTCGGTATATATGATAGGGGCTAAATGTGTTTTTAGACAAGCACAAATTATTAATGGGAAAAGTTTTTTTGAAAAATCAAAAATTAAAATGTTTCCCATATTATGCCGACTTTTTGACGGACACTGTATACGTTAGAATCATATGGTGGACTCGCCCAATTGCTGAAATGGGTTTGACCAACACAACAATTGAGAAAATAAATTCGGCAGTTGGGCGAATTTATGTTACAGGCAGTTTTCGGATTGAGTATATCATTTCGGCACTTGAACGAATACACAATTTAACATATTGTTGTGGTTATTGTTAAGTCTATATGATAATGATATTAATATTACTTAAATAAATTAACTCTATCATCCCAAAGGGTTGGGTTTTTACATCCCAGCAAATACTATCTATTTAGTATAAATTATTGGAAATATATTTGCAATCAACTTAAATATTGTGGAATCTTTTTAATAATTTACTTGTAAACCCTGTCAACAATGCTCATTTGTCTACTGGGACCGCTACAATACTGGATATTTTAACTAATGGGAACCAAATTCAAATATGCCGATCTAACCTCACAATTTCGCAAAACAAGTTCGCTATTCTTCGACAAATTATCAGTAATTACATAATTAAAGCGTTGCCTACGTGATAAGAATAACAGTAAGTAGATACACGTCACTAACAAAAAACACTCGGATAACGCGTCTGCCGGAAATTCACAAAAAACCGACACCACTTGCAAATCACTAAATTCAATCTTTTAGGATAAACTTTCTTGACTTTTATGTTGCTTTTCCAATGGTAACTAGGGCTTAACTCGAGCCGCCAGCAAGTCTCACGATGGCTTGGCGCCTCTTTCTTCTTTGGCCTGCAGATACAAGCACTGCTCGAAACTCGTGCACTATTTCGGAAAAGCCAGCCAACACTCGATTCACTAATTACACACTTTTTTAAACCTCTACAGAGGTGCCACGAATCATTGCAACCTACTACAGCACACCTAAAGTATATAGAATTAATTTTCAGGCGCACTGAGTTGGGAAAGGGGTATTTATTCACGTATTACCAATTATTTACTGGGGACGCCAAAATTAACAGCACTTCACAAACGGCTTCATTTCCCCAATTGCTTGTCTTCGATCTTACATGGTTTTGCATTATTTCCAAGCCTGGAGCCTACATTTTGTTCAAATCAAGGCTAATACTATTTTTAATACCGTTCGAAGTTCAAACAGAATGTTAATCAGGAGCATAATCTTGATTAACATGTAACTTCTACACCACAGCTTTTATTCTCAAAAACAATTAATATTCCCACGAAATTTTATACATAGCATGCTCTCCTAGCAACTTTACAACCTACTGTCTATATTCCCTGCAATATCTTAGAAAATCAGTTAAGAAAAAAAAAAGAATACCATGATACTTATGTTAACACTGCAGATTGAGGTCATGTATAGTATGATCAAAAAGTAAATGTTTCAAGTGTATTAAATACAATAAAAGAATAAAGTGACTGTAACTGTGACAATTGTTTTTCTTCATATTTTTCTAACACTTTATAAATAATAAAGTTACATTAAGTGATTAGTTACTTCAGCTGTAAAATGTTGTAAGAACACAACACTCTAAACACATATTTAGAAATAGGTTATAGAACGTATTGTGTCAGGTTTTAGAGAAATCGGTAGTAGTAGTAAACCATCTGTTACAACTGAGCAACAAATTGACGAATCCGGAATCAGAATGCAAGATAGACTAACAACTAAACTGATCCAAAGAATTGCTCAAGAAATACATCTTTGCTATGCCTGTCAGTAAAACAATAGTGTTTTAGAGTTTACCTTTTACTTTGATGAATCTTGATTTTACTTAAACGGGTACGTGAATTATAATTCGAATGTGAGTAACCACTAACCACACATATTTAGTAAAACGTTTTGATAATCTCTTAAAATGCTCACTAATAAAAACTATCTCTTCTCTATTCTACAAGAAAACGATAAACGCTGAACGATATTTCAAGATGACGAATTGCAAACGGATAGTTTCAGTAAGGTGATGCATAACCTCAACTTCTGTCGTTCTAGTAATGCACATTTCGGCAAATCTTGCATTCTAACTTTTTGGAAGGCTGCTTATTTTCGCGTCTGAGAAAATCAATAATTAGAATTCTCTTCACATTCTTCTAGAATTGCCAGTAAGAAGAAATTGTAACTATAGGAAATACAATAACAGCACCATTATTGCAAAAAGTTCTCAGATGCAAACGTTTACAGCAACGCCTGAAAATGTATTTTGCTGATTGTTACTTGTGAATTTATGAATTCTTATTCTATTTAATTTAAACCAAATAACAAACTGATATGCACTCATGCAAGCTGTTAGTATCAATTCGATTCGTCGGCTAAATATCTCAAAACTATAACATCAATGACTTCGTGGATACAATTGCCGGCCGCGACTAAATCAGGGAGACGGGTGCAGTTATTTAAGTACATGCAATTAACTAAAACCCATAAAGGGCGCCAACGAATCTTTTAACAAACGACAAATGTATTCATCCAACAGAATTATCTGAACGTAAACACAAAAATTCAGTTAGAAGTAGCAAAGAACAAGACAAAATGCTCATATCACAGTATAATTCTAACTAATTATTGGCGATTTTAAGATGTACCTCAAGAAACTTTGCTTTCGAGAACAATAGATTATAAAACAAGTTGAACAAAGGTACAAATATAAACTACAACAGTTTAAAAACAAATGCGGTGACGATCAACATCGGCTCCGTTGTAAAATCATTATTCACGTACGCAGCTTGTGAAGCGAACTGTACATAGCAGCCGGAGTCCGATCTGCACCGATTCAATGTTGGAAACATTCAATTTCTTAACTTAAAAAGGATCACAAAACCTGATTTTAGTTTCCTTGATTGAGCCCCTTTGACCAACTATGGGAGTTCACACAACTGGCCCAGAAAATAGGAACGATAGGCCGACAAGCATTCGAAGGTTGGAACTGCAGGTGTTCAATTCAAACCGGCCAAGGCCGATGCGCTCAAGTGCGGGGATCGCAATTTTCGGGAAGCTTCAAACCTACTGTTTTCAGGGGCCTCGAACTAGTGGCTAAAAAAGAGAAGAGCCTAAGATGATATGGATGCTTTCGATAATAAGACAGCGAGAACGCTAACTGGTTTCCAAGTAAAAAACATAAACACTCTAGGTGTAGATGGTATTAATTACTAAAAACTGAGAAATAACTTACTTCTCAGTCATCATTCATCCACTCCTGGCTGAAGGCCTTTCCCATAGCGCTTCATCTTGTCTTAGGCAGTACCAAACCACTGTTTTTCACCTGTTTTCTTGACGTCGTAAATCCACCTCTTTTGTGACCTTTCTACACTTCGTCTTGTTGTTCGTGGCTTCCCATATATTAGTTGATTAAGTCCATCTTGTGTGCTTTTATCTGGCTCGTTTCCATTTTAAAAGCAATATTCGATTTCTAACGTCAGTTACTCCAGTTCTTCGTATATTTTTATTTCTTACTCTATCCCGTATAATGATAAGCATTGATCTCTCCATTCTTTTTCAAGTCACTCTTAGACTCTTCGATATTATGGTTTCTAGGCCATATGTGCTACAAGCAACTGTGATAGAAGAAATAATAAAGCTATTTCAGAAATCTATACAGAAGAAAAATCACAGATGAATAGAGAACTAACAACAGTTCCAGAACATGGTTCTTAAAATCTTCAGAAATATGTGAACTTAAAAAATCGAACTTCAGGGTTGTGCGAAGAAGACTAATCGTCATCATAAGACAACTAACAGAAAAAAGAATTGTATTTGACAAACCTCTCATCGTCGATATGGTAGATTCTTGTTTTAGGATTTGTTCGAATACGTCTACGTGACATGATTTACATTTTGTGACATCAGACGTTGATAACAATATATTAGAATTAGAAAAATCCCCAATAAATACAGCGAAACAAAAATCCAACAAAATATCGACAGAGGAAATAACAGATCAGGACTGGAATCGTACAAAGGGGCAGCCTAAATCCGCCACTGTTCAATATACTAACGAAGGCAATAATCAAAGAAGTTAAAAAATAAATACTCAGGTTACTAAATGGTTGACAAATCTCGGGAAATCGTATATGCTACGCTGATCACGCAGAGAACTAAGATAGCTTACAATGTCTCCTATTTAAATATAATATTATTCGATCGATTGAAATGAGGTTTTTCATAGTACTATCGTTGGGATGTTAAATTATGATTATACGTCTCGTAAGCCGTTGTTGTTCACCTAGCTATCCCAGTACACATGAAACTCTTAATTTACATTAACTAAAGACATAAAATGTTACTATCTGCCAAGAAACAGGGCTCTGGCATGCAACTTCAAGCAAACTTCAAGCAATATGTACAAATAAATCAACATAGACAGAATCCAAATTTAATTCTCTATAGAAACTACTTCGGTACGTATTTATTTGTCCATTAATCGCATTCCTTTCCGTTAGCTAAATCTTTCCACAGTCTGGAGCAACGTTTATCGTTAGAGCTGCAAACATTCCTTCCATCGAGTTATCGTAAGCTCGTGGATCAAAACTTCAACGTGTTCTCGCCGGACACCAAAGTACCGACATACGTCACCAACCTTGAACCACTCGATGTATATGTAAATTGTCCACGAACACTGCAGGAGAAATACCTGGCTGCAATCTCGGATGGTGCTCTGACGAAATACTCTACGAAAAAGTCGAGAAGCTACAAAACCATTTAGCGGCGTCCCAAAGGCGAACCTAATTACTCAGTGCAGTTTGAACTTCGCACCCGGGCGTCGGCTATATGGTACGCTCTCTGCCGCAACCGAAGATGGCTTATAAAACCACACTTTATGTGGTCAATAACAAACTCTGAGCTTACATTAAGTAATCAGATGGATAAGATCTAAAGAATCGCAATGGAAAGACCACGTGGATAGGATGGACCCAGTTAGAATTATGACGTGAGATTAAAAACCACAAAGCACAAACCTCCAGGTCGACCCTCTAAAAGATGAATAGCTGAGCATCGTACTCCTGAGAGATGTCGAAAGCAGAAATAAAACGGAACGAGTGAGTGCTGGGAAAATAAGAAGAATCGCATGTTTTAAGAAACCTTTTCTAAATTTTTTATGATATCCATTAGACTGTCTTCTTTCTTAAATAAACCTTGTCACAAGGGTAGTGATCACATATCATTTCTTCTATGGTATCTTTCTTGTCATGATGCTGTTCGCTTTATAATTTTTTTATATTTCTTGATTGTTGGCCTTCGTCTTGGTATTGAGCTTTCTATCTTACCATATAGTCGTTCTAGATTATTGTTACCACGTTTTGATGATGCGTGTTCAAACTATTTTAGGATACGAGTGTTTGCTGCTCGTATTTGGGCAGCTGATGTGGTTTACTTATTTCAATTTTAAGGATCGATCGGTTGGTTCTCCTAGCTGTTCATAGAGCTCGTAATATATCCCGCCGGCTGTACATTTCCAGAGCATTAATTTTTCTTTTGCCTTCAAGTGTGATGGTCCATGCTTCTGTACGATATAATACTATACGGAATATGAGAGTTTTAACTATTTTCTTTTTGGTATTTAATGTAATGGTATTGTCTTTCTTGTCACTTTATATCTCGTTGTGCAACCGCACAGCCGCAGCAGGTGAGCATTCTTGCCTTCGCTTATCGCTGACGAATTTCCGTCCATTTGATCCCGATATTTTCTGGGATAAGATGCCTGTCCTTTGGGAAAAGTGCACTTAGTTATTTTAGCTTGCTTTTTAATTATTACAGAATTGGTTTAACTTTCGGGGTATTTCCAGCTGTTCTGGCTTCGTATAACCGCTCCGTTTAACAACAGTGTTGGTCCATTTTACTGTCCGATGTTCCGGTTTATATCTTCAAATTTCTGTCAAACCCCTTTGCTCTGTCGTTAAGGGTTTCTTGCTATTCCGCCGTGATCTAAGTGTAAAGTGTTTTGCTTGCCGAGGGCCAAAGATGCATTGGGCGCCGTAAAGGGACAGCTATTTATTTGTAATTTTATGTGAATTGTACCACCTTTTGTCGTTAGGATTTTTTAAGTCCTCTTGGAGCTTACTTTGGTTTATTTTATCAAAGCTTTAGTGCTGTGCCAAATGCCAGCGTTTCGATTGAAGTCATTAAGATTTCCTCGAACGTCGCCGTTTTGCGTTGTGCCGTTGTACTGATGGGCCAACGCTTTCTATGAGTAACCTTAAAACCTCATCGAAGCTTTACTTACTATGTTATTTATTGTAACGATATGTTTATCTGTTGTATGTGTTTGCCATTCTGCTGGCCGCTTTAAGCTGGGTAATCTGTGATAGTTATAATAATTTGACTTTTGAGTGTACCTACCCCGCTTAATGAATGTTTTGACTGTATTACAGCTAACTATATTTTATAGATATACTGCAAAGTGATTTATGGCCTGATTATCACTTATAATGCATTTCAGATTATTGTGATTTTGGTTAAGCTTTGAGTTTATGAATTCTCGTTTTTATCTGGGCATATTTGCTGTATTAAAGACGCATTGACGCCTCTTTTGTACTGATTAGTTAGTTAAGCTTTTGTAACGAATTCATACCGTTTTCACTCTTAGCAAACCGGCCCTCAAATGTGCCCATATAGCTACAATGGTTTGATTTTGGCAAAAATGTGATAGCACTGGTCTATTTCCCTTCTGCCTGTCTACAATCATCTGTGTTTTATCATGATTGGTATCGAAGCCATAGATATTGCTTTGTACTTTCTCAAAAGTTCCTGTAATTCTTCTAGATCATTTGCAAGTAGAACAGTCTCGTCTACGTATGGGAGGTTATCAATCTGTGTCTTATGCCTTTTTTGCCGCGAGTTTATCTGATGTGTAGTTCTCTAAGTGTATTAGGACGTCGTTATTCATGTATTGATTTGCTATCGGGGAAATAAAGTGATCTAGAACCTAAGAATTAATTTATTTGTATTTTTGAGGAATTGGCTATTTGACAAGAGCTGGATATGGTGAAGCACGTAAATAATAAACTAACTAATCTTACAGTGTTAGCCTACAAAAAGTAATCAGGTTATGACCTTTTCTTGATTTTTTCTAATAAATAAACTAGAAATCATCCATCCTTGCTTTTCGATTTTTGTTTTTTAAGTAGAAATGGCCTTAATCACCTACAATTATGATGACATAATGAAAGTCTTAATAAAAACTGTCCATTGACAACCGGAACATGGAAACCTATTCTTTAATCACAACTATTGCGCCAACAAAAATAGCTTCATCTATCTTTACAGCTCTACATATGAATATTTCGATCAGATTAGCAGTGGCCTTTGCAAGGACGCAAAAACTAAAGTCATTAAAAACTGGTATGGGTATTTTCCATTGCCAGTTGGATGATGCTGGAGCAACAACAAAATGCTTTCAAATGAGCCTTCTGAGCATCAGATGCGCATCCAATTGCAAAATGTCCTAAAAAGCAGAAAATCGCTCGTCGGCATATTTCCTGTTTACAGGTGCAGGCAATCTCCAGCCTTCGGCATTGAACTTGCCGTTGGAATATCCATGTCAGTGTGGCTCCATGTCCATGTAATTAGCTTTTGCCCGTATTCCTAGGAACTATTCTGTAAATCACATAAAGCGCAAACATTATGATTTAATTTTTTCCATTTCCTGTGCAATTAGTCGTTACGTGGCCGTACAGTTCAGCGATATGTCATGCGATACTTCGGATGGAAAAATACGAAAAGGTCGCAGCACACTGTTTGCAGCAGGTAAACACCCATTTTGTTGTAAATTTTCTGTTTTATCGATTTTATGAGCTATTACAACCGCGATAAACTTCATTTAGCAATATATGTCTGCGTACCGTTATTTATTGCTAAGGGCTAACGGTGAGATCAATCAGAGTTCGCGCTGCCACGCGTTTTTAGCCCCCCAAGGCCGCCCGAGATCCGGCGAATTTGAAATCTGCGCCATTTGGGAGTTTTTTCCTCCCGTGGCGCCGTCGGAAAAGCCTCCAGCCATGTTTTCAAGTCCAGCGCATAATTAAGCGCTCGTTATTAATGACGATTTTCGAATTTACTAATTGTTTTAGGTTTTTCGAGAACGCCAATGTGTGCGTGCAGCTCCAGCAGACCTCTTTAAAAGAAATTATCTATTTCTCTCCTGCCAGTGCGTTGAAACACCAACATGTTCGGCACGGTCTGCAAAAATGGTAAGATATTTTCTGTATGTTATATTTTGAAGATTTTCAATGATTTTGTCTATGTTAGCTGGTAACCTAGAACTTAGGACACGTTGAAATTAATGTGAGTGGAAAATGTCAGCTCATTAAGGCGCGACAATGTATTTTGGCATGTTCGAAATCTTACGACCAATGTAAAATGGTAGAAGCTAGAAATTGTTGGTTTTATAGATTCCAATGATATAAGTCAATTTAAGCTTCCTAATTGTAAACTGCTCTAGCTACCTAATTGTATTTCTAAAACTATGACAATATGTTTTAGTTTCAACCTTTAGTGAGTCATTCTTATAAAATGTCATGAAAAATACACATATTATCTGTAAATAAGGTTTTAAAGAAGTATTCACTACTTGTCAGGTACGTAGTTCAGGATTTTTTGGGGTAAATGGTCAAACAGTTCTATGAACAATCCCTTTTATTGTGAAGATATATCTTTCAACCAGTATATTATCCTCCCAATCTAATCCTGAAGGAGCTATTAAACGAAATATTAATGTTTGAATAAAGAAGAATAAACCCAGAAAAACTTCTAGAAAACACATTTTAATTCAATAGTTTATTTTATTCTCCGTGTAAAAACTCGAAAGTAATTTCTGAAGTATATTCAGAATGGTGTCCCTAAAGAACACAACATTTGTTACAATTCTGCTAGAATTAAGGTTATTATTCTACAACTATTCATATGCAGCTGCTGGGAAAGCCGAATATGTCAAGCGTATCCCTTTCCTGAGCTACCCCCTTTTCTAATTTAAAACTAAAAAAAATCGTTAAAATCTCTATGTTCGGGCTTTTTCTTCTTTTCTTCTTCTCAAAAATCTTTATTCTCTTGGAGCGTTGGGTGTAGGCGTTAATTTTCTTCTTCGTTTATAAACTATTTCCACTCTTTCCGCTTCTGTGCCATTAATTTCATTTTATTTAAGGTGGTCTCTATCCGCCGATTCCCAGTTTGTATTCTTTCTATCCAGAATTGTCTTGGTTTTCCTCTTTTTTCTTTCTTGTTCTCACGTCTACGTCAATTTTTGCTACTACTACCGTATCCATTCTCATTAATTGTCCGTATTAGTTTAATTGTTTGTTTTCAAATTTCTTTGGAATGGGCTCTTGTTCGATCATCTCTCATATTTTTGAGTTTCTTACTCTGTCGTATTTTGTTTTCCCTATTATTTTTCTAAGGCATTTCATTTCCAGAGTCGTAATTTGTGGATTATCTTTTTCATAGGTATCCATGTCTCAGTGGCATACAGTATTCTTTGTACGGCTATTGTATTATAAACTCGTCTTTTTGTAATAATGTCAATTTCTTTCTTTTTAGTTCCCTCGTCTGAAAGAATGCATCCCCGCCTTATGTAGTTCTCTAAGGGCCGGTTGCAGAAAGCAATGTTAAGTCTGGTGTTAGCTAACATCGCGTCAAAGTGAACAAAATCGCATCAAATTTTGTTTACTAATGTATTAGTTACCATAAGCATTTGAGATTTGATTCGTTTTTGTTCACTTTGACGCGACGTTAGCTAACACCAGACTTAACATTGCTTTCTGCAACCGGCCCTTAGTATATTACAACGTCGTTATTCATGTATAGATTTGCTATCAGGGAAATAAAGTGATCTAGGACGTAGGAATTAATTTATTTTTATTTTTGATTAATTTTCTATTTGACAAGAGCTGGATTTGGTGAAGCATCTAAATAAATGACTAACTAATCTTACTATCTTAGCCTACAAAAAGTAATCAAGTTATGATTTTTTGAAGAAAATTGAATTTATAATTGAATAAAATATGGCTAACTGAGAAACAGATGGATTCGAATATAATGTAATATCCCAATATGAAATATGAAGGTAATGACAAATACTTAATCGAAATAGATTATTGCACATAGTAGGTAGAAATCAAAAAATAAAGATATAGTGTGTTGAAAGGAGAAAATATGATATCGTTAAGGACTTTGTTTTCATTATTAAGATAACAAATTTTGAAAAATGTAAAGCTGTAATTAATTTGGTGTAATTTAAAAGTATGAAATAAACCCTATTTTAAAAGGAAAATGTTTGGAAATTAAGAAGGGTTGATATTAAGACTAAATTTGCGTGGTGAAATAGAAATGGAATTTAATTTAAGAAGATGAGATATAAAATGGAGAAAGATAGCAAGTATATGGTGAAAAACTAAACTAAAAGCAAGGCTAATCTACAAAGGAAAAAAAATACTAAGTTAAGTTTATTGAAGAATTACATTTGACACTGTATATCAATTGATTTGGATTGCATCGAGCTGTTAGTACGAAAGGAGAGTTCTGAGGGAGGGACCGTTGGTTCTTGGTGCTGGTCAGTGGAGTAATTTGGGGGAGTGTTTTTGGATGCGGTGTTGGAGTTGAGTGACTACAACTGGGGTCTTTTTGGGTCCATGCTGTGAAGAAGCTTTTGTTCCTGATTCTAGGCAGTTTTGACATATTGGGTGTCATTGGAGGCTTTCGCTGTGTTTGTTGACTGGAGCAGTTGTGGTCGTTGGCGGAGTAGAGCAAGTTGGTTAACATCAGGGACAGTGATAAGTTCGAGTGAAAGGTGCGTGATTTTAGGCATTAGGTAAGCACTGAAAGAAAATAAAGACGAAATAGGTGAATTCATTATTAAGGAATTACTTACTGTTTGATATTGTTGTGTGGCGAGAGTGACGATCTGGTATTTGTCATTGAATTTGCAAATTTGTTTGACATATCATGTGACAGAAGTTATTTTTGACTTGTAATAACATTAAAATCAGAACTCAAATTTCAGAATAAACAATCTAGATAAAAGGAATCCACCCTTGATTTTCAGGAGCTTCAAACAGAAAAAACTATTAATATTCAAATAATATAAACAGGGCAATTTAAATTGATAAAAATATCATTTATAAACATATACTACCAGTTCAATATTTACCTGACACGAAACCGAGAAGATTTCAGACAAATATATACATAGTGAGCACCTCAACATAACAAAATTTTGTTTATTTGTGCTTTAACTTAGAAATAGATAAAATTAATAATTTGTACATAACGCAGGTTTTATTCTTGTCAAAAATGGGACCCAACAGATACAGGATATATATTGTATCAGACAAAAAGGAGCAACGAATAAGCTCACTATGTTAAATATAGCTGCATCGAAGGAATTTGAAGCGTCCCTATGGCTCAGGCGGCGAATGCCCACTTTACTCGCTAACTACCGCCGAACAATTAAAAGAATGTGCCCGCTCGTTCGCACGCGCAGAATTTCTACTCCCATCACCAGTAATATTTATATTTTGGCTTTAACTGAGATACAGATAAAAGTAACAGTTTTCACATAGGGTTTTAGCCTTGACGAAAATTATACCCAACAGATACAGCGTAAATGCTGTAAAGCAGAAAAAGGTGTCAACAAAAAATGGGTTCTATTTAAGGCAGCCAACACGCACGGACTCGAGAAGTGCTTCGTAGCGCATGTAGGGATACCCCGTTTCCTTGTAATATTTCACTAAAAGTTGCAATATCAAACGCAGCCGCCTGTCCAAACTCGACTATCCGTAATGTTTTTTTATTCGAAAATTTACATAATTTATTAGAAACGTGAAAATATTTTTACCGCCCCTAGTTTAGTTTGATTTTTAAAATTATTTAATGTCACAACTTCCACTCACGAGGGAAATTCTGAGTAAAACTCATTACTGGTAAAGGTTCGTTGCTTTTTTACTTCGTTTTACAATTTCCTGTCGAATTTTCCACTATTTGTTAGTTCACTTCCCAAATACTCATACGTCTTTATATTTGCATCTTATTATTTGTTTTGTGTTCTGTTATTTCTTTATCACTTATTACGATTACTTTGGTGTTAGTTACTTTTAGTTCTCTCTTCATTTTTGCTATTTCATATATCCATACGTCAAAGTTGAATTTCATATTCCTTTGTGTTCTGGCTACGACTACAATGCCATCGGAATACAATATATTATTTAGTTTTGTAGGGTTAAGGTTTTTATTACCTATGGTCATCTGTTCTGCTTGTGTTTTTCAATTAATCTATTTACGATTCTAATGCAAATTAATGGGCTCAAGCGGCCTCCTGTTTTATTCCTCTTTTTATTTCGAACTCGGATATGCTTTTTTCCACTGTTTATTGTCCTTCCATTAGATTTCTTACAAGTTATATATTATCTGTTGTCTGTTTATTCGTCCTAAAGGTTGTCTTGTCATGGTATAGTTTTTTCTTTATATCTTTTCTTCATATACCTTATATCTACTGAGGACTGGAAGATCGCCACATTATATTCTCCCCTTCTTATAGATTGACACTATTACATTATCTCCCACTCTATTGGTATTCATTATATATTTTGTACATCAAATCTACATCTTTCTTGTATATACATACTCTATTTTGCTATTTAGCTTAAATGTGCTAATAAAGTTCTTCCATGCTTGTTTCTTCTTTCTATTTTTTAGTGTTATTGTCCACGACTTGGTTCTTCTTTATGGGAATCTGTTTTACTTATACCACATGTTAATGCTGCTGTTTAAATAAGTATATGTTTCAAGTTTTCCTATGTGTCGTCTATGTTCATATTATGTTTTGCTCTTTCAGTGTCTGTTAGTGCTTTGTCTGTTTTCCTTTGGTATATTCTTCTGATTTCTTCTTCTTTTAATTTTTATACTTCTCCGAGGAAAATGTGCCCATTTTTTTCTTCCCTGTACTACAGACAATAGAATATACGCTGAGCTATTTTCCAATTTGTTATCAGTGCTCGTTAATTTTGTGTTCAACGCTAGATCGTTTTGTACCATCAACTGGTATTTATGAAAATATTTCAGATGATCGAAGAATTTTTCACACTTCTTCTTTCTTCTTTATTTGGAGGCTGATGTTGATATCCAGTTTTGCTACCATCTCTTCGGGCGACGTCTAATACTTTTCTTACCCTGGGATGTATTCTCTTTGGCTATTCTGGGTAAACATCTACTCTATCACGGACGTTCAATTTTTTTTCTTCTAGATTTTATACATTTTGTAATGTTTTATTTAATCATTTGACACTCTGTCTCTTAGAGTTCCTCCGACTATTGACGCATGGTTATTATTTCTGCAGTTTCTAATTTTCATATTTTTCCGCTTCAGCTTGTCTTTTCGCAGCATAAGTGAGTACTGGTCACGGCGCTTTTATATATCTTTGTTTTATTTGCTATTGCTATGCATTTGTTCCACCATATCACATCTTCTAGGCATCAGGATGCTACTTCACATTTATTTGTTTGCTGTTGTACTCATTTGTATATGTTTCACGCACTAAGTATATTGGTACTGTCAGGATTTCAGTCGGCAATGTATCACTTCCTTATTTCAAAAGTTTATTTGATATTCCACGATTCACAGGTGGAAAATAATAATTCTTTTATTATTGCCAAAATTTACGCTTGTTATTTCATTGTTCTCATTCACTCTTTATGCTGGTTGGTGTTAGTATTTTGGTTGCTACCACGTATGTAGACAATAACATCCCGAGTGTTTAGAAATGATAATACTTTACGAATATCAGAAGCTCTGTAATTACTTTAACAAAATTTTATAATGTTTGCAGCCATATACACATCCGTGCAGAATAATATACAGAGATACATATAGTGCTCGATTAAACCACTATTGTGCTAACAGTTAAACATACCCTGGGATTTTGACAGAGCTTTGTTAACAAATTCAATTATTACTGATACGGACTCGAACCGGACTAGACGGATCGTAGACTCAAAATGCCGGTACAGATCGAATGGAATGGAATAAGTTGAATGCCTCGATGCTTTTCTGTCTGTACTTATATAGCCTCTCGTCACTTGCGTCACTGTGGAATATTTATTGCTTCTTGGTGGCTAGTTGCAACTCTCGCTTTCGGGAAAGTGCTAATATCGGGTTTTCCCGGATTGCTATATTGATGGCTGGCACAATCCGGACGTCTGGTCAGTGAAAGTGCCTTTTTCCGGGCGTTTTGCGTCAGTAAGAGAACTCTTATATGCCCGGGGGTAATTTGTGAGAAATAACTCTATGTATCCTCAAGAAATAGCAATAATGATATAATGTGGTACTTTTTAACAACCTTGTATACGCTAATTATGTTTATTTTCTTTTTGTTAATATTTAGAAGGACTGTTGTTCTCTCGTTCGTGTATACTAATCTTCTATATTTATTTGAAATGCTTTATATATTTGTAGTCCTACTTTTATTTGCTTGAGCTTCTTTATTTCTTCCACTAGAAGCAAACTTGGAGTTCCTTAATTCTTGGGACGGACTACAACCCAACATACTCATTTCATGGCTACACATATACTCAATATTTATCTAAGAGATATATTAATCAGCGTTCTCGTTAACACTGATGGAGTGGGTTTGCAGTGCTATATAAAAGTGGATTACGCTATTTTAGTTTTAGTTATATTAGTTATCTTTAAACTTAAAACTGTTAAAATTAACTGTCAACTGCTTTCAATGTCATAAACCACAGTAACTCGGATCACTACGTCTTTTAGAGAAATATTGAGTGTCTGTGTTGTCACGAAATTTGTACGTTTGGTATCCGTCCCAATTAGTAAGGGGCTGGAAGTTTCGTGGCCCACCCTGTATATAGTCACCTTTCCATATTGAGGAATAATAAAGTATTGGCTATTGATGAATACTTTTAATCATCACAAGGTTTAAGCCATAATTAGCTGATTCTATCGTGAATGCTTTCAATAATTATTAGTATTTTTGCTAATACTTACTGTCTATACTATTACATTAAATTTGTAGTTTCAGCATCATCTTTGTTAGTATTTGCAGTATATTTTAAGAGATTTCTAAATACTCTGGCAACTGTAAATGAAGAGTAGTTGTGATGCGTTAATTCCCAAATATGCTTAATGGAAATGGACTTTAGACTTATACAAACAACTACAATACTACATAATGAAGTGCGGGTATGTTCACATATCGTAGGCATCCAGGTCTCGGGGTTGGGGATATTTAAATTGTTGAAAGCATAAAAAGACGAAGGACGTAAAAATACCTTAGGCTTCGAACTATCTAAGATATACAGGGTGTTATGGAAATGAGTGCAAATATTTTAACCCGTAATAGAACTCGATAAACTGAACGACTTCTCCATTTATCATTTTTTCGAAAACGCCCTGAAATCTGAGTTAACATTCAAAACAATTTTACTCTAAAAATGCATACCCGCCTATGGAATAATATTTTAATTTGACAGCACAAAAAACAAAAACATTTCTTTAATATGCAAACCAACAAAAACTGCATAGTAACTGATGAAACCTTTAGTTCACATCTGGTCACCAACGTACTTTATCAGTTGAGGTAGGTAAGTTATTGACCGCATGTTTTTTGTGCAAGAACTTTGCAATTTTAATATACTGAGATGGTATTGAGCCCGCTACTCAACTCTGCTTGCAGCACAAATAAATAAAGCAAGTCAGATAGCACAGAGTTGGGGTAGTTCATGCAACTGCAAGATTTAGTGTATAAATTTCAATCCGTAATTACATATGCAAAGCAATGCCAGTAGTAATGAAATGATTTGGGTACAAATGGCAAAGGGCAGAGCTCGTTTTTCAGAGATTGGAGTCGATAATTTAAATTAGCCAAAAATAAGAGGTTTGTGCAAAATTAAAACCAAACAAAATAAATAGAACTATCACAGCAAGGTTTATAATATGTGCGTGTCAAATGAAGCGTAGATGTCAGAATAATTAAATAGGATATGTTTATGAGCATTTTAAATAAAGGTAAAAGAAGCAGAATTATTATAATACGTTGCAAAGAGCATAAACCAGGCATAACATGGCAATTGTAATATTAGACAGCAATATTTGAAAATTTGGGGAAAATTAGACAGTGGATAAAAAAGGCAAGAAAAGGACACACCCAAATAAGAAGAAAAGTGAGTGAAATGTAGACAGGAAATTCAGAAACAAATAAACAGGATGTGAAACAAAATTGGTGAAAAACAAGTCAGTGTAATTACGAGAGTGAAAAGACAATTTAAATAAAACAAAGTGTAGTGGCGCCATGAGACAATTTAAAACCGAACTGAAAGGACAATAATTTAGAAATAGTATTTTTGTAAAACATTTTAGTTATAAGAAATATTAGTTTAAGAAATTGTTGAACTTGGCCTACATCCGTTTTTTTTTGTATTCTAGATAGGCAATTGTTAATAACGACCAATAAGCAAAAACAGTTGAATAAAAAATAACTTATTGACACAGATTTTGGTCTCTGATTTAAATAAGGTTTTTATATAGTAAAATTCAATTTAAATTAATAAAAATACATCATTTTGTTGGCAATTTACCCGGGTATCAGTGGAAGTGTGGGTTTTAATTTCCCTCGAAAAAAATTATTTTCTTCGATACCACATTCCGAGCATCCGAACAAGGCCAGCTCAAGATTACGATATTTAATCACGGAGACATTCGAGTTTCTGATCCCGGGATTTTAATAGCAGCCCATCCGCATAGCGTGTAGGAGGCCCCCACAGCAGCCGTAGCATCGCAGGACCACGCATCCGGCAGAAACCATCTGGAGCCACCGTCCGAGCAGTTACCGCAGCGCTGCAGAGAACTAAAATTAGTTTTTTAACCAAAATATCGGCGTTAGAAACTGGGAGGTTATGAAATGAACGAGAGGACGTCTTACTGAAGGGAGATCCAAGCAGATTAAAAGTTTTAAGCAGCCATTGAAAGCAATTTATCCAGCATTAGCATAAAAATCGAGATTTGAGGTTAGAAATAGCAATTGCCTGTTGGCGTCTCTTAACAAGCAAGGGTCGGTTTTGCCTAAAACAAAAGATAGAGTGACGCCGTTGAAGGCGCGAGTATTTAAAATGTCCTGATCGAATGCTCATAAAACTCCTTTTGTAAAATTAATTCACAAAAACGAACCGCAACTAATTAAACCGATTGGTGTAACACATTGACAGCGCAGTAAAGTACCTACAGCGCGAATGAACTACTTTACAGCCCAGTGGCGTATCACACGAATTTTCAAATTAACGTATCATGGAACCCAGATTTGAGATATGAGCTTTTCTCTTGCCTACCGCGCTAGTTTCTGTAATATTAAATTGCAAGGGAATGAATTATAGTAAAGGGCATAATACTGTAATTAACGAATCCAGTAAATACTGAATTATTTTTAATCAGTCTATAAAATTTAACCAATAATTAAAAAGTTGTTTTGGGCTCTTACTAAGAATTACATTTTATTATAATATCATAATTACATCAAACAGGAGTAGTGCGAGCATCATTACAGACATAATGGCAAGCCCAACGTGGAGCTGCCATAACCATTACAATACTTGTGTCGTTCACCTTCAACTTAGATTTGCTTACCAAGCGGGTCGTCAAATTTAGGGGAGATAAATAATTGAAAAATATGCGATTAAATGAAAAACGATAAATAGAAAAGTTGATCATTTTGGTGAGCTCTATCACTGGTTAAAGATTTGCACTCATTTCCATAACACCCTGTATATATAATTAAAAAACAAAAATGTCAAATTTCTGGCAATATTAAAGTGCTGAAGGTAAACGACAAAAAGTCTACGATAACCAAGTATATATAAACGAAAACGTTTATCCCCTTATATCTTCTAGAGGGCTGTGGATTTTTTCTTTTTAAATGTGTTGGTAGTCGTTATGGCATTGGCATTTTATGTTAGTTTAGGGTTATATTAGTAATGCCATTTTAACAAATACAAACATTTCTGTTGAATACATAAAATGTTGATAAGAAAAACAATTACTAATTACAGATGTTCAAAGTGATTTTCTCCATTTTCTATCATAGCGACACTTTCTGTTCAGTATTACACTGTCTGTAAAACTAAGTTATTTTACTCATCACTACCAACATAAATCAAATTTGAAAAAAAATGCACAGCCTTCTAGAGCAGTGTTTCCCAACCTTTTTTCCTGGTGTACCACTTCACAAGACAAAAATATTTTGCGTACCACTTCGTCACGTGGAGCTAATTATGGATGGAATTTGTTTATTATTTTACTAATCTAACTAACCCATTTTCCAACCATAAGTATGAAAAATAAAATTCTGTGTAGTGTCATAATATTTTATTAATTGATATGAACAAGGAATTCATACTGTAAGTTGAAAATAAAAAAACATTATACTGTAAGGAAAATACAACAAAAATATAATACAAAACTTCAATAAGAAGGCTGAGCTTGAAGATTAGAAGCCAAATTGGGAATGTCTGGTCTAAGATTGATCAGCCCGCGTAGCGGCGGTAAGACCTTTTTTAAAAAGAAGTAACGGAATTGTGTCTACCAAAAATAATAATATTTAAGGATTTATTCTTAAATCACGATTAAGCAAAATTCTTTTAACATTTATTTAATGTACTTACGCAACAAATTAGTTTTGTCAATTCGCATTATCATGTCCAAATCAGTTGCACGAAGGAATGCAATCAGTTAAAAATTTATTTTGTACTTCAAAAGATTTTCACGAGGAATATATTTTTAAAAATTATTATTTTGTGTACTTATTCCACACGAGAAGGCTGATGTTGAAAGAATATTGTCTAATATTACATATATTGAAACTAACAAATAAATAAGCTTTCAACATCCCTTTTTGAAGCTGTACTGCGAATAAAAGTTGATCTGCATGGCAAGAAGTTGTGTTGCCATAATTGTTGAAATGTATTCTTTTAAAAAATGTGTTTTTGTTCAATAACCAAATTTTACAACAATTTTTTTCCCGTGTCAGAGCACCACGTACCACCGCAGTGGCCTCTGCGTACCACTAGTGGTACGCGTACCACAGGTTGGGAAAGACTGTTCTAGAGGATACAAGTTTTCGATCATACGTATATGGTGTATTGAAAGTATCAAAGGCATTGAATATTGAAAAATTGAAGATATCCAAATAGACGGAATATAAATAGTATAAAGTATAAATATTAAACTGTCCAATTATAGTATCAGCATATCGAGATTATGGAAAATAAAAAGTATCAAAAGAAATCGGAATAACCCATATATCAAAGTATCAAAAAAGTTTAAGAATATCGAAGTGTATTAAAGTATCGTGCGCTAGCGTATCGAAGATACCACGTCAAAGAATAAAAAACTAAAGAGGATGTCAAAGTTCCGTTACAGCATGCGGGGTTGAACAATAAAATTTTAAAAATATCAGTAAAAGTATCTGCATCAAGCGTCAGCCAGCGTGGCTCGGTGGTTAGAGCATCGGACTGCGGCGCGGAAGTCTGGAGTTCAAATCCCAGATCGATGCCTGGCGGGCGGCCTACCCAGTCGCTTTAAATAATTGGGAACCTGCGTTCGAAAGAACAAGGGGTAATAATGCGGTTGTCTAATGCGTGGTGCTCACCACATCACCACGTGTCATGAATTTGACACGCGACAGCCGGGTGTGAGAGCGAGGATACGGATGCTCTGACCTTCCGCCTTGCAGGCCAAGCTCCTTCATGGGGTGTTAGTGCCTCACCATTATTATTATTATCAGCATCAAGCACATAGAAACTATAGAAAATTTTATAGCGTTTAAAAGTATCCAAAGTATAAAAATATTAAAGGTATAGAAATATTCGATATATCGAGTTTCGCCTCTGGGTTGGTTTACACGTTCAGTTACCATGCTCTTTTGCTTTACCTGCTGATGAAGCCCCTTGTGAAACTGAGGGAAACGTTGAGTTCTTCGACCTCAATAATGACACGCTCCAATCCCGGAGGTCGTTTGTTACTTAATGACAATGGCCGTGAAAGCCTCAGAAAGTGTACCAACATTATAAGTATCAAGGTTTGAGAATATTGAACAGTGAAAAGAATGGAATGATGTAGATGTTATAGTATAAAGCGAACGAAATGTAGATTTGCCTGTAATACCAAAATAAGGAACGTTTTGAAGTGTCGTATATTGAAGACGACATGTTAAACTAGCGAGACCTTCCAACTATCTGCAGCATTAGATATGTAGAAATGTAGATACTATGTAACATAGCACAGGTACCAAATTATCGCTGGTTGAAGATATCATAATATGTCAAGGGAAGGGCAGCAAACTAATTAAACAAAATTTAGAAGTCAGTGTCAAAGTAATCAACTTATAAAAAGTTATCAGCATTTTCCTTTTCTTTATTAGGTTGTTACATATTCAAAGTTTCATGCTGTTGTCTTTATGAAGACGTTTCTTTTAATGTTCTTTGGTCTTCTTCCATTATGGATAATATTTAAGAGAAAATCCTTTTCTGGAAAATATGGGGAAGTATCAGAAGTAGAGAATGTCTTAAATCCGTTAATGGTTGAGTGTATCGCATAAACGTATCGATTGTTTAAAGCGGCTTTTTATTAAAGCGTGAAAAATAGATGAAATATCAAAGATACTACCAAGCCTCTTATGAAGAAAAAAAGAAGTAAGTAAACACATTTAGGTAGATTTTTCACAATATTTTTTTATTCTTGATTATTAGCATCTAAACTAGACGAACTAGCCATTTTCATATTATCAATTTATTTAATAGAATACTCTTTGCAGTCCACTTTTAGTTATTCTTGTTCAATCCAATATTTTTCAATTGATTCCAGACGGTTGTGATACATATGGGCATAGATGTTTCCTGGGTCTTGCTAAATATCTAACTGTTTCTTTCTTACACGATCAATTTATAAAAATAATAAAATGTCAATGCTAATTACAAGAAATATATATGGTACCTGTACATATATTCGTACGACAGTAATGAAAATGTTGTTATCATACGAAAACATGATCATTTGTTGTTTACGAAAACGGTATTTTTATTGGATTGTGTCATTTGGAAATTTATAAGCAACTTCGGCTCTTAATTACGTAACATTCACTAAAAGAAAACATAAATTCAATTGTAGAAATCGAGCCAGATATGGCTCTAAATTTTCTGAAATACTTTTCCCAAATGGTCTTTATTATTCAAACTGAGTTTATAGGTTAAACACATGAATTATTGTTTTTAACTTTCCAAATTAGTGTTGTTGACAAGAACCAGTCCCAAAATAATTACAAAAGTACCTGTAATCAAAACAAATGATAGGAAATCCCACTACATTATTATGATCGGTTATGTTCAATAGGATGTTGTACGTTGAAACCAATGACAAAGGGCATATTATGTGTAAAATTATGGAACTTATTGACATAGTGTCAAAATGTTTTGATACTTGTTATTATTACAAACCATTCACTGAAGGAAAATTATCAATCGAGTTAGCCTTCATGATTAAGTGATGAAGACCATAATCAGCACTAAGGCGTAATAACAATGAGATTAGAGGTTTTTGTTGGTATCAAGGTCGTTCGGATTTTTTCAGCATAGGCCGGAATCTTCTACAAAGCTTTATTAGTTCCAACTCGAAATAATGCAGAGGCGATTTGGGAATTTGCCTTGAAGATAAATGCAGCATTTAGGTGCGATCTTACAACTATATGTGTTGTAAAAACAGAAATTTTAGAAATTTGGTAAGTTAGAAACCTTACTGTTGAATTTTGAATGGGACAAGAAATTGTATGGGATGTAAACTCGCCACTGCATTCGTTTAATTTATGCTTCGCTTTTAATTAACTATAAAAATACTGTAAGTGGTAACGTTATATAGTCATGATACGTACTTCTTGGCATAATGATCTTAGGTAGTAAGACTCGAGCAATTACTTTTAATTAAAAGTCATATCTTTCTATTGTGCCTAAACAAATTTAATGCATACTATGACTTATTTGGACCGTCGTTAACGGCGTTAATTTTATACGACGAATTGCATTTCCATCCATAGAAATAAATTATGTTTAATATATTTATTTACTAATACTTATGTTTACTACTTTAATTAAGTGACGAAGAAAGTGCACGTAACAAATTTAACAATTAAAAGCAAGGTCAATTGGCGTCTGAACATTCTTTGAGAAGAGCGCGTGAAAGGTTTCAATATATTTTTTGTACTGGTAGGACAGTTCTTAGTAACAATTTTTCTGACCACTCAATTTAGAAAGCTGTTCCAATTGCATGGCCTTTTCTATCACCAACAGAAACCTACGGAGATAGACCTAAGAATCAGTTCTATTTAACATTACAAAAAGAAATTATAAAAATATATATCTAATCAAAACGATATGAGAATCATCCTTGGCAATTTTAACGGCAATATTGGCAAAGAAGAAATGCTATCAACGGGTATGACCTAGTAGCTTTTACTATAACCAACAAACTCCAAGTATAGGGGAAACCTTATATCTTCACAAAAATGCCCACAAAGGTAGCTGGATGTCTTCGATTGAAAGAATGTTCAACTAGATTGGTCATTGGTTATTGATCATTGTTATACAGTTATACAGCAGTCTTTGTTAAAGGACAAAACGCTCGTTAAGACATGTTAATTGCTACTTCGACCTTAATTACTCCAAAATGCTCCTGCAACTGTTAGCGGTCCGGCTAGTACTCGCGGAAATGGGGGGTTCGAATTCGTAAATCGTTAATTATGGCGAGGGGTCCTTATAACGCGTGTAATCATATAAATATAAAGGTAATAATATTTGATAAATAGGGTAGAAACGGAGTTTCTCGACAACCCCCTGTATAAACTCGAAACCCATGGGAGTCATGGTGCTTCGACTTTCCTGCGAGTCGATGCCCCGCTACTACGGAACCTACCTTGGGTGTTATACTTCGCTCTCACCGATTCACTTGACTAAACCATTACAAGGAAGACATAACACAATAAATAATTCGATAATACATGCAGCAATTATAAATCAAACATTTAAGAATTGAAATGCACCTATTAAGAACAAACACATAGGCGAATACAACTCGAATAATGTAATATTAAAGGGGTTAGTAGATCATTTAATTCTAGCTTGAACAAACAAAGAGGGCACGGCGGAGGGTCGTGACCACACCAAACATTGGGCAACCAATGTGCCGTGGTATGGGTGTTAAAGATTCGCCACACCGGTCAAACTTATAAATGCAGTATCGTAATTACGGGCCGTGAGGGCCTTGACTAACTAAACCTCTTGCGGTAAATACTTCACTTCGCACTGAGTCAAAACGCGTAGCACTAAATACGGTATTGCTTCACAAACTTAAGATTAGATTACAGTCCCTGGTGAGTGTGTCGGCAGAGCTCGATTGATGTCAGGCCGCTGGATCTCGCTTGGCCAGCGAAAACTAGAATTAACAACGTCGACTACGGGTGGTAGCTAAAATCGCCGGTTTGACTACGGAGGTGGAGATGGCTGGGGGATGATTCCTTCGGAGACGTCAGGGCAACACAGAATCCTTGCCTTCGAGCAAACAGGGTAGACGAGGGGCCACGAAACGGCCTTCACAAAACGCACCAGAGCCACGAATTTCCCTGTAGGATCCGTAAATTAACGATTATGCATCACACGTGCATCGAGACGATAAGGAAAGCCAAGTGGTGCAGTTTTAGGTTGCCTTGAACGGCCACTCGATCACAGCCCCGAAGGGTTAAATGGGAGCGTCACACACTTGATGTTTACTCTTCTACGACAAGCATCAATCTTTTGGAGTCGTAAAGAAAGTAACGCCACGCTGATAGGACTGGGGAGGGGGAAGGGGATGCACAAGCGAAACACTTATGGGCTCTGTTCAACTCAATTAAAAGGTATCTCTATCGTAGGAAACCATGCCATGGTCGAGGAAAGCTTTCGCGTCAAAGATGCAGCTGCAGGAACATGTGGTTGCCTGCTGTTACTAGCCAAGCGATCTCGAAGATTTTTGACTCTTAAAACGATGTTATCAGGGGTTATCTGAGGCCAAAATATGCACGGGAAATTGATTTGGCCTGCTATATAATTACGGTGGAACTAGTTGGTTTTTCGCAACAACAACACTGTCCTCACATCTTATGGATGTAAGAAATGAGCACTGAGCGGATTGTGCATCTGATCATTTCCTGGCGCCTGCCACATAAGACACATGTATGTTGGTAAAAAAAATTAAAAAAATATCAAAGTAGGCCGATTTGTCTGAAAATTGAGAGTCTACCATCTCTCGTAATTCTAAACAACTTTTCTTAATATAATTTTTTGTTATTTCTTCTAATAAAGGTTGTTTACTCTTGGCCATTTTTTAAAAATCGATTCGAAAAACGTCCTGTATATTAATTAATTGATTGATTTTTTCCAAATCTTAGTTTGAAAACAAGTAGGAGCGAATTCTAAGATATCTGCTTCTAAGTCGAATATTTTTTATTATTTACGTCTTATGTGAACTCAATTCGCGGACACACTGTATATTGTGCTATACCTTCACGTATAGTAGTATTAATCTCTCTATGAATTATATTTTTATTTTATCAATTTAAAATTGCTCTATTTATGATTTGAATATCAATTATTACTAGAACTCGTGGCCAGCCTACGTCTGGCCCGGGCAGCGTAAAGAAACTGTTAACAATAAAAATGCTTGCTCAAGGCGGCAGCCAGCCTACGTCCGGCCCTGCCAGCGTTAACAATACAAATGCGGTCTCGCCATTCGTGCGCGCGCGCCACTTGCTAGCATGCAGGCCGTTCATGCAGCGTGTGCGCGCGCCTGCTTACGCCTGGACGGCCGGCATCGGCGCTTATAATATAAGATTATTTGTGCTAGCTCCTGAAAAATCAGGGGTGGATTCCTTTTATCTAGATTGCTTATTTCTGAAATCTGATGTTCTGATTTTTAATTTTATTTTATAAGTCAAAATAACTTCTGTCAAATGATATGTCAAACAGATTTGAAAATTAAATTACAAATACCAGATCGTTTCACTAGTACACAACAATATTAAAACAGTAAGTAATTCTTTAATAATTCCTCTTTATAGTCTTTATTTCCTTTTCTAGTAATTACCTTACTACTCAATATCACCCCCCTTTAAATCGAACTCAAGAATGTTCTGGATGTCTACCAACCTGCTCCACTCTGCATATGAATCTAATCTCTTAAGTACCTTTTCGCAACAAAAGGTTCCACTGACAGACAAGTAATTCTCCAATAAACTTGAGTTAGTATTTTACTCCAATTATTCAAATTTGTAGATTAATTCTGCTTTTCCATTAGTTTTTTACCACATACTTGTAAGTTTCCTTAGTATTATATCTTTACTTGTTTTTCGATTAAATTTCATTTTTATCTCACTACGCCAATTTAGTGTTTAACCCTTTTTATTATCGAAACATTACTTAATAAAAATAGGGTTTATTTTAATATTTTTAATTACACCAAAATTAGTTCAGCTACATTTTTTCAAATTTGTTATTTCTGATAATAATTAGAACAAAGTGCTTAACGATATCATTTTTCCATTTTTTACACTCTATCTCCTAATATTTGATTTCTACCTACTATTTATAATAATTTATTTCAATTAAGTTTTTGTCATGTCCCTCAAACCTTAATTTTTTTAAATATTATATTATTTGTGAATCCAACTGTTTCTCAATTAGTCATATTCCATTCAATTATAAATTCTATTTTCCTTTCTAATTGCATAATAATTATTCACATTCCCAATTCATATTTAAATAGATCTTGATTATATTCAACTATTGTACTCCCTTAATTCTTTCTAAAATTGATTACGTAAAAATAGCTGTTTGCAAAAACCGTACGTACAGCTTTCCAAAGCGCAGCATACCAATCTGAAATTTCCGGTTTCCGCCTCGTTTAAGTGCTGTTGAATTTCAGCGAGTTGTATATCGATGCCCTACATCCCGATGAAGCTGTGGGGAGAACCTCCCTTTACATCGTGGGTAGATCGACGCCGATGCTTGTAGCTAATCTTTGAATTCTGTTCTTCTGCTATTCTTCACGATAAAGACTTGGAAAAATACCTTCCTTTATATCGCGTGCAAATAGACGGTATTGATGCCAATTTTGTTGGTCGTCATTCTCGAGCTGCTTGGTACATAAAAGCACGGTCGTCAACCACGGTCAACCCGTTTCCTGCTGGCGTGGCTTCGCTTTTGGCCAAGAATCTTTGCTTAACCTGATTTTATTACATGTCAGATTTGTTGCAAATGTTGGGTATTTTACGTGTGCATGTTTGCATGTATAAATTTACAACATTGGGCATGTTCTTCCTAATTAAATTCGTTGTACAATAAATTTTTGGGCGGATCTTCGGTAGAAGTATAGTAACACCGTAAGGAAATCGATTCCCAGGCAAATACATGTGAAGACGTGTTTTTGCAGTAAGCATTTCTGGTTAAATTTTCTCATTACACCAGGTGGCGCCCTTGAAAATATCACAAATTTGTCTCCATATCTTTCCAAGTGCAATTGTTTTGATTATCATAAGCGAGAAGACCCACCCCAGACTGTCAACGATTAAAGCTCTTTAAGCTTGGTACATATCGTAAACGGAGTTTTCCTGTAACAACACTATTGGGCTTAGACTATACTTGCTGATATTTTTACTATTTCGGTCACTGTGATGAGACTTTGGTACTGTTCCTTTATTATCTTAACTCTCTTTTTTAGATGTATCGTTTTCTCTCATTATTTCTAATGTAATACGACTCGGTCGAATGTCTTTGAGGAATTCACAACACGTATAAGCAGGGGTGTTGAACTCCACTTATTCTTCTTTTACTTAACGTGTGTACTAAACCGATTTTTGCTTAAGTTTTGTTATTTTTAGGCTTGTGGGAATGTTTTTCATGTTTTTGCATATATACTGGTTACAAGTTTTAAGATAAAAAGAGGGTTATTCCCTTATAGTTAAATGAGTTAGCTTTTGTTTCTTTTAGTATATCGGAATCGCCATTATTGTCTTCCATTTATGTGGTACTGTAGATGTGTCCATTACTTTATTATTACTTTATTTCTGTCTTAGGCTTGAACATCGCTGTATTTGTTAAGCCCATTGTCTATTTAATCCTCCCTAGTGCTTTTCTATTTTGTTATTCTTCATCACTTCTTCTAATTGCATTGTTGTGATCTTCCTCATCATTGTCAGGGACCTATATTTCCCCTTATGTCTTATTATAGCGAATTCATATAATACATTTTGTTAACTTCTCACAAGGAATAGCATAACTTATCTTGTATAGGTCGTTAATTTACTAAAAGGATGGGTGTTATTTCTGAAACAACATGTAAAGTGCTTATTGACCGAACAAAGGGAGCACTTTGGAAACGACTGTCCGAAAACTGATTTCCGTCTATATTCCTATGGTTCCATTGTTCCACACATAAGAGCGAAATTTATGGATGGAATTCCATGAGAATTTACAAAAATATTCTATGAAGCTTTGGAATGATGGTACCAGACTTTGGTTTCACTGCGTTGCAGTTTTTGTTGTCAGGAGGCCCAAAAATGTAGAAAATGCGATCTTTTTTCCAAAAATGGGTCTAACAATGTTGATCATTTTTATAGACCACATTTCCCTCTTACTCATAAGTGATTACCCATTGTCAGTAGCTACTCAAAAATTCCCGAGAAGGAGGTATCCGAGGAGTGGGGGGCGAGTTTTATTACAGTGCTTAGCTTATGGGTGTTTGTTCTGAATTGTATTAAAGAGGGATGTGGGAGAGGAGTTGCGCTAGGTCTATTGATCGCAGCAATACTAGTTTTAAAAATGTCAATGTTGCATAATAAAGTGAACATACAGTATGTTTCTTCGTCAAAAACTTACGACATATTTTCTCAGAAAATCTAAAATATACGGTTGCTCTCTTGTATTCTCTATTTCTGTAAAAAATATGTACAAAAATGTATGTAACTATGTTAGTAAACCCTGGATAAAGCTACATTACACATTTTGCATGCGTGAACGCCAAAGTTGTATTATATTTAAAACGTCTTTCTCTGTGTTTAGCAATAATATTCAAGACTAGGTGTTTAAATTACAATAAACTTTTTCTTGGAATATTCAGCTTTTGTTAATATTTGTCTTGTATTTTCTCATAAGCAATACACTTCGCCTTCAGAATCTTTCAAAATATCTAAACAATGTGACAAGGTCACTCCAGCTAACTGCCAGTCAATAATTTAGTTCCTACGTCACTTCGAACAATGATTAATTGAGTATTAAATACATAATATAAAATTCAATAATAAAGTAACAACTACAATTCCATTATTATTATCTAATCGATAAATCAACAAAAATCATTAAAATGCCATTAATGTTATCAGATTTTAATATCTTACCAACATTGTGTTTCATTTATTCAAGATATCGCTCTTTTCTGGGTCAGTGTTTATTTCTCTGTAGCTGAAGCATCCTACATCTTCTATAATGTGGTATAATATGTACTGTAGCCTGGATCTACCCTAAGTTTTTATATTTTATATTTCCTTCATTTATAGTCGTCAGTTATCTCTTGTGTTTTAGTGTATGTTTTATCCGAGTATTATCTTTTCATTACGTCCTTTGTTATCCTAATTCTTTCCTGTAGTTTTTCTTGCATTCTTTTATAACACCACAACGCATCACGTTTCACATTCATATAGCGTCACATTCCATGCGAAGATCTTTAATAGTTTTTCTTCCATCTAGCCAGATTCTCTTAGACGTCAATAGCTTCTTCTTAGCTTACAGTAACCTAGTACAGAGTTTTCTTTTGGCTTCTTGCATGTTTACTTAAGGTGCTATCCAAACAGCATTATTTTCCTTTTTTTTTGTTTAATATTAGCTATGTATTCAATTGTGTGCTTTCTCCTCATACTCTTTCTTTAAATCCAATTTATTTAGTAATCATTTGTATTATCCTTTACTATTTCCTATGTAACGCGTATCCTTGCTTAACACTTTTCTGTATTAGGGCCTCTATTTGACCATTACCTTCTCTATAGAGGGCGCTTATAACTTTTGTTTATTTTTCTATTCTATTCCTATTTTCTGTAAAATCTTACAACAGTGTGGCTCATTTTACCATCCAAGGCTTTTTAATGTCAATAGGTCCTAAGACTTGATTTGTACCAATATTTCTTCTAACGCCAAATGATCCTTAGGTACACTGATTTTCTCTTACTTTTTCTATTACTTTATATGCTGTCATTTTTTTTATATATGAGCTATTAAGCTGACTGTTCAGGAATCCTCACAATCATCTGATGCACTATGGTGTGAGCATGCACATTTGAACTACTATCGCGTTTTTTTGGAAACTATCTTTTTTTGCTATACGAGTACGGGTCTATCTCTTTCAGGCAGACAGTAGTTTATACGTGGCATAATAAAAGTACAGCTAGATGTCGGTAATTACGAATTTCCATCCACTCCGTGGTATAATTTATCGATTCTTCTACAGGACATAACTGTGTCTTTGCTAAATATGTTACATATAGAAAAAGACACATATAACTACCAATTGTAAACCACTTGCGCCTTCATAAAATCAGAAGATCCATAAGAGGTTTTTTCTATACCTTTCAGGGTGTATGGCACATTATGAAATTAATAACGTTTGTCTATTGCAGGATGTATTCCAACCCGAGCAGTGGTTGCTATCATGTTATTCACATCATGCTTCTTCTGCTACATGTTACGAGTGAACATGTCCATCAACATAATAGCGATGGTCGAACCCAAAATGGATGATAAAAACGGCCAGCACGCAGGGGACTGCATTGTCATAACTAACAGCAGCATCGTCTCCAACAGTTCAGAAACCCTCTCCAAACTAACTGCACCACCAGACGTAAGATATTTTATATATTTGCACTAAAGCACGAAAGAGTTTTTAATTGTTGCTTGTACCTAAAATTTCAACTCGTTAGCAGCATTAATCATTTACCTCGAACTCTCTTAGTGGTTTCTACTTCATTTAATGACGCGATTATATATCTACAATATTAGTTCTTTTTATTGCTGTGTAGGTAAACATTTTTTAGAAAGTTAATTATCACCTCTGCGCTAAACGTCAACACGTCAGCTGCGGTTGCCGCCTAAACATAAGCTTCTGGCACGTGATGTCCATTAATCATTAATAGCGTAATCTTTTCAGTATGGGGCTCGGTACGACTGGGATTCCAAGATGCAGGGCTTGATCTTGGGCTCTTACTTCTGGGGCTACATCCTCACATCGATCCCGGGAGGCTACTTCGCCGAAACGTTCAGCCCTACCAAAACCGTGGGCATTTCAGGCTTCGTCTCAGCCGTCCTTACTATGCTGACTCCTTTAGCGGCTTCTTGGCACTACGGCGCAGTACTGGCAATGCGCTTTATTCTTGGTCTCATGGGGGTAACAGAATTGAACATCCACGCGATAGCGATGTTACATTTGTTTCTTGATAGGGGGTTGTCTACCCAGCGTTGCATTGCTTGGTTTCGCGATGGGCCCCTCCAGATGAGAAGGGAAAGTTTACTGGGGCTCTCTTTGGAGGCACCTTGGGCACTATGGTTACCTGGCCCTTGTCGGGCTCCCTTATCGAGACCTGGGGATGGAAGTGGGCTTTCATTACTCAAGGAGGGATGACTCTGATTTGGTGCTGCTTTTGGATGCTTCTGGTGGCTGATTCGCCTGATTCCCATCCACGAATCAGCGAGGACGAGAAGATGTATATTTCTAAATGCATGGGCAGCAATCTTGGTAAAGCTAAGGTACGTTTTATAAGTGTATATATCAGTATAGGTGATAGCCATGTAAATCAAGAGTGTGTCATAGTTGAAAAGGCAAGCTATTTTTAATATTTATTAACTGTCTTTTCTTGGTTGTATGAATTTTACATCTAAGTCCACAAGATTGATGTAGTTTTTTAACCCATGACTTGTAGTCGCTACATTGTTATCACAAAAAGGAATGGCTGTATCAGTACTATTATCAGCAAAAACTGCTGTTCCCGTTCTTTATATTAAAGGTGGGTTAGCAATAAAAGATACAACTAAAAGTGATCCAAGAACACAACTCTGAGGGACAGCAGAATTAAATATACTCTAGTAACCATCGCATAGAACACATTTTCTTAGAACGTAAGGTGTGAAAGGTGTATGTCGCCAAGTGTGATTAAATATATCTCTTTAACCCTCACACCAACGTCCGACATCAGATACGGCGCCATAAGACGACGAAGAGAATAGCCTTATATTGATGATTTGACAATTCTACTAACACAACTAATGCTGCTAAACGTCACCGTTCACTCTGGCTGCTTTTGGAGCATCTCATTAATTTAATACGGCACCTAATAAGCTCCTGAAGCCATTATTTTAACTAAATTAATATAAAAATGAAAGCTTGGGAACTTGCAGGACCAATAGTGAACAAAAAATACAATTTATCTAACTCCATCGGCGGTTTAGAGCCATCAACATTGAATTACTAGCTACTGACAAACCGAAGGTGACACCGTAAATTACGGAATAGCCTTATATTGATGATTTGACAATTCTACTAACACAACTAATGCTGCTAAACGTCACCGTTCACTCTGGCTGCTTTTGGAGCATCCCATTATTTAATACAGCACCTAATAAGCTCATGAAGCCATTATTTTAACTAAATTAATATAAAAATGAAAGCTTGGGAACTTGCAGGACTAATAGTGAACAAAAAATACAATTTATCTAACTCCATCGGCGTTTTAGAGCCATCAACATTGAATTACTAGCTACTGACAAACCGAAGATGACACCGTAAATTAGGGAATAGCCTTATATTGATGATTTGACAATTCTACTAACACAACTAATGCCGCTAAACGCCACCGTTCACTCTGGCTGCTTTTGGAACATCCTGACTGACCGACTGGTTGGCTACCTCCCTTAAAGGAACTTTCGTTGCCGATTATAGAACAGACAATTATTAAATTACGTGCTCCTATTGTCTTATCATTTTTTTGCAGACTTATTTTTACTCAATTACACATTCTTCTTTAATCTTCAGTTGTCCCTTTTTGAACTAACAGTAATGTTAACGATAGCAGCAATGGAGTATAATTTAAATTTTACCTAATCGAAGATTACACAGTATTTTTGGCGAGGGCGTAATTGGGCGAAAATGAAGATGAATTGCCATCTACCTTTTTTCCCGTATCGCTCTCTTCCTCCCAGCTGAGGAAGACCATCGTATATTGACGCATCGAATCTCGGTTCCTATTTTCTTTCTAACATAGTTCATGGGCATACAACAAAATTACGCTACAAACAACAAAACCAGACCGATCGACTCGACGCACACGGTCGTTTCTCGTACCTAAGGGCAATTTTTCATCGCGAGTGTTTTCCAGCGATATCTTTGATTTCCGCGGGCGGGCTAAAATTTCCTCTCTCGCCGCCCCCTTCGTCTTTATAAACTATCCACAACCCCTGCGGAGGTTTGAACAAGTAGGTCTCCTACCATTTGAACCTACCACTAGCAGTAATTTTCTGTATCACATCCATTTTCCCGTTTTCGTCTTACAGGGTTTTACAATTGCTTTTCACCATGTATGTATTGTGTTTCATTGCTTGTCAGGTATAATTCCCATTTTTCAATATTGACAAGAAAGAAAAGCATTTCTGATAAAGTGAAACACAAAAAAGAGTGCCGAAGAACAATGTAACGCTCAATGCTCGGGATCTCACAAAGACACAAAATCAGGAACAAAATAATTAGAGAACAGTCAAAGGTGACCGACGTGATGAATCGGGCAGCACAGCTGAAGTGGAACTGGGTAGGGCATGTTGCAAGACAAAATAGCAACAGATGGACAGTCCGAATAACAGAATAGCGGCCGAGAGAGACAACCAGGGGTAAAGGCCGACCACAACGAATGTGGCTAGACAACAACAAGTCAACCATCGGTAGGGACTAATTCCATAAAGCCCAAAATCGCCAGGAATAGAACAAATACGAAGAGGCCTATGTCCAGGAGTGGACGAGGAAAGGCTGAAAATGAGATAACACAACTGAAAAGCAATCGGAAAACCGTATATTATTATATTTTTTATTTCGGGATAGAGATACCTAACATTTGCCTTTCCATTGCCCTTTGTGTTACGCATAGTTTATTAATCATTTATTGAGTTCTTTGTTCTTGGTTGTACACTCGCTTTCGCAAATGCATTGGTGTATCCTAGTTCTTTAATACGCATTATCTTTTCTAAAGTAAACATTCCTGTAAGAGAATTTAAGCCAAGGAACGCGAACGGGTGCATTGAAAATAGACACGGAGACATGGTGTATGTATGACATCGATCAGGTTCTAGAGACATGGAAATCTTACTATGCAGAGCTGTATAGTAATAGCACACTTCTTAATGCAGGTATACAGTTATCAAACTGAAGCGAGCTTTTACTTGAGCCAAAAATCTTAGAGCGAGAGATAGAGGATGCAGTAAAAGCCCTAAAGCCTCACAAGTCACCAGGCAGAGACAACATTCCAAAAAATTACTGCAAGCTATAAGAGAACACGAAATCAAATGGATGCTGGATATTTGCAATAAGGTTTGGAACAGTTGAAAAGTCATACTGGACCACATCAGTTTTTATTCCGATTCACAAAAGGGAGTTTCTGAAGTGTGAGGATTGCCGTGCTATTTTAATAATATCGCATACTGGCAAGATTTTACTGCACATTCTCAAGTAGTGCTTCAAACAATGTATAGATCCTCAAACTTCAAAAGTACAAGTAGGATTTCAAAGGCGAAAGCACACAAGAACAGATCGCACATTCTCAAGTAGTGCTTCAAACAATGTATAGATCCTCAAACTTCAAAAGTACAAGTAGGATTTCAAAGGCGAAAGCACACAAGAACAGATCGTCATTATAAAAAAACTTTATAAGAAATGGAGAGAACATACATTATCATTCATAATGAGGTTTTTAGACTAAAAGAACACTTTTGACTGTGTGAAGTGGGAACAGCTTTGGAAAGTACTACTTAAATGGGAATACCAGAATATTTACTATGTCTCACGAAGAAACTATTTGACGAAAACGCGACTGCAGTGAGTATAGACAATAAGTATTTCAATTCATTCAAGGTAAGCGGAGGGGTGCGTTGAGGCTATAAACTTCCTCTAGACTTCTTCAATATTTTTGGAGAATATACGTTCAGGGTAGTTTATAGATATGGTCATTAAAGTTAAGGATAGTTAGAGGACATCAGACAGGAGCAGCTTTGCATAATAAACTATACGTCAAAAATTAATAATATCACACAAATAATTTAAAAATGTAATTGTTTAAACTGATTGATGGTCACTGAAAGGAATTTCCGTGAACATAAGGCCCTGAACACACGGGATTCCGTTTCCCAGATTCGGTATGCGGGATACAGAATCTGAGTCTGTTCAGACATGACGACTGAATCTCAGACGCGGGCCTTCAGTCACTTGCAGTGCCGTGCTGTTATGGACCTAGCATTGCTGTTCTTTGTTTCTGTCGAATTAGTCTAGAAGTGCTGCTCTACAAAGCTAATAAACTTTTCATTGTCAAATAATGTAGGCTCTATGATCGTTGTATAGTAAGGAACGCCTTGCTTATTCGATTTAAATAGAAGTTGAAGAAAATCTGCTACGCCTATGACATGATATCATATGTTCTGGCTGGCAAAAGTAGGCGAGTCCAGGCCGTGGTACACGTGGACTCATATCCTCTATATACTCCAATGGTAAATCGGTATCCGAGATACAGAATTTGTCGCCGGCGGCCGAAATGGAGAGATAAGGAAAATCGGCCGCCGGCGACACATTCTGTATCTCGGATATCGATTTACCATTGGAGCATATAGAGGATATGAGTCCACGTGTACCACGGCCTGGACTCGCCTACTTTTGCCACCCAGAACATATGATATCATGTCATAGGCGTAGCAGATTTTCTTCAACTTCTATTTAAATCGAATAAGCAAGGCGTTCATTACTATACAACGATCATAGAATGTACATTATTTGACAATGAAAAATTTATTAGCTTAGTAGAGCCCAATCCCTGACTTTAAATACAGCACTTCTAGACTAATTCGACAGAAACAAAGAACAGAAATGCTAGGTCCATAACAGCACGGCACTGCAAATGACTGAAGGCCCGCGTCTGAGATTCAGTCGCCGTGTCTGAACAGACTCAGATTCTGTATCCCGCATACCGAATCTGGGAAACGGAATCCCGTGTGTTCAGGGCCTAAGTTCGCACAGGTGGAAAGGCGATAAGACTGAACTTGGATAAACATCAGAGCAAAAAATAGTTGTTATTGTTCTTTCATCTGCTTTAGCCAGTGGCACTCAAAAGTTTGTAACTCCAATGCAATTTTTTTCTGTAAGCAATTAATTTTTAGTTCAATGTACTTCTACTGAGGTAAGTACAATAATTTAATTTAATAACCATAAGTATGAATTAGCCTGTATAATAAGAGCTGCAATAGATACCTGAAACGGATAAATCTCCATAGTAGGAAAACGATTCTTCAACTTGCGCATTGCTGACGATAGCACGTTGCTAGCAGCTAGTGAGACGGAAATGATCGAATTTATTAACTGTCGACTGGAAATCAACATACGAAAAACGAAGCCTATGATAAACCGTCTCCATTCTCTAGTGTTTTCCATTTATTACCGTTTACGAGTCTCCATCGCACTTAATTTTAATTTTACTTATGTTTATTTTTATCTCCAGCGTGGCCGAGCGGCTAGGGAGCTCAGGCTGTATATCAATATATGACCTTTTGATAACGTTATTTCTCCTCATTTTTTCATTTCAGTAATATGCAATATATCTATGCTAACTTTTACTATTTCTTCTACTAATTCGTCCTCCTTTCCTGCTAGATTTCTTACGTTTCGTGCTCCAATTTTGAAGATATTTCTTTTTTTTTTTAGTTTACATAGTGCCTCTTTTTTGTTTGCGTTCTCATTTTTATCAATTACTATTAATTCCTGCTTATCCGTTTTCATTTCCAATTCTTTGCTTATGTCTATTTTCATATTTCCGCCTTAAATGTGTCGTACTTGTTTTTTACATGCTGTTCTTCATTTTCTCTTTTTCTTTGTCCCATCTCTATTCTTCTCCATTCAGGATAATTGTATTGTAGCATATTTTAACCTCTTTTCCCTTTTCTTTTTTCTCTTTCGGAAATACTCTTTTAAATGTTTACTTTTCCTCTTTCTCTTTTAGCCATATCCTAGTTAATAAAGACCCATTTATTTCTCCAGTTTTTTAGTTTGGCTTTATTAACCATGATTACTTTTTTATTGGTTTGGTTTTCAAGATCTATGAGACATGTCTTCTCGCTATTTTTTACTGTTTTAGAAGTGATGGTTACCTGTAAGTATTGGTTTAAAACACCTGTAATCCCTACTTTTAAAGCTTCTGGCTTTGTTAGTATCTATTTTTAGTCCATTCATTGCTGCATTTTTCTTTCTTTTTCCTTTATCTATTGTTTCAATTGCCTTTTTCATCTCACGTAAGTCTTTATTTATTTCTTCGTTTTCCTTCCTTATTTGTTGGTTTTCTTTTTGTAGACTTTCATTTTCTGTTTTTAGGTTCAATAGTTCTTCGTCCCTAATGTTATAAATTTCATTTTTGATTACCTTCTTCTCTTTTTCCACCTGTTTTTGGTCGGTGCTCAGTTCTTTAATCATTTTCAGGATTTGCTCCAGCTTTTCATGCTCGGATTTATGCCGATTTGACGGTGTTCTAGGCATTTTTTGCTTTTTTTCAAAGTCCTCTTTCGCATTCTCGCATTTTCTCTTTCTTCCGTCATCGGTGGAATGATCATTACTATCCATTTTACTTTGTGCACTTTTAAGTTGAATAAGGTTTCCAGATTTTTTCTTCTACTACAGTTTTGTTTGTTATAAATGCACAGCGATAAGAACTTCACCCGTATCAGCTTCTAGGAGGTTCCGCTCTTTTCTATGTGGTTGACTTTCTATTTTATATAATCAGAAGTAATACTATAAGTACCTACTTCGATATTATCGGGTTATATGTCGATAACTTGTTGCACAATAATAAAAGAGTGTCAGTTTAACAGGTTAAACAGTCCAACCGCGTCAGCGGGAGGATTATTCTGTCAAACTGACACGATTTGTTATTGTGCAGGAAGTTTGAGACGTATAACCTGTTTGAAGTACTCATTGTATTCGATTTGATTATTTTTTGAGTAAATTTCAATATTAGGAACAAATAAATATTTTATTTGCAGCTCGATTTGTTTGTATTTACCTAACTGAAAGTCATCTCCACGAAAGTTGACAAAAGTTATGTATTGCGTCGCCTAGTGAAGTACTCTAGTATAATCGATTTTGTATAATCAAAATTATACAAGATAACTTAACTAAATCCAGCCTTCTGATTGGTTGAGGTCGCTACGAAAAAAATTATCAACAGTAATATCGCAAGTGCATTAAAATAGCCGATTAAATTTTGACTTTTTCTGTCAGAATATTTTGCTTTTGTCAAGTAAATTTGCCACTCAATGAGAATCCCGAGTGCGTAGCACGAGGAATTTTGGGGCGGAAAATTTACGAGATATATTTCTTCATTGCAAAAAATTTTGACAGAAAATCGTCAAAATTTATTCAGGATAATTTAAATGCACAAGGGATGTTTGGCGTGATTATTTCCTGAATAGATAGATAAAATTCAGTTGGTGAAGCACCTTTAATAACCATGTTAAAATTATTCACAAGCGATTAAATTTTGACACAAATTTAACCGCGGTTGAATTTTGACGTTTGAATTTTTGTCATTATTAAACTGGCAGAAACCATGGTGATTGCGCATTATTTTGTATGAAGGAAAGAATCACCTTTATAAACTAGTGGCTATTTTAAATATTATAGAATTATTTACTTTTTACTTCCTTTTACTTACTACTATAAAGGAAGTATTGGATTCACCCCAAAAATTCGAAATTGAGTTTTCAACAGATCTTCACGTTTTAGAGTCCCCTGAACCCAAAAAACATATTTTTTTTCATTGGTCTGTCTGTCTGTCTGTGTGTCTGTCTGTGTGTGTGTCTGTGAACAGAATATCTCAAAAACGAAAAGAGGTATGGCATTGAAACTTCATATATAAGTTTTGTGTACTATGTAGATGAGACAGCAAGCTTTTGAAGAAAATCGCATAACCGGAAGTAGGTGTTTACTCCTGTGATTTTTCAGTTTTTTTCGATTTTTTCAAAAACGGCTCTAACGATTTTTTTTAAATTTTACATTTTTCTTACATTTTTAATGTGTATTGATGTGAGATAGGTGATTTTCCAGTTGAATACTTCTAAAGTGGGTTTCTTTTGTTTTTTTTTTTAATTTTTTTTATTAACTCCTATTTTAAATAAAACACCCGGTATATTATTACATTTTTGAATTCACCTTAAAATTCTAGAGAAAATTTGTCTCTTCAACTAACACTCGATTTTGTACCGTTTTTGTAGAATTTGTAATTTTTGAAAATTTTTAACAAATTGTTAAAATTAAAAATGAAATTTTTGACTAATTATAAGATCACTGTAAAAGGAAGTTGTGTGAGTGTATCACACCAGATTTTTCTATCCTGTATTTATACTATCCCTCTTACATCTCCAAGTAAAATGTGTTGCCTATCTTAATGTAAACCATTTGGAACTCACAATCAGTCATAATTCTCCTTATCAATCCTTAACGGTATTAATTTATTCAATTTTCGTCTTTAATGTTTATCTCTATAACCTCAAATTATCTTATATTAAACTCTGTTACTCACAATTTCGTTTATTAATTCTATTTATCCTTGCTTCCTTGCATCTACACTGTTTGTTTTACTACTATTTTTGAATTTTCTCAGACTCCCTACGGCCCAATTTAGACATGAATATCGGATCTCAAATCACATGCCGAAACGCAACCTTAACGAAAATCACCTTAAGTTACTTTGTTTAATTGTAAAGTCAATTTTCATCTTCGGCTCACGAATTAAATAGCCACACTTGAAGTTGGTATTCCGTCCACTTTTTCTGTGTTGTATAGAGTATTTAACTTAATTATTTAGAAACAACCCCGAGCGCATTTTATTATTTAAAAAAAAATCACATCTTTAAGGGCGTAGGGCGGCTAAATTTGTTTGGCTAATTTTCTACATCGGTAAAACAACTTTTTTCACTACCCCACCCCCTCCAAATATCGAAAACAAAAATCGGCCCACCCTACTGTTCATCCTAATTTACAGCCCACACACATTGAGTTTCATCCTTATCGTCTGATAATCCCGGAAATCAGCATTGCTCACAATGATGAAGCCCTTAACGATAATAATCAAGTTGAAAGTCGGGTCAGAACAATGGCTGCAGTTGCAGAACCTGAAAGAAGGTAAAATGTTGGACGGTATAAGGGATCTAAGTTGGAATTTTCTGATTATACCACGAAACGCCTGCTTAATATTTACCAAGTTTGCAGTCCCCAAGGAGACTTCTTAATTTAACTACACCTGCACCTATCTGTATTCAGACAATCTTCTCCGACTTAATTAAACTAAAAAGTGTAATTAGATGTTTTTTTTTATTTTAGGTGGTGGCACCCTATCTAAAAATGTTCACATCAATACCTTTTTGGGCTTTGAACATTCTACACTTCGGCAACCTTTGGGGTTTGTATCTTCTGCTAACCGCCGGCCCTAAGTTCATGTCGGAAGCTCTGGGTTTCAACCTGGGTCATTCAGGCGTCTTGGCGGCTTTGCCCTATCTAGCCCGAATGATTTGCGGTTTCATATTTGGCTTCATCGGCGATTCCATCCGAAGAAACGGCTGGATGGGAGTGACCATGACAAGAAAACTTTTCGTTTCCATGTGTAAGTATTATCTAAGCAAACAGTAAATAATAATTAACCGTTCGATGTTGCAGCTCACATTGTTCCCGGGCTTCTCCTTTTGGGCTGATCTTGGTAGGTTGCGACGCGATATGGTGCGTGTCGCTGATTACGCTCTCTTTGGGGTTGAACGGTGCCTCAAGCATAACGAATCTGCAAAATAACCAAGACTTGGCGCCCAACTTCGCAGGAACCATCTATGGCATTATTAACTGCTTTGGTGGTACCACTGGGTTCTTCACGCCCATCATAACGGGCTACATTACCGCCGAGCAGGTAAGTAAATCGTCTAAAATGTTACCTTTTTTCATTGTAGTCATTTCCAGAGTGGCTTGCACGAGTGGCATACAATATTCTCAATCGGCGCTTCGGTTTACATAGCGACCGGAATCGTGTTCTGGATATTTGGCTCAGGGGAGCAGCAACCTTGGAACCAAGTGTCGAAGGAAGATCCCCCCGTGGGGGTTGAAAACCCAGCGTTTGAAACTACGGTCGAAATCCCTGTAAAAGCGCCTGAAGATACGGAAAATACCAAAATCTAGTTTAAGGTTAGGACGCCGTAAAGCGATGTGTGTGTTTAATGACCGAGTATTGGAGTCTGAACGTCGTGGTGCTCAATTACATTTAGTCGTTCTCTTTATACTTGACCAGTATTTTTAGTTACTCGTATTTTTAAGCCGTTTTGACTGTGACTATAGAATAATTTATTCGTATCGTATGTTTAAGTACAATGTTAATTAGGACCGTTCAAGCGTTACTTCGACAATAAATTTCGAATTAGTTGTAATTTTACATAGCGCTGTTTAAACCGAATAAAAAAATTAAATTATGGAGGTGGAGCTGTTACAAACTTTAATAAGCAGGGTGCAATTGCTTTTCCCAATTTTAAGTAAACCGTAACATTAACCAAACTGGGCGATGGCAAAGTCATAACTAGCTCAATTATAAGTGGGTAGTAGGCATGAAGAACTACTTAATCGATTCACCAATTAGCACAAGTAATTATGAGTCAATCAGATCAGAATCAATATGAGCGCCAGGTTAAATAACTTGCCAAGGCAGGCTTCGTTGAATCACGCGAAGCAAGTGAGCTACAACGGATATGCTGAAAAATAATACCTTTCTTTTCCTTTTCTTCTTATACCAGCAACTAAGATAGCAACCTCAAATGAGTAACTATTACCTAACCGCCACTAAAACTATGACTTGGATTTATAAGTAACTTTATTTTACAAATCTTCAGTTGCTGTCACGTAGCTGTATATGACTTAGAGATGGGCGAGTGAGTGAGTTTTCGCTCACGTTTACTCACGTTCACCGCGTGACACGCCACTCACGACGTGACAAATACATTTCTTGCAGCTGTCTTCAAAGACATTACTTTTAATACCAAAAGCTGTCATTGGAATTGACGTTTCCGTTATTAGTAGGTATGAGTACAGAAGGTATATGTTGCTAGGCAAAACTTTTAATTCGTAGGTTTAAAAGTACTTTTACGTACAAGGATCAACTAAAGCACCTCTATAATACGAGAATGCTTGTCAGCCATATTGAATCACATCACAAAAGCGGCAAATTCAAAAATTTAGTTACTTTTCAGAAAATGAAAATACGTTAATGTGTATACATTTGATGCAAAGCATAAAAGGCAAAAAACACAGGAAAACGAAGACAGCTGGCAACTCAAACACGAGGTTAGAAGCTAGAACAGCGAGAATAGATAATATAATAACCCACAGCGACTGAAATGTTTGACATTGTAGGGTTATGTTTTGATTTCATCATGGCCACCAAAATGTAAATATTGTGATGCAGAATTTTATAAAGGGCTCTAGGATCAACACTTTCAGCGTTAAGGGGAGTATACAAAACAAAACATTACTTTTATTAGAATAATAAGTTTATCTACACAATAAATTGGTTTAAAAATAAAACGTAATCAACATTTTCAGTGTTAAGTCGAGTATAAAAAACAAAACATTACTTTTCTAAAAATAGGTTCATCTACATAATACATTTTTGGTTTAATAATAAAACATAATTAACATTTTCAGCGCTAAGCCGAGTATACAAAACAATAAATTACTCTTATTAGAATAATAAATTCATCTACACATTAAAATTTTGATTTAAAAATAATATGTAATCAACATTTTCAGCTTTAAGTCGAGTTCTGCGCTCTTCTAAAATTCGCCCAGCTGTAGAAAACACTCTTTCGCTTGTAGCGGAACTTGCCGGTATGTTTAAAATTTCTCGAGCAAATTTTTTTAACAGTGGCGTATCTACACTGTTTTTTAAAATCCTAAAATGTCATCTACATTTCCGTATTTTAATTTAACATAGTAATTTTGTTCTGTTTCGACATCATCATAATTAGATGTGTCATCGTCAGAGCTATCTCTAAGGCCCTGAAGACACGGGGATTCCGTATCCGAGATTCGGTATGCGGGATACAGAATCTGGGTCTATTCAGACACGGCGACTGAGTCTCAGACGCGGGCCTTCAGTCACTTGCAGTGCCGTGCTGTTATGGACCTAGCATTGCTGTTCTTGGTTTCTGTCGAATTAGTCTAGATGTGCTGTATTTAAAGTCAGGGATTGGGCTCTACTAAGCTAATAAATTTTTCATTGTCAAATAATGTACTCTATATGATCGTTGTATAGTAAGGGACGCCTTGCTTATTCGATTTAAATAGCACTTGAAGAAAATCTGCTACGCCTATGATATGATATCATATGTTCTGGCTGGCAAAAGTAGGCGTGTCTAGGCCCTGGTACACGTGTAATCATATGCTCCATATGCTCCAATGGTAAATCGGTATCCGAGATACAGAATGTGTCTCCGGCGGCCGATTTTCCTTATCTCTCGGATTTACCAATGGAGCATATGGAGCATATGAGTCCACCTGTACCAGGGCCTGGACACGCCTACTTTTGCTAGCCAGAACATATGATATCATATTATAGGCGAGCAGATTTTCTTCAACTTCTATTTAAATCGAATAAGCAGGGCGTTCCTTACTATACAACGATCATAGAGCGTACATTATTTGACAATGAAAAATGTATTAGCTTAGTAGAGACCAATCCCTGACTTTAAATACAGCACATCTAGACTAATTCGACAGAAACAAAGAACAGCAATGCTAGGTCCATAACAGCACGGCACTGCAAGTGACTGAAGGCCAGCGTCTGAGATTCAGTCGCCGTGTCTGAACAGACTCAGATTCTGTATCCCGCATACCGAATCTCGGATACGGAATCCCCGTGTGTTCAGGGCCTAAGTGTAGAAAAATAAGAATCTGATGCTGATGTACCAGTTTTGAGTCGTTTGCTATGTATTTCATCATTATCATCTATAGTTTTATTTGCATTTTCGTTAATTTGGTTTTGCTCTAGCATTTCCTTTACAGTGGAAGGAATATCTTCTCGTTTATGTGAAGGTATGAACTTTAGGGATTTATAATTAGGGTCGAAAATAAAGCCACATAATGTAACTCGTGATTTAATGACATTTAAAAGTTGCTGCACCCTGCAGTTTATTATTCGTTACTAAATACTTAACGTGAAATTAACGTGAAACGTGAATCACTCCTTGGAAATTTTCACCTACGTTCACGTCACGATTTTCAAATATTAGTCACGTTCACGACATGACACGACTGTTTTCACGTCACGCGCCCATCCCTAATATGACTTGTAGATAGCGTCGTAGTTACCATTACCTTACAGTTTTAAAAATTTAAAGTGCGGCTCCAAAGTTGCAACTAATTTCAATTAGTTTCGATAGTTGCCACGACGTTCTAAAGCCCTTTACCTTTAAAGTCGTGGAGCTTGCAAGTAATATTTCTTCTCGTTAATAGTGCCATTTACACGCACGCTTTTTCGTACAGGTTTGGAGCGGACGCGCCAAACCCGAGTGCAAAGAGCGCGCATGTAAATGCACCAAAACTGTACAGGCAAAGAATGTGTTGTAACAGGCACGCCAATACCGCACTCCAGGCTCTTGCAATATAAAAATTCTTTCTGCAAAATGGTAAGGCTTGGAGTGCGCACTTGATTGGTGTTAATATAATAATACTACCGGGTGACCATAAATGGTTGTGATTTTTTTCTTAGGTTGACACTGTTAATGTTGGTTACCCTGCTGTCAATTTTAAATCTGTGTCAAATTCGAGGTTAGCAGGTTAGGTTTCCGTCAGTTTTGACACAAAATGACACAAAACTTAACCTGCTAACGTCGAATTTGACATAAACTTAAAATTGACAGCAGGGTAACCAACATTAACAGTGTCAACCTAAGAAAAACCGTCACAACCATTTATGGTCACCCGGTACTTATATTTAATAAAATCCTTTCAAAATGACCATGTCCGACTCACGGTATTAAGCAAAAGATACATTCGAAAAGTTTATAGAAATGTATAAATCTTTCCCATGTCTATAATCATACGGATCATTTTCAAGCAACTCTCGTATAGGGCATTCAGGAAACACAAAAACATTTAATTTTTTTTTGACGTTGGCATGTGCATATAATTTTTCTGCTAGGGATTCTGTATTTTGTTTTGCAAAGGTTTGCACGCCTGCATACTGGCAGATTTGAATTTAAAAATGACATTTAATAATTCTCACTGTCAGTGTCAAAGTAGATATTTTTCTAGAAATTCTAACCTGAAGTTTCATAAAATGTAATAAGGATACCCATTAGTAAACGCTACGTCAATAGTATCCAACACAGTATTTGTATAATATCCTTAAAAGTAGTTAATTACAACATTTATGACAGATGGGTAGTAATTGTCACACCCTTAACCTAATGGTTTTAGGAACTTTTTGTAAATACATTCCTAGACAAAGGCGAATTTTGCATGTACGCTGATGACATTTTGGATATCAAAGGCCACTTTGTGTTTTTATGTTTAGTGAACAGACTATACATACAAGTGTCATATGTCATATGCCCATATAAATTTTGTGTTTTCCTTCCATTTCTTTACCTATACTGATCGCGGTGCTTTCTATTTTAGTGTTTCCAAATAAATATATAAACCTGTGCATGCAACTGCACACTCTTTATCTTTTTTTCTTGGACATTTTTATTATTCTGCAACTGATCAACCAAGCGCTAACCCAAAACTTTTAGAATTTCTAAAATTCCACACGCCACATCAATACTTGACGAAATCGCATTTACACTAAAAGTTTTGGATTGTACGCTCTAAAACTGCAGTCCAGTGTGCACGCCTGGAGTGTTACGATTTAGGTAACAACGCGATTGGCGCGTGCATTATTGGCCCGCGCTCTGGCGCGCACGTTTGGAGTTCGCTCCAAACCTTCGCGATGGGAGTGTACGTGTAAATGGCACTAATACCGCACTCCAGGCTCTTGCAATATAAAAATTCTTTCTGCAAAATGGTGAGGCTTGGAGTGCGCACTTGATTAGTGCCATTTACACGTACACTCCCATCGCGAAGGTTTGGAGCGAACTCCAAACGTGCGCGCCGGAGCGCGGGCCAATAATGCACGCGCCAATCGCGTTGTTACCTAAATCGTAACACTCCAGGCGTGCACACTGGACTGCAGATTTAGAGCGTACAATCCAAAACTTTTAGTGTAAATGTGATTTCGTCAAGTATTGATGTGGCGTGTGGAATTTTAGAAATTCTAAAAGTTTTGGGTTAGCGCTTGGTTGATCAGTTGCAGAATAATAAAAATGTCCAAGAAAAAAAGATAAAGTGTGTGCAGTTGCATGCACAGGTTTATATATTTATTTGGAAACACTAAAATAGAAAGCACCGCGATCAGTATGGGTAAAGAAATGGAAGGAAAACACAAATTTATATGGGCATATGACATATGACACTTGTATGTATAGTCTGTTCACTAAACATAAAAACACAAAGTGGCCTTTGATATCCAAAATTTCATCAGTGTACATGCAAAATTCACCTTTGTCTAGGAATGTATTTACAAAAAGTTCCTAAAACCATTAGGTTAAGGGTGTGACATTTACTACCCATCTGTCATAAATGTTGTAATTAACTACTTTTAAGGATATTATACAAATACTGTGTTGGATACTATTGACGTAGCGTTTACTAATGGGTATCCTTATTACATTTTATGAAACTTCAGGTTAGAATTTCTAGAAAAATATCTACTTTGACACTGACAGTGAGAATTATTAAATGTCATTTTAAATTCAAATCTGCCAGTATGCAGGCGTGCAAACCTTTGCAAAACAAAATACAGAATCCCTAGCAGAAAAATTATATGCACATGCCAACGTCAAAAAAAAAATTGAATGTTTTTGTGTTTCCTGAATGCCCTATACGAGAGTTGCTTGAAAATGATCGGTATGATTATAGACATGGGAAAGATTTATACATTTCTATAAACTATAAATCTTTTGCTTAATACCGTGAGTCGAACATAGTCATTTTGAAAAGATTTTATTAAATATAAGTACCGGGTGACCATAAATGGTTGTGGCGGTTTTTCTTAGGTTGACACTGTTAATGTTGGTTACCCTGCTGTAAATTTTAAGTCTATGTCAAATTCGACGTTAGCAGGTTAAGTTTTGTGTCATTTTGTGTCAAAACTGACGGAAAACCTAACCTGCTAACCTCGAATTTGACACAGATTTAAAATTGACAGCAGGGTAACCAACATTAACAGTGTCAACCTAAGAAAAAAAATCACAACCATTTATGGTCACCCGCTAGTATTATTATATTAACACCAATCAAGTGCGCACTCCAAGCCTCACCATTTTGCAGAAAGAATTTTTATATTGCAAGAGCCTGGAGTGCGGTATTGGCGTGCCTGTTACAACACATTCTTTGCCTGTACAGTTTTGGTGCATTTACATGCGCGCTCTTTGCACTCGGGTTTGGCGCGTCCGCTCCAAACCTGTACGAAAAACCGTGCGTGTAAATGGCACTAAATTGGTGTTACTATAATAATACTACCGGTGACCATAAATGGTTGTGATTTTTTTTCTTAGGTTGACACTGTTAATGTTGGTTACCCTGCTGTCAATTTAAATCTGTGTCAAATTCGAGGTTAGCAGGTTAGGTTTTCCGTCAGTTTTGACACAAAATGACACAAAACTTAACCTGCTAACGTCGAATTTGACATAGACTTAAAATTGACAGCAGAGTAACCAACATTAACAGTGTCAACCTAAGAAAAACCGTCACAACCATTTATATTCACCCGGTACTTATATTTAATAAAATCCTTTCAAAATGACTATGTCCGACTCACGGTATTAATCATACCGATCATTTTCAAGCAACTCTCGTATAGGGAAACACAAAAACATTTAATTTTTTTTTGACGTTGGCATGTGTATATAATTTTTCTGCTAGGGATTCTGTATTTTGTTTTGCAAAGGTTTGCACGCCTGCATACTGGCAGATTTGAATTTAAAAATGACATTTAATATTTCTCACTGTCAGTGTCAAAGTAGATATTTTTCTAGAAATTCTAACCTGAAGTTTCATAAAATGTAATAAAGATACCCATTAGTAAACGCTACGTCAATAGCATGGTGTAAAGAATACAACGTGTAACGGTCCGCAGAATGTGGACGGACCTCAATTTCAACCAATAGGACATGGTCCGACAAATGGCACGATTGGTAGTACTGAAGTGTATTGTTGAAGACGCTGTCGATGTCAAATTCGAGGTTAGGTTTTGCGTCAGTTGGTATCAGATTGACGCAAAATGTAACCTGCTAACCCCGAATTTGACATCGACTGACAGTGCCAGCAACATATACGATCGCAACCATGGTTACACCATTATCGCGGCCGTGATGGATTTCCTGAGCAGGACCATCGGGGATTGGTTGACACTGCCCATCTCGGGAGCGTTTCACCTTGTATTCTTTACACCATGGTCAATAGTATCAAACACAGTATTTGTATAATATCCTTAAAAGTAGTTAATTACAACATTTGTGACAGATGGGTAGTAAATGTCACACCCTTAACCTAATGGTTTTAGGAACTTTTTGTAAATACATTCCTAGACAAAGGTAAATTTTGCATGTACACTGATGAAATTTTGGATATCAAAGGCCACTTTGTGTTTTTATGTTTAGTGAACAGACTATACATACAAGTGTCATATATCATATGCCCATATAAATTTTGTGTTTTCCTTCCATTTCTTTACCCATACTGATCGCGGTGCTTTCTATTTTAGTGTTTCCAAATAAATATATAAACCTGTGCATGCAACTGCACACACTTTATCTTTTTTATTTGGACATTTTTATTATTCTGCAACTGATCAACCAAGCGCTAACCCAAAACTTTTAGAATTTCTAAAATTCCACGCGCCACATCAATACTTGACGAAATCACATTTACACTAAAAGTTTTGGATTGTACGCTCTAAAACTGCAGTCCAGTGTGCACGCCTGGAGTGTTACGATTTAGGTAACAACGCGATTGGCGCGTGCATTATTGGCCCGCGCTCCGGCGCGCACGTTTGGAGTTCGCTCCAAACCTTCGCGATGGGAGTGTACGTGTAAATGGCACTATAATAACGTTTTCGCTACCTTCAGATCAGAACATTACTGTGTACGTTAGTATAAAATATGTGTGACCTCTTAAATACACGATATAATCTTCACCATCTCGTGCCCAAAACTGATAAAATTCCTGCTGTGTATTGTTGTGCAATGTATAGTAATATACAGGGTGTTATGGAAATGAGTGCAAATATTTTAACCCGTAATAGAACTCGCTAAACTGAACAACTCCATTTATCATTTTTTCGAAAACGCCCTCAAAACTGAGTTAAAATTCAAAACAATTTTACTCTAAAAATGCATACCCGCCTATGGAGTAATATTTTAATTTAATGGCGCAAAAAAACATTTCTTTGATATGCACACCAATCAAAACTGCATAGGTACTGATAAAACCTTCAACCTCTGGTCACCAATGTACTTTTATTAATTGATCTAGGCAAGTTATTGACCGCATGTTTTTTGTGCAAGAACTTTGCAGTTTTAATATACTTGTGTCGTTCACCTTTAACTTATATTTGCTTACCAAGCGGCTTGTCAAATTTAGGGGAGTTAAATGATGAAAAACGACAAATAGGAAAATTGTTTATTTTGGTGAGCTCTATCACAGGTTAAAATATTTGCACTCATTTCCATAACACCCTGTATACAAGTACTTGGCAGCGTTGTTCTTAAACTAATAGTAAGTTTACAAAGCCAAAATTGATGATTTGAAAAAAATGTGAGATTAAAAACTAAAAAGAGGTTAAAGTTAAATAGGAACTATTAAGTGGTAATGATAACTTTAAACAGAAAGTTTGTGGTAGTTGCAATTTTAAAGTGGCGTTACCGTTCCATGCAGTACTTTGTATTAAATATTACGTTAAAGTTACTTATTTGCATTTCTCGTCCCACTGTCGTCAGGTAACGATTGCTTTCAAGTTACATTTATTACTTAAAACGGTTTCAACGTTATTTTTTAATTAAACTCAAAAATATAGTTGATAGCGATATAATCTGAAACAAACTCACTTCACGGACAGGTCATAAAAGGTTTGCAGTAATTACAACTCACAAACTTTATGGTAAAATGTGTATAATAACCAAACGCAAACAGCTTAAAAATAGCAAATTTTAACAGAATTGGGTGCAGTCACTATAAAAGCACTAAATCGAAATTAATATTATAGTAAACCAGCAAAAATTATTGTAAATAACAAAAACACGTAATGAAATGGAAAATGTAATAAATTACTGTAAATGACGTTTACACACCCTTGAGGGGCCTTGAGAAGCCCCTGTCGAGAGCAATACAGCTTGGTAAATGGTTTTGATCGAGTCGCCAGTAACCAGCGACGCCACCGTATTATAATCACAAAGTAAAGTTTGATGTCATAGAACTAGCAGCAATCGAAATCGACTCGAATGCTATCAGATTAGGTTACCTAGGGTAAATGGTCATAAAGCACCCACAGTGGCTCGATACATCACAACAGATGCAAAACCCAGACATGAGAGAAACAATAAACGTATAGGTAAACGTTCAGCAGACCACGAAACAGCTCAGATAAAGTTACACTACAGACAGCTGCAAATTCCGCGTCAGAACAACATCCAAAACGAAAAAAAGGTAATAATTAATCATGTAACTTATCCAATGCGTAGAATTAGGATTGATACGATAACTGTTGGCTTTCATATATGAAGCGAAGCTAATCCGTTATCAAGACGTGTAAATTATTTTCCAATAAGGTCGCCTTCAAGCCAAATACACATAATATTGAGTGTAAAGAAATTCAATTCCTACTCAATTTACCTTAGAAATACAGAAAGCATCCAATGAAACGACGATTCACACGCGTCTTAAGTCTTCAAAAATTGGGCTACCACAAATACGTTCTAAAAACAAGCTAAAACCTTTACTAAAATGATCAGGGCAATCTATTTACCAAGTTAAAAACATTCCTGAGAAATCCTGCGTCGAATGCCATATTGGTTCAATTATAACGTTTTAAATTTTGCGATATTTATGCAACTAGCCGTATTGGAATGTTTATATATTGTTTAAGTGGTTTCTTTTACCTCCTATTGAAAGAGACATAATGTGTATCAATATTACTTATTGCTAGAGTGAATTTACGAGTACTTCCATAATTGCCCTATTAATACGATTTCACAAATGATCTTTGAGCACTCTAGAACAGACACAATTTATCGTAAGCAACAGCACAAAATGCTACTCATCTCACTCTCGAGCAGTAACTTGCAGCAAGCAGGATGGAAGGTACTCCAAGCTGACGCAGATGCTGATGTTCTGATTGTGTCCACTACTATTGCAGAGGTTCTAAAAAGTCTTGACGCAGTCATTTGGTGAAGTCACAGTTTTGCTAGTTCTTCTGGTTGTTCTCGCTTCATCGAACACTTGTTTGAAGATGATCATTGCCAGGAACAAGGACTCATACTTCACTACATTCAAGCTATTCAAGATGATATAGGGAAAATGAGGGGTTATTTTCTAATTACAAAAGCCTTCACAAGATGCTATTCAGCTTCAGCATTTTACCGTAAAACAGCTCAGAGAAAAATTGTGGCACATGCTGAGCAGCTTTGTTATTTTCTAATTATTAAAAAAGTCCTTATAAAGATATATTCTAAGTGAACCGTTTCTAGTTATTCTGAAAGTCTCTTATTAAATTTTAATGCAAATATTATGCTTATCTAAATTGCTTAGTTTTTTGTTTGTTTATTAAATGCAGGTAGTGCTTATAAATTTATAATTAGTTGCAATGGCTACATTTTTTAATCAGGAATACGTAGACATTTGATTCATGTATGGCTTTTGTGACGGTAATGCGCGGGCAGCAGTTGCAGAATATCATCGTAGATCCCTAACCCTAACCTACCAAGTAATCGAAAATTTAGTCGCGCCTATCAAAATATTAGAGAATCTGGTAGTGCGCCAAACAAGAAAATTGAAAGAACACCAAGACGACGCATCTATGCGTTGGAGAATGAAGTAGTAGAAACACTAGAAGGTAGTCCCACCGCTAGCATACGACGCATCTCTGCTCCCCAAACAGTATGGAGAATCCTGCACGACTTTAGTCTGTATAGTTTTCGCGTACAACGCATCCAAACTTTGCAGCCCAATGATTACTTTGCTCAGGAAGAATTTTTTCAGTAAATTTTACGCAACTAATAATGCTCTAACAACATTTTATTTACTGACAAAGCATGTTTCCGAAAGAGATGGAATAACAAACACGAAATTCTTATGTGTGCTCACCGGTGCTCACCTATGAAGGAAAATCATTATACAACCAAAAAGACACATTTAAAGAACCGTTTCTCGGTGAATGTTTGATGCGATATCATAAGCAACCATTTGGGCGGACCATTTGTATTTCAACATTGTTTGACAGGAGAGCAGTACTTGAATTTTTTACAAAAAACATTGCCACTATTGCTAGTATAGAACATATCCCACTTGATATGAAGCAAGGAATGTGGCTCAAGCAAGATGGCGTACCGCCACATATTTCCAAATGGGTTACTACGTTTTTAAATGAAAGTTTTCCAGACCGATATGGATGGGTCGAGACGGGCCGGTTCCTTGGCCAGGGAGATCGCCAAATTACTTACTTTCTCTAGAGTTACACTTGATATTAATTTGCTTTTCCTGCATTTGTAGTCTATGTCTTTTCTTATGTCTCTATTTATTTTGGAGAACTCTACTGTTGTCTTGTATTTTGTCGCTAGCTGCGTTCGGATTTTCATCAAAGTCCCAGTTGATTAACTAATAGTGTTTCTACGTTTCCTAGGCAGTATCAGTTTTGTTAACTCTCTCATTAAAGCAGCTATTACTGTTATTTTCTTATTTACTTCGTTCACTGTTTCGCTATCACCATTGATGACAGTGGTATCTTTTTTCTCTGATTTCTTCTGCTTTCTAGCTGTTCATTAATGGCCAATGCAACTCTTACAAACCTATGATTACTGCCTGTTTTAAAGAAATAAATTTAACACATTAATATGGAATATCCAATGAAAATGTTCTGTCGGTAAGTATGTAGTCTATTTCATTTTAAACTTTTTCGCTTGGGGATATCCAAGTACATTTTCAATCAGTTCTCCTTTCGAAAATATGCTCATTGCTTATAGTCTGTGTTCGTTCCTAAAATCATATATCTAATACTCCTATATTGCTAGTAGGGTCTCGGAACGGGCGAAAACATTACGGCGTCGACATATAGTACGTCTGTCTCTTTCTGAGAACTACGCGTCTCGTGCGCATGCCTCAGAATTCGAACTGCACAGCTTTGTTCACGCGCAATACACCAAGTTCGTAGAGAGAAATAGTTGTCTGTCTTACTTACGCTGTGACCTCTCTACTTAAGCTGTGACATCTCCACTCACAGGCGCACACAATATATGAGTATTAGATACATGCCTAAAATTTTGCATATTGCCCTCTCGCTCATTTTTGTGGTCTATACCGAATTGTTTCACATGTTTTTCGTTATTTTCGGGCATCCTGCCTAGTTTCGTATTGAAATACCTGTAACAATGAGTAATTGGACTCATGTCTGTTGAATAGCCATGACTTTGACTTTGATTAACAAACAATGTTACAATGGGTGGAGTTCATTTGCATGGCTGTCTCTAATCCGTCCTTAAAATATTTTTACTTCTTCTGATGTGTTGATGTGGCCGCTTATACTTGGATGATTTTTTAAATTCTGTATTCTTTAGCTTTAAATAGCTGTTGTTTCGTTCTTGATAAACACCAGGCCTCCTATGTTTTGTGTATTTTCCTGCTCTATATATCAATACTGTTTTTGAATTTAGATAAACACAATTACCCCCCTCCCCACCCCCATCGCTTTCCTGACTTCCCTAAGTTCAACGATATACCACTTTTTTTCAATTTTTCTCTTGTGCCTGTAATTTTGTCATCATTTCTTATTGTGCAAACGTTATAACTTATATCCATAATTTAGTTGTATGCCCTGGTTTATGTCTGACTATTATTGTAAAATTACACAAGTCAGAAGGGAGTATTTGTAGTAGATTGTAGTTTTGATTTTGACAGCATGAGCACTACTGTAAAGTAGATGAGTCTCTTAAGTAAATTACTTACCATTAAGGAATCTTTACTCTGTTATCGTCGAGGTATGATTATTCAATATTCTTCTTACGCCGTTGATATGCATGTCGAAGTAGTGATTAATCGGTACCGTACAACAAACTATTATGAATCAGAATGATTATGAAACTTGTTGAAGGCGGTCCTGTTTGTGAACGAAGTGTATTCATTTGGTTTATTGCAAACGCTAACATCAGAAGTGGGATAATGAGCAAGAATAACACGTCTTTTCTCTTAGAGTGAAGTGAAGTCGCCTGTGCAATCTCTGTGATTTTAAGGTTTGCATTTTGATTATGCTTTAAATATTTACCCAGAGTTTAGTGTTGATGTTTGGAAATTTGTACTTTCTGCCGGATATCACACTTTCTAAATTTGGTTGTACTGTTCATGCTTGGGCCCTTATGTTTTCTAGCAGATGTCACATTGAATCATTTTAGTAGAATTGATGTAAGTACGATGATTATGATCTTGAAACTTTGTTCATTTGCTGGTGGTTATAAAAGAGAGAGAGAGAGAGCCATTTTGAATATGTGAAATTATTGATTGTTGTCTGATTTTTCTTTGGAATTTAAAATTCCCTATAATGGCTGTTTCGGAAGTATCCTCTAATAGTTTAGCCTGGTCGTGTTAGCGTCGAGCTATAATTATTCAATTTTGTTATTACGCCGCCGTTATGCACGTGCAAGTAGTGATTCATCGGTATTGTACGATAACGTATTACCAATCATAATGACTATGAATTGAAGGTATGTTTGTCAACGAAGTTTATTAATTTTGTTTATCACTTTTAGTAAAAGCCAACATACCCCATTTTCTGTTTCTTAGAATTACATTGGATGTAATCTGTTTCACAATATTTGGTTTCGGTATTGAGTAAGTTTTCTCCGGTAGTTCATCGCCAACCTCTACACCTTTGTTTGATAAGCAGCACACCTATCTCTTCATGAACGGTTTCTAACGTACGCGTTTATGAATATGCGACGAAACTTTCATTGCTAGCTCTGTGTCACGCTAATATGTGAAGGTTTGGCCCATCCCCACAGTTGAAATGCGTACATCCAAATAGGTCTTAAAATTATTCGTCTTATAGAGTAGCAACCTGTCACACTCACATTCTGATTTGTTTCTCAGAAGCGAATACGTTTGTTCAAGCTTAAAGTTTAGCTACAACCTATTCAATGATTTCTTAAGAGTAGACATTGATCCAGATAAGAGCCAAGATATTCTGCATCAATCTTTATTGGAACTGAACTGTTCCTTGCACCAATTTTAATGCTTTTCTGTATATGCTGCAATAATACGGAATTTTAGCAATTATACTTTTAATTTTATGCTCAAAGTCAAGTTTGATTATTTTACGTTATTAATTACTTCTCGGGGGTAGCTTTGGTCCAAGGTTGTCAACAGCTGAAGCAAGAGAGACGAGTCAAGATTATACTTGTATTTATTTTGTTTAACTAGATTACAAAGTAAAATATGGGTGTTAAAGATTTACGGATTCGGCCTGCAGCTCGAGTGGCTATAAATAGATCAAAATTAAATAATCTAGTTTCAGCTTGTCGGCTTTGGGGCCGTTAACAGCCACCCTAAGCCTGGAAAACGTGACCGCTTGCCGCGCTAGCTACATGAATGTAGAAATTTCAGATCCCGAAAACGGCCTTCGGCCGGGCGTTTTGTTAAAAATCGCCGGCAAAATTAGGCGAGCTGGCGGCTAGGGAATTTGAACTGAATTCGGACCGTTCGTGATTATATCTGGACTTAGTGAGCGTTCATGGTGAGTTGCCGGGAGAAGTTATTTATTAGCAGAGTGGTTTCACAGGCTACTGAACCGAAAAGATAGACAATCTAATCGTCAAGATGTAGTTTCGTTGCGCTCGTAGAATTGCCCGAACAGAGTAGGTTTGGGGCTAATCTGAGCAACAATGTGTTGTTCCACTGCGCTCTAAGATTAACAGGACAGGGTGTTTTTACATACAGGGTCTCTTTAAGGCAGTTTAACTAATCCAAGCAAGAAAGGTTTCAAATCAGGCGGTTCGACTTCTTGGGCAGAAGCTGGGAATTGAACAAATATGAACTGGAAAGACACGATTCTAGTTTTAACTGACAGGTATCTCTACTGATGTTCATGATTGATGCCATCTCTGAAGGGACCCACGTCTGTCTTAGTTTTTGTGTTGTGACTAATTTTGCCAGTCCAGTGGATGAAGAGAATCCATTCTGTTCACATTCTTCGTACTCTAACCCACTTAACAATATCTTGTACGTTGCATGTTTCTCGGAAAACTTCACGTCTTATTTGTCATGGAGGCTATATCCTGTTATTGTTATAAGAATCTCAATTTCGGTAGATCTCAATAGTTGTTTAGTCTTTGACGTTACGGCTCTAGTTCCCGCAGCGTATGTCAATATTGATCTGATGCACGTTTATAAATTCACGCTTTGCTTTCGATAAACATACTCTTATTTCAACATATTAAGTGGCGTAAATATCCTGACGCTGCGGAGGCTTTATTAGCTTGTGTTTGTTTCGACTACAAGATATTTCAGGGTCATTACTTGCTTGATAGGTTTGTCATCAACAATCAACTTGCAGCGTACTGGAATCTTTCTCTATCGATACTTTCATGTTGAATTTATCCGAAGTTAATTTAAAAGAGAAGCGGTGAAGGTCATTCTCGTTTTCAGCCATAATTACGGCATCGTCAGCATAACTTAAGATCTTGATTGTGCTATCTCCCATTCTATACCCTGCTCTTACTTCTTTGACGCTTTGTATAATATTGTCTATAATTATATTAAGGAGAGTGATGCTGAGTCCAGCCAAATTTTGCAACGCATTTCAAGTCGCCCTGACGCATTTGAGACCTATTCCTTTCTATGCATCCCAGCCAAAGTCTCAACTATTGAATTAATGTATTCTACTTCTTGTCTTAGATATTACCCGGCACATTTCCACATTGGTTTTACTACGTCTATTTTTTTGGTCTTCTGTCGAATCCATTAATTTATATTTATACCATTTAGTGTTATATGTACTATGGTACTATAGCTCGTTTTACAGTCCCTTGTGTTTTTTATGTCCAATTTGTATTACAGACACCATTTTTCAGAGATTGGGGAATGGACTTATTTCTCATTAGATATATGTATATGTATTGTAAATACTGTTCAAAGTTTCTACCGTGAATTGTATAACCAACAGACACAACTGACGGATGAGTTAAGAGAGACTCAGCTTGTTAGGAGTACAATTACGAACATTGGATCTGCAGATCTACCAGAGATTGGCACAGCAAAGCTAAGAACAGCAATAAAACAAATGAAGACATGTAAAGCCCCAGGAAAATACCGTATTACTAGCGCAATGCTCTAAATCGGAGGAAGAACCCTTGAAAAATCAATGCTTAAGCCGATGGATAAATGTGTTGTCGACGGACACATACCCAAATCATGGCAAAATGCGGAGGTAATTCTGATACATAAAAAAGACCACAGCACAAATTTAGAAAACTATCGGCCTATCAGCTTATTATCGATCTGCTATAAACTACTTACAAAGATACTGACCAACCGACTCACCGCTAAGTTCGACTTCTATCATCAATCGAGGAATCAGGTTTTAGAAAAGGTTTTAATACAACTGACCACATTCAAGTGGTTAAAACACTAATCAATGCTGAATACAACATCCCACTCCAAATCGCTTTTATCGATTATCATAAGGCATTGAACTCTGTGGAAAGATGGGCAGTACTAGAAGGAATGGCAAGGACAAGGATTGACTCACGCATATATATACGAAAGATCATTGAATTAATGAGGATCTTGAGACAGATGAATTCCCAGTAGAGAGAGGAATGAGACGATCTCCCCCAAGTTGTTTACCCTCGCCCTCGAGGACGTATTCAAGACACTACCCTAGCAGGATAAGGGTATCAACATCATCGGGACAAGATTAAATAATCTGCAATTCACGGACAATATAGTTTTGGTCAGTTACAGCGAGGAAGAACTAAAAGATATGCTACAACAATTAGACGAAGCATCTCAAACTATAGGATGATTATACAAAAGACTAAAATTATAAATTCTAAAATATAAATGTTACTCAGAAACCAGACCCTCGAAAGAGTACAATTACCTAGGATATAATGTCAACGGGGTAAAAATAACTAAACCGTTGATCTCAATAGAACAATAAGTCTCACGTGGCGTGGGCAACTTTCGCAAAACTAAAACTAAAGGTGTACAGCATATGTATCCTACCCGTGGCTACATACAGAATGGAAACAACAACACTAACAAAACGCAGAGCTCAAACAGGTTGAGAATTTGTCAACCAACCATGGAGAGAGCCATGTTCGAAATTAGCCTCAGAAACAAGATTCGGAAAGAAGATATAAGAGCCAGGACGAGGGTTGAAGATGTTATCGCAAAAAAGACTAGAATAGCGCTGGGCGGGTCATACTGCTCGATATAATAGCAAGTGGACGAAGGCAATACTACAGTGGCGACCGCTAGAAACCAGAAAAAGTGTTGGACGACCTCAAACAGGAGACACATGGAAAAAGTGGAAAAGGCTTATGTCCAGCAGTAGACCGTGAGAAGCTGGGAAGAAGAAAAAGAAGAAAATATGTAAAGCATCTTATTAAACGTTGAGTCTTAAGTATGTATATGTGAACATAATATTCGCTGATCTTTTCTAAAGATTTATCTCGATTGCCATATTTTTTGTTTTTAGTGTTGGTCATGAATTTCGCTTTATTTTCAACCCTAGTAGTCGAGATGATTCATCTAACTGTTGTATTATTTTTTGTAGTGCTCAAAATGAAAATCTTTGTAATTTAGTCTATGACCATTTTTATTTATCCTATTTCAGTTTCTAAATACATCTTCAAGTACTTGCGTAAATAGCTTTGTCGATATGGTGTCACACTACATGATTGTGCCTTTTATTGGCATAGGATAAGGCGATTTCTCTAATTGGACGACTAGCACATTTCTTCAAATCGATTCGTCGGATAATTCTCTCAAACAAACCAAACTTTATGACAACTTGAATACAATTGCCGGCCGACTAGGTCAGGAAGACGGCGTGCAGCTCTTCAAGTACGAAGAAATAATTAAAAGACTAAGGGGCGCCAACTAATCGTTACCAATTAACGACACGTGTATACAGGCATTCAACTAAGAATTCGTAAGTTCCAGTAGCAGAAAATTTTCTGAAAGAAAATCTCAAATCACGCCCAGGTAGCAGTACCAAATATTAACACCAAAATGTTAATATCACAGTATATAATCACTAATTTAGTAGCATTTAGTACAAATTTCAGGTAATTATTAGTACAAATATCACCATGTTGGCGTCAATAAATTCGCCTTGGGAGAACAATAGCTTACAAAACAGATTAAACAGGTACAAATATAAACTACAACAGTTTAAGCGGTGGCGATCAACATCGGCTCGGTGGTTGGAAAATCGTGATTCAGGTATGCAGCTCGTGAAACAAGCTTGAGTCCGAAATTTTGACTGACTTCGGTAGCAATCTAGTGAAGCCCTCAGCACCGATTCACTGTTCGCAGCATCGCATAACTTCAATTTAAAACAATGAAAACAACTGCACGCTAGGGCGATGAGCGAGAGCGGTATGCCGCCCAAACATCTAAAGGTCAAAATTGCAGGTGTTATATTCAAACCGGCCGACATACCACTGGCAAGGATTGCAATTTTCGGGAAACTACGAACCTACGATTTGCAAAGGCTCCGAACTAACTGACCAGATGAATTTGGGCCACTTGTAGATAACGATTGGTGAAGCGCTTTCAAATCCGCCAACTCGGCGTGAGAGAATAGCTCTCAATACAAGTGCCAGGGCTGCATGGTCCGCACATTCGACGAAGGCCAAAAATCAAAAACCATACTTGCATGCCCGCAAAAATAACTGGACAATTTTTAAAGACGCTAAACCAGTCACCATTACGGCGAGGCATCAGAAACGAAACGGCCGCGCTGAAAACCAAAAGCCACCATTCGTGTCGCTGTCCGGCCGAATCCAAAAAGCAAGTAGGCGGAGAGAGAGAACGCTCAATTCAAAACCTCTACTATAGACATCTGAAACATAGACGGCGCTCACAGAACTGGGAAATTGTAGAGGCTAAACGTAACACATGATTGCGTTTGCATATATGTTTATTATATACCAAGAATCTATTGTACTATTGCATAATGTTTCTTCAACTACCCATAGCACTATAGAATCGAAAGCGTTCTAGTAACCTATAAAAGGCATGTGCATGGGAATATTATATTTAATTGTCTGTTCCATTAAGGTTCTACTCGTAATACTTAGTTAAGAAATGGTCACATGTGTTGAATATTTTCGGATGTCTGCCTTTTCTTTGGATTGGCATCTATAAAATTTATTGGTCATCCTATTTGTTAATTTGCTGTGTTATGAGTTTGTATTTTTTCAGAATCAGGAAATTGGTTGACAATTGTCTAATTTGCTCGAACTAGTAGAGTAAACTGATTGCTCCATTTTTTAAGAGTTTTTTAAGCACTTATTGAATAGAATTTATAGTTGGTAGTAATAACTCTAGCTGTTTTTTAAGCAACTTATTTAAAATACCGTCTTCCCTTGATGAACACTTTAAAAAAATAAATTCCTTTGTATTTGCTATTTTTAAAATTGCTTGTATAAAAACCTCCACTTGCGAGGAAAGTTGTGAGTAACGCCCTTTACAGTTTTTTTTTGTTTATCCAAGTGAGCAAATGGCTACTTTATGTTCGTTCATTTTTAGTATAATTTCTTCAAACCACTTTATTTATTATTCTTGTTAAGAAAAAATGTCGGCTTAGACCGCGTAGTATTTATGGATAAACACCCAGCATTCTCTAGCTTAATGTCTATTGCACCTTGTGAACTCGAGCAAGAAACCACGCGACGGTCATGTTATTTGGTCGCTCGTGTTGTTTGGGTACCTTGAGAACGAAGATACTTAGACAGATTTGCCCTTGTTGCTGTTTGTGCACCCATATTCACTAACGTTTCGCAGGACCTTACAGCTTGCATCATCAGAGTGAACTAAGAACTGAAGGTCGGCGTGAAGCTATTTATAGTCTTCTGTGTCAAGCGCGCGGAGTGACATAACACTGATTAGTCGTTTAAGTGCAGCGTAATCCGTGGGGCGTAGCCACGTTTTACTAAGCTTAAAACCATCTTCCGTGTTTATATAGCATGCTAACTCACACTATCACCCAATGCCAAAAGCAACACTTCTCTAGACTTTGGCGGCCAGAGCCGTTCGTATCTCAGATGCAGCAAATCTAGAGAGAGAAAAGGTACGTCTATTTGACTCTTTACAGGAGAACGGATACACAACTACCGCCATACGGAAAGCGCTAGACAAGACCGTGACACAAAAGGCTAAAGAAGAATCCCTACCTCTGGAAGTTTAGCATTTCTACCTTACGTTAAACGCTCGACTGATAAGATAGGACGTGTCCTAAAATGATGCAAAATCAAAACTGTGTTCACGACCAATGAAACTTTGGGTAATGGCTTCAGATCAGTAAAAGACAATAATAGATATGGACATTCTACTCGAGTTGTACAGTATATTTTTTCTTCGACCTATCAACAAACAAAAAATAGGAACCATGGATTTTTAGAATCTTATTGAACGTCTTGTAAGTAAATTCGTATTTACTCTTGTATTTCTGGGGTAATAAAGTGTCGTACGTTTCATTAGCTGCTGAACGAATATCTGGCGGAGTATCGTTAATCGATTCATCACTGGAATCACTCAGTTGTAACTATTATTGAAGCTTATTGACATTTTACATTGCCCATAACCACGGCCTGCTGAATTGTTTGACAAACGTCACAGACGTTTGCCACACACAATTGTGCAGGGTGTGCCCATAACAAAACAAACAATAAATGAAAGTTGCCCAGGTAATCACGACTAACGTGGTTTGTGATTGTTGTATTTCATATCCGCCCGTGTGTGGATATGAAATCATATTCGTTCAGTTAACTACAAATTGCCTACTTATCCATTCTGTGGATTGTGAAGAAAATGGAATATTTACATGTGGTAGTAGAAAAAATTTCAAGTTTAAAAACCGCTGGTGTATATGGCATTCCTTCTTCTTGCTGCTTGAGTTACATTGGACAGACCGGTCGTTCCGTTATCTTAGTCTTCAAAACATTAAGGGCGATTGCAAAACCAAACGCATCACAAAATCAGCCGTAGCTGAGCATACGTTTACAAATGGGCACACCTTAGAATTTGAACACGCCAGAGTACTTGCCTGAATACCTCACTAACTCCCGCGAGTGATACATGAAGCCACAGAAATAGAAAAACATTCAAATAATATAAACAGGGACCATGGTTTTAAGCTTAGTAAAACGTGGACTCCTGTGATATATATATATATATATATATATAGGGTGCTTACAGCTGCTGCCGTCTGCCCTCTCTCAACCGATTTCTCCATTCCTCTTTGTTGTTCCAATCTCCTTCTCCGAGACTTCTCCTATCCATGGCCTCGTCCACTTCATCCCTAAAGGATCTTCTGGGTCGTCCCCTCTTACGTCTTCCTAATGGGCTCCATTCCGTTATCTTTATTATCCATCGTTGGGGTGTTGCTCTCCTAACGTGGCCGTACCATTGCAGGCGTTTTCCTTCGATGTAGGTCAGTATGTCCTCCTTTACTGACATCCTTCTCCTTATTTCTTCATTAGGAATCCTATCCCGTCTTGTTTTTCTAGCGCATCGTCTCCAGTACTCCATCTCTGTGGCTATAATTCTGCTCTGATCACTCTTTTTTATTACCCAATTTTCTGCTCCATATGTCATGATACTTTTAATTATTGCGTTAAAGATCATCTTTTTTGTGTTCTTTGTAATGTGCGTATTCCATAGAATCCCATTTAGTTGCCTAATACACGATCTAGTTTGCCCTATCTTGTTCTTCATGTCTTCTGTGGTTGTCCCTTCTTTGGAGATAGTGAAACCTAGGTACTTAAATCTTTTATTCCCCTTTATTGTGATGTCGTCTGTGACTTCTAGATCTGCGACGTCTTCTGTTCCTGTGGCTAGATATTCTGTCTTCTTAAAGTTCACTTCTAGCCCGTTTTTTGAGTATTCTTCCGTCAGTTTGCGAATCATGTAGCTTAGGTCTTCTTCATCCTGTGCCATTACTACTTGATCATCCGCGAAACTTAAGGTGAATAGATGTTCATTTCTAATTGGAATTCCCATGCCTTCGCACTTTTGTTTCCATGGTGTTAATGTTACTTCAAGGAATATCTTAAATAGTGTAGGAGACGTTGAGCATCCTTGTAATAGCCCTTTGGAGGTTTCAAATGTTTGTCCGATCTTATTATTTAGTTTAATAGCCACCGTGTTCCCTTGATATAAGTTTTTGGTTGCGATTATCAGTTTGTTTGGGATGTTGAGTTGTTTCATAGATTTCCAAAGCTTTTCTCTTGGTATTGAATCGTATGCCTTTCTTAAGTCTATGAATGCAAGATGTACTGATCTATTTTTAGCCATTTTCTTTTCGATTAGTTGTTGAACTGTGTAGATGTGATCCATACAGGATCTTCCCGCTGTAAACCCCGCCTGTTCCTCTCCTATTTTGTCCTTAATATCTTCCTCCAATTTTTGTTTAATTAGTTTTCCGTAGAGCCTACCCATTGTAGATATAACGCTGATGCCTCTGTAGTTTTCACATATTTTCTTATTCCCTTTTTTAAAGATTGATGTAATATAGGCATTTGTCCATTCCTGTGGCAACTTTTCTCCATTAATGGCTCTCTCAAACATTCTTTGGATCATACGAAGAAGCTTTTCAGGTCCATACTTTATAAGCTCCGGAGATATACCTCCTGGTCCGGGAGATCTATTGTTTTTCAGTATTTTTACAATATCCTTTATTTCTTTAAAAGTTACCGTAAGTTGTTCTTCTGGATTTTGTTGATCGGTTTCATTATTATCATTATTATCTTCTGACCTCTGGAACATTGGTCGGTTTTCCGTGAGTAGGCCTTGATAGTATTCTTGCCATTCTTTTTCTGAGATATAATTTATCGGCGTCCGTTCTTTGTTATTTGTTCTTAGCGTTTTGATTATTCGCCAGGCTTCTGTATTTCTGGTTCCTCCTATATTTTGCTCTATATTTTGGCATATCGATTCCCACTTTTCATTCTTCTCTCTAGCAACCCTTCTTTTGACTTCTCTGTTTTTTTCCCTATACTTTTCAAGATCTTCGGGTTTGTCTGTATTGAGCCACCTTTCGTATAACTGTTTTTTTTCTATTATGCACTTTTTAGTATCGTCGTTTATATTTTCCAGGTATTCCTTGCTTCCCTTTTCTTTCTTCCCTAAGGCCTCCATCGCTGCTTCTTTTATACTATTTTTTATATGTGTGTACGTTTCTTCTAAGTTATTAAATTGGAATTCGTTTAATTTTTGGTCGAGTCTTCTTTGATATAGATCTTTGATGGATTCATCTTGAAGTAGGTGCAGTTTTAATTTACATTCTTCGATATCTTTTCCCGTTTCTCTTTCATTCATTGTTGTTTGTGCTCTTATCCATGGGAAATCTATCTTTGCCACTACGAGTCTGTGGTCACTACCACACTCCGCTCCTCGTTTAACTCGAACGTCTTTAATCTTTAGGGTTGTTTCCTTTTTCACGATGAAATAGTCTATGATGGATTTTAATTTTCTTGTGGGTTGTATCCAGGTGTACATATGTATGGTTTTGTGTTTGTAGAATCCATTCGTAATACGAAGATTGTTCAGCTCGCATAGTTCTATTATCATTTCCCCATTTCTATTCTCAGTCTCCTCTCCGAAGCATCCAACGGTACTGTCCTTATCTTTTCTGCCCACTCTCCCGTTCAGATCGCCGGCGATGATTAGTTCTTGATTACTCTTTACCTGCTCTATCTCTTGTTGTAGGGTTTCAATAAACTGTTCTTTTTCAGCGATGGGGCTGTCCTCATTTGGTGCATAAACCCCCAGGATCACGATCTGTCTACCATATACTTCCATGTTTATTTTTAGAAGTCTCTCGTTAATTGGTTCCCAATTTTGTATTGACCTTAGCCATTTTTTTTTTATTAGGATTCCCACGCCTGCTTTTGCTCTTTCTTCTTTCGGGATGCCACTCCAGCAGTGAAGGATTCCATCTATCATTTCTGTTCCTGTTCCTTTCTTTTTCGTCTCGCTAATTATTAGTAGGTCAACTTTGCTGTTATGGAATTCCTTAATTACTTCCTTTGTCTTAGTTCTCCATCCCTGTACGTTCCATGTCCCATATATTATTCTTCTGTTCTTGGTGTTGTCCTTCTTCTTCATGTCTCTCTTTGTGTTTGTTGATCGGTTGAGATTTAAGTTTGGGTTTTGGTTACCCTTCGCAGAATTGCCCCCCCCCCCCGTATCCGTTGGGGCTCCCTCCTTTGGAGGTGTGGATTACCACCCGGGGAATATCGTTCTTATTTTTCATTCTGCATCAAGTCTCCAGTTTCCCTTGTTTTTTTATGTGTATCAGGATTCTAAGGCCTGATGCCACAACCCCCGAAAAGGAGGGCCTTGTATTCAGCCGTCCAATGTGGAACAGTCGCTGTTTGTAGCCGCCCATTCTGGATCAGACGCTACCGATGATTTTATACTACCCCTAAAATCCGGGTTGCCACTTCCGCCGATTTTGCCGTACTGAAGTTTTTCTTCTCCGCCTCTATCGCCGTTGTGGTCTTCTGTATTCTGTACCATATTAAACATGGGTTATTCAGGATAGGATAAAATGGGATTAATGTGGTAAATGGGACAAGGGAATTAGAATATTTAGGACAATCGCCCCAGATAGTCGCCTCTTACGACAGGCAGGGGATTCCCTGGGTCTATTCTTCATCCGGAACCCAGACGGTAACTCCTGTGATACACGATCTAAAACATTACAACCACTGTGCGTCATACGGCCGTGCCCCTCAGATTACGCTCTACTTTAACGACCAATCAGCGTTACGTCACTCCGCGCGCCTGTCACAGAGGACTATAAATAGCTCCACGCCGATATTCACTTCTACCGAGCTTTGTAGAGTAGTGGTTAGTACATCTGCGTAGCATTCGGGAGATCGCGGGTTCGATTCCCCTGGCCGTCTGCTCTTATTCATGGTTTTAGGTGGTTTTCCTGAGTCAACAGCGTACCTTCTCTGAGGCGAATGCCGGGGCAAGTACTTCTCCACCTTTCTTGGCTTTTCTTCCATTCTCCACCCCTCTTTTCTCTCACCCATCCTATAATTCCCGTTTTTGGCTGAAGAGGGACGCAAGGTCCCTATAGCAGGCCGCCCCCAATTGAAAGAATTGAAATCACCCTGAACCTTTTACCTACCTTCAGTTCTTAGTGAGACTTTCACTCTGATGATGCAAGCTGCAAGGAAACTTCAATTTAGCATTAGAAAGAGTAGTAAAAAAACTGGACTGGAGCAACATGGGAGTCGATATCATTGGTGAAAGACTTAACCATCTTAAATTTGCCGATCATATCATGTTTATCGCTGATAATCAAGATCATTTACAGATAATGATGACCGAACTAGAGTGAGAATAACGAAAAATAGGGCTACAAATGAACCTAAATAAAACAACAATAATAAATCCACAAAATATACAAGTAACAATAAATGGGGTTAAAAAAACATTAAAAAATATACATACTTAGGACAAACAATACAAATAGGCAAAGAAAATAAAGATGCAGAAATTGAAAGAAGAAGACTACTAAGATGTTCGGGAAAAGATCAAAAATACTTATAAAAAAACGGGTTCATCAACATATTAAATGCAAGATCTTTGACGAATGTGTACTTCCAGTGTTGACCTACGGAGCTCAGACATAGCCGCTCATAAAGCAATTAATACATAAATTACAAGTCACACAAAGAGCAATGGAAACGATAATGATAGGCGTTTCATTAAGACACTTGAAAAGAAATTAATGGATCAGACAGAGAATAAAAGTCACTGACTTAATTGAAAGAGTTACCCAGTTAAAATCGCACTTAGCAAGACATGTAGCAAGGCTAAAAGACTGTAGATGGAACGTAAAAATCATCCATTGAAGGCCATGGGATGGAAGAAGAGGTAGAGGATAACCAATTACAAGATGATATGACCACCTAAAGAGAGTTGCGGGATGGAGGACAAACATAGCACAGAACAGGGACAACTAGAGAAAGAAGAGGCAGGCTTATGGTCAATTCTGGGCGCAATGAAGGGCAAAAGAAAAAAATAACTATGCGGTCTAAGCCTAAATTCTATATTAACAAGAATAATTCAAGTAACCGCGAAAGCCTCAAACACTTTATTTTGTTACATTCTTCACATAAAGATTCGTTACTATCTAATAGCTTAATTAGTGTTTTCTATAAAAAAAAAAATAGGTTCTAATACGCACAGTATCGGCTCTCCTTGGCAGAAAGCGTCTTCCGTAATTTTATTTTCTTTTTCAATAAGGGTGCGATTTTATTTATAGGACAACCAGTGTTCCTGTTGATAGCCATTTTAGGTGAAGGTTTTCATACTATATATATTTTACTCCTGCTTCTGTTTTTTCTTCTCCTCGAAATATTCTAATGACACTTTTTTATTACAATTTGTTTCCATTTTTCACTTTTTCTTTTGGCCAAAGCATTGGTAATTCCAACGATTCATTACTGAGATATTTAGTGTTGGCATTTATTATTTCTACAGTTCTTTTAATGGCTAAATTGGCTAAAGACGAAGATCTTGGCATTTTGGCCTTTCGTGGTGTATTAAATTTTGTTGCAAAATTACTTCGTATCATATAGCTTTCATCAAAACGATTAAAACGAGTGATGCCCTGTTACTCATGTATAAAATTTACTTAACATTTTGCTGATCGTGCTACTTTAAGACAGTTTTAAATAAACTTCTGGGGAAGCTAAAACAAAGATCAGCTACACATGCTATTCGTTCTGATCCTACCATCCTGTCATCCGATACTAGAAATTTCTGTTATTATGTACGAATTTAAGATATTGTACGTATCTATTTCAGTTACTTTTTTACTTTTTATGGGTCACACTCATCATAATTAACTTTCTGACTGGAAAGAAAATAAAAAAATTATCAACTAGTAATTTTATTTGAACATCAACGTGTTGAAACTTTTAACCGATTGTAGAGTTGTTGCTTTACGGGTAACTGGTAACTTGTGCTTAAATATGGCTTTATTGAAGAAACTTTCTGGAGCACTCGATTGATCATTCTCTTCTACAAATTTATTTTTAGACCACTATTTATAGGTGTCCATCTTAAAATGCCCTTTGCTCTCGTTGCTTAAAGCTTTATATGGCTTAAAAAGAGTTGTTAGTCAAACCTGTGACATATCCGTATCAAGAATTACTCAATTATTCTAGTTTAAAAGAAACAGATGTCCATGGGTTTAAAAACGAGCTTTATTGTATATGTGAAAAACATGTATTATTTCTTCCAAATTCATAATATGTATGCAATACGTCCCAATATATTCGTTCCTTAGGTAACAACATTGCAGCTTATAATCACGTTTCTGATCACCTGAACGTAGTATTTCCAAATTATTATTAGCATTTAAAATAGTTATTTTTGTATTAAGTGCGCGAAATAAGTGTGTTTTGGCTGCGCAAAAGAATGGCCCTTTTAACAGAGACCGTCAGGTCGAAGCAAAAAGATAATTCGAATGTGCCAAAAAACACTTATTTCGCTCACGAAATGCAAACAATATTTTTTCTATCAATATTGTTTCGCGCCCTAGTGTGCAAAACGCCTTTTTTCACGTAACCAATGGTAACGTAAATAAATACTATATTTTTACCACCTTAAAATATGACAAATCCGTGTATTGATAATTATGGGCGAATATCCCTTAATTTTGAAGATTATCGAACGGAAAATGTTTCCTGTTAAGACATACAAGGACTGTCCATTCAGTTCTAATACATACATCCGAAACGATCTTTCCCACGTATATTTTACATGTGATACAAAGGATACATCGGAGTGTACTTTACGACAAATTTTACTTTGAAAGCTTCTAAATATTTCAGCTCTTCAAATATGTACTCGTACACATATGTTAGTTGGGTCGCTAACTTCACAGCCAGTTCTAATAGAGTTGGCAGTGCTACTTTTTAATTTCCATCTCTTGATTGTGTGACCTTACGCTTTCCACACACAGATGATATTCGCAGCAGCAGCAAAGCCGGTTGATACGTAAAGTACCGACGAATAATGACGTTTAATAGAAGCACCATCTGAATGTACAATTTAAAGAGACCAATTAGTGATAGCGAACTAGCTAGAACTTAATTATGTTCTACGTATTATTGTTATCTTTTTTCAAAAAATAAAATACTGTGCTGCAGTGATAACATAAGCTACTACAAAAATTCAGCACCGACGTAGCCGCCTATTGGAACAAATAATAGTTGCAACAACCCTCAATTATCAACCAAAGATTTAAAGTGTCTCAGGAGTCTCCACATGTCACACATTTCTTTGTTACTGTCTTTGTTTGTTTTTTGCATCGTATGATTTAGATTGTACATTCCTATCGTATTTTCGAGAAGAATCGAGAGCAAGCAACTGTAGGTACGTTTAGCAAAATTCGCACCGAACTTGTTAAAATAGCAAAAGTGTGGAATGTATATTTTTTGACAAACAACCAGTGACGGTTGGGACCAGTGACTGGGGATGGGCTTAACTAGTAATGGGAACGAATGAATGAAAACTATCGAATACTTCGATAGTCACCGATTATTCGAATTATTCGATAGGTAAAACGTATGAATGGTTTTATTCATTCGTCATTTACGCTATCGAGAAATAATCAAAATGGCAAATGAGCGAACTGGTAAGGCGAGAGGTGGCGCGGTAGCACAAAGCCGAACGGAACGAATGAATATTATTCATTCGGTCTTCGCCGGTTGCTACCTATCGAATTGCGATGTCATCACTTTTGCAGTAAACTACAGGTTATTTGATTGCCCCATTGTTTATTCTGGAAACACATAGAGCACACCACTAAATCGAATTAGATATCATTTACACTATTATACATGAACTCTAAAGCAACTTAGACATTGGATCTACAATTTCACACACCTTTAAAGGTATTTTGAATTCTACAGCGAATATGATATTCGAATAAATGCATTCAATAGTTAGAAGCATTTATTTAATATTCTTAAGCAAATGGCGCATATAGGAAAAACGAATAAAATTATTCGAATAAATTCATTCGATGGTTGATACTAATCATTTAATAAGTATTCGATAGTAGAAATCATTTGATAGTGCCCATCACTAGGCTTAACTACTAACTGCACATCAATTTTCACCCCTTAACCACAAAAGTTGATGTGAAAACCTTATTTCAAATAAACTTACACAAGTACTAAAAATTTAAGGAGGAAATAACAAATTGATAATGCCACAATTGCGTAGACATATGATAAGGACGTGTAATAGAGAAAAACTAGGTAAGGTTCAAAAACAGCGGATTCTGTGACAAAAACAAGTGTGATTACTATAGAAGCGAGTACAATTGTTAAGCAACAATTACATTAAGTTTAGTAGTAAAAGTCTCATTGCAAAATTTTTGAAAAAACACACTATAGACAGAAATTTCGATAAAATTGAACATCGATCGGTTCGAAAAGCAAATTTATGCAGATATGTTGAATGTATAGAATGATCAATATGGTTTCTAAGCCACTAAAAAAATGTAACGTAGCAGGATCCAGTCCTGTGTCTACTTCAGCAATTAGCGATTATTTGCATGACATAATAGTGAAGGATCGACGATGTATATAACATATATAAAGAACACTTTGAATATTTCGTGTGAATATATCTTTCATAATTTAATTGACTTTTTTTTCAATTAATTTACTATTTCTATTGATCGATTCCGAGCGCTCTTATTCAGTCAGATCATCTGTGCTTGTTCATCCCGTATGCTACTTTTCTTGAAATCTTTTATAAGTCTTAATAAAGTGTTTTTCACGTGATATGAAGACACTTAAATATCTTTCATACTCTTAAGCATGATGATTTGAAATTTTGGTGGGTTGTGCAGCGGCTTAAGCTACCAAGCTAGCTTAGCAATCAAGATTGGCTAAATTTAATATCAAAATATTATCCAGCACCCTCAATAATCCCCAGATACTAACACCAGATGTTTATCCCCCACCCTGTATGTAATCAAATGCAAAGTAACGACTATTAAAATAGTTAAGTTCAAATTAACCAGCTATTTTATTTGGCAACATCTAAGTGTTTTGTGACTGTCCGATTTAAAAAAATTACAGTTAGTTTCACTTAAACGGGGAATTTCAATTATGCTCCAATAAAGAAAATAGAAAATAAGGATGATTTGTTGTGTTATATATTGCTTATCTAAACTTTTGGTTTCGTCAATTTCAGATAGAACAAGAAGACTGATCTCTACAGATAGAATTAAAGCTACTAGTACCATTGGATATATAGCAATTGCTTCGATGTTTCTGTATATTATTAGCCTCATATCCTACAGCGTAATCACCAAAATAAAAATATTAATCTTCAAAAAGTTTCTTTAGTACATTGGAAGTAAAACACTCAAACTGTGGAACTATGGAATTTCCACATTCGCGTGGTTTGAGGTTTGTGTATTTATTTTGAAGTTTCTTTGTTCCACTTTTTTTACTTCTGTATTTCTCTCGTCTGAAAGACGAAGGAGGTATTGTAATCACGAAAAATCACTTTCCGAGATTTTTTTAGATCTTCCCATTTCAGCGTCTTTAGATGACGAAAAACAGGTTTTCTCATTCCGTCAGTTTTTCCCGGTCTGTCTGTTAGCGATATAACTTAAAAATAATTTATTGGAGGGAGATGATATTTTGCATACACATTATATATCTACCTATTCATGAAACCGAGAAATTACAAATGTATACAGGTTGAGCACCTTAAAAAATAAACTTTTGCTTATTTTTGCTTTAATTGAGGAATAGATCAAAGTAATAGATAAAACTAATAATTTGACAGAAATGGGACCCAACCGATACAACAAATGTTGTAGGAGAGAAAAAAGAACAAGAGGCTGAGCTTTGCATTATAGTCAAGAATCAGGGACCATAAATTCGATCATATGATGTGCACTCGAAGATATAGTTTTTAAAAAATTACACTATCTGGAATTACCTTGCGGATCTAAATGTAGAGGACTCCATTCTTTTTGCTATTGCAAAAAATAGAAAAAATATTTTCCAATTTTGTGTTAAGTACTGAAAATTGATGAATTTAGTGCATACATCGCATTTACAAACATAGATTTGAATATTCTTAAATGATTCTTAAACTAGTGTAAAGCCCATTCTTTCTAGATTTAGATGATATCAAATTATTCTCAAAATTATTTTTAACAAAATGCTACAGAAATGGTTTAAACAAAGCATACGGGGAATGTGCAGTACGAATTTCAACATCCAGGTATTTTGAAAATAATTGCACATAAATGCACCGTATGAAATGCATAAAAAAGAATGAAGAACTTTTTAGTGAAAGAATTATTTGCATTGATTTATTGTTATAAAAAAAATATATTTTCCTCTACCTGATTTCGTTGAAACACGTGTCGCACCTCGCTTCAGCAAGAAAGTTAAATCCATGCCCGGCCCGAAAAGGTTAAACCAGCTGCAAAGCAATGCTGTGAGAGGTGCTAGGTGGGCTTGTAATATATTACTTAACGTTTAGATCGCAGTCGTAGGCGCTGCTGTTTAAATTCCGCCGGTAATGATTACGCATTCATGTATTTTCTTTTATACTTTCCGCATTATTTTAAACTTAAAGACACTTTTGCACCTAGTTTCTTTTGATCTTTAAAATTATTTAGTGTCACAACGTCCACATGCGAGGGAAGTTCTGAGTAAAACCCTTTACAGATTTTCTTTCCTTTGCCGTTCTTTTTGGAAGTAATCTCAGGACTCAACATGATATCTGCAGTAAATATGCTAATGTCAACTAGCTGCACGTCGCTATTTCCCCCGATCACAAATCGACTGGGAACACGAAAACACCTTCAGCCAGGAGTCCGTTCAGACAGACTCCTCTGGATCTTCTAACGCAAGTAGCAACTGCCCAGACCATATTTGCCTTTGGTTTTAAACTTTCGCGCACTCAGTATCGCAACTCGCATTTCCTTCTAAGAATGAAATGCACGGCTTATCGAATTACATCTACCATGGGGGTTACTTATGACAGTTCTTAAATACTAATATGGTTTTCTTTAACTGATTGTTCACTAACGATTATGCGAAAGACCTTTGTTGTATGCGATAAATGGTACCATTATTTATAAACACGTTGATTTCGATGCGGGTTCGCCGACGATTTCATCAGCAAGTGCTGATTGATGTTTTTTTATTTAACTTACTACTTCGATTAATCGATTCCGGACAGAGCGTGTGGCCGGCTACTAAAGTGCTTGAGCTTGCATTCAGCAGGTAGTGGATTCGAGCCCCACATCCGAACATTGGTAACATCCAACTACGATTTCCGGCCATCATACTAACATTTTTTGTGGTCGTGACCCCTGGAGAGAGTATTCTTCCTACTAATTCAACGAGATAGGGTAGTCACCTTTTCGGGCTACGGCCACAGAAGCTTATAATACATATATTATGAGAAAGAAAACGAAGATATATCGATTCCGAGTGCTCTTATTTAATCATATTATTTGCTATGATACTCCGTATACTATTTGTTTCTGAAATCGTTTACAAGTCTTTATAAAGTGCCTCTTAGATATAATGATTTGAATTTTTGGTGGTGCAGATTCCTAATTGTACAGTAAAACTAGGGTTTTAAAAAAGTTCTACTCAGCGGCAAACTGTTTAGTACCCTCCTCTTAGTAAGTGGTAAAACCTTGCACAACATGGCGTTTTAGGTTAAGAATGGAAGGGGGTGGAAAGGTGGTAAAATGGTAGGTTTTAATCGTTTTTCCAAATATCTCCTGAACTATTAGGTTTAGCGCAAACTTTATTTATACAAAATTAATCTACATTTCATACAAAATAAAAATGGTCTTATGCATTTTTGCGTTCCAGTCAAGTGTTATAGAGATATGGAAGGGGTAAAGATGTCATTATTTTCCAGTTAGATTGGGATTTATCGTACTCACTTGAAAATGAGTACTGTTTCGTTATAAATAGTATATTTATAGACCAAGGTAGAGAAGACATTTTTCTCAGCAGAGCAAAATTATTTCCTAAGATGCGAAGCATCGAATGAAATAAGTTGCGAGGTTGATAAATCTTCTCTAACGTGGTGTATATATTATTTTTTCCACTACTAGCACCTATATTCCTTTTAGAATTATTTGGTTTTACATTAATAAAAAATAAAATTATTATTAACTAGCAGTTAATAATGTGTTTTCATTATTAACCAGCAGTTAATAATATTATTTACCACTAGGAAAGAAATTCATCTTCTTGGCTCGAAATCAGAATAAGTAATGATATCGTTTAAGAATAGTAGTGGAAAAAAGTACTTAGTAACGCATAAATATCATAGGAACATTTGTATGTAAGTATGTATGTATGTTCGTCTATGTGTCTGTATCTGAAAATATACTTACATTGCCCCCCTCCTTTGTCGTTTTTATCTTCATTTTCTTTCTATATTTTGTTTTCTTCTTTCTCAACTTTTGTTGTATTTTTCTAAAAAGATAAAATCATGTGAATAGAATTAAACAAGGTTAACTACAAACTTTATCTAATAAGCTTTAATACAAAAAATAATGGAGCTTTTCAGTAAATACAATGTTCTTCAATGAAAAGTGCTATGTACAACGTACGAGGTAATTACATAATAATAAATAACAGCAATCAGTAACATAGAAATTGTCGAGCTCTTGTTCATGTTGAGGATTATCTTTATCGATGCCGTCGTCAATAATTAGTGCATCTCTGTTGGTGCACCCATGTCCGGAGCAATTCTTGCACATGTTTGAGCATTTCAAGCCACTCTTTCGACACTCACAGTTTCTGAACCACCCCTCATTACAACTGCAAACAATGAGGGAGAGAGTAATTTGTCAGGAGCAGCTACCTTTTGTGGTTGTAACTGGACGCAAGTAACCACCAATCTTTTTCCAATCCCATTTTAGTGAATTTTTAAAGACATTTAGCCATTGCTGCACTTGATGTTAATTCTATAAGGGTGTTGTTGCTGCTGAAGAGGGGGAAGTACAGCCGACCTGAAATTTGTGTGTATAGGCTCCTTTGCGATGGTCTGCAAGTAACATTGATGGCGCAGAGTATCCAAATTATCTGCATTTGTTGATGCAAATATCGAAAGGAAGATATGGTTTCCAGCATCAGCTACTGTATCTGGGTCTGCATTTGAGTTGTTAAAAATCAACAGCTTTATATAAAGCTCCTTGTAACGTTGCACTTTTTTAAAAGGCGTTATTTTTCACTTTCTATCAATTGAAGAAACGGCGAAAGCGTAAACTGTCAAGAGAACATTCTTCATTTCCCCGATACCGCGCTGAATGTCTCCAATGCAGTAAACTTTTTCTTCTTGGTTACCATTTGTTTGGTACAGCCATCTTCAACTGTGTGTTGGCTGGAGCATGAACAAACAAGACCAATAAAGCGGTGTCTTTGATTCATCAATTGCAGTAAAACGATCTTGGTGTCAGCATCACCTTCTGCCTGAATCACTTTGCAGCTAGCTTGCTGTAAGTGTACCGTGATGAGAGCAATGAGTTGCATCTTGTTCTTACTATTAGTTAGAAATTCTGCTTGTCCAAGAGTGACATTCATTGCATCTTCCACTTTCACTTCAACATGTGTAGTAGTGGATGATCTGCGCAAATGTTGTTCGTCTTTTGTGCTGGGTTCTTCACCATGACCATCTAGCCTCCCCACTTTCCTGAACCCTTTATATAATACACTTGGAGCGAATTTTTGCTATTTTTTGGCCGAACAGAAAAAGTTATATTTTTGCTACCTCAATATCTCCGTAATCTTTTATTGGAGCGCAAAAATGCATCAGATCATTTTTATTTCAAATGAAATTCAGATTAATATTGTATCGGGTTGCGCTAAACCTCACAGTTAACGAGATACTTGCGAAAAACTGTTGAAACCTACCATTTTACCTCCTTTCCAGCAACATTTTACCACTTACTAAGAGGATAGTACTGAACAGTTTGCAGCAGGGTAAAACTTTTTTTATGTTTGAGTTTTGACCATTTTTGAGCTACCTTTATTGTACTATAGGGAGACTTAGGCCGTCCGCTCACTGAGACGACGCGATTACGACGCAACTGACAGGAAACTTATAAGCGATAATTGGGTGGCGATTGTCTTATGGGTTTATGTACTTCACTGCACACTGCTGAGATTGCGATGCGATCGCGATGCAACTTGCACAAAATAATTGTTCGCGACTGTCAGTGCCAATCGCAAAGCGATTAGTTGCGTTGAAGTTGCGGGGTAAAAATGCAAGGACTGTCAAATTAGTACAAAAATATCCTTATATTAATGCCGCGTCATTCAATCGACGACTTAAACTCTTCCACTAATACATTAAAGTTCTCTTTTGCCATTCGGTAACATAATTTTGCTCATGTTGGGTGAACTTCCTTGCTGCAATAAAATAAAGGTATTGCCCTCTTTATTATTTTTGATATAGGGGTGAAAGTTGACTTCCTTTTTGGTTCCCTGTCCTGATTTCGTATGTATCAGTAAGCTACAACCACGTCATTATCATCATCACTCGAAAATATTTTGCACCAGACTGCAAATAAATTGCTTTGATGTGCATAACACAAGTTGCCGTCGCGATCGCATCGTAGGTATGTCGTAGTTGCGTCACAATCGCATCGCAGTCGCGTCGGGCCAGTGGACGGAGAGCCTTAGGCTCTCCGTCCACTGATCCGACGCGACTGCGATGCGATTACGATGCAGCTACGACATACTTACGATGTAATCGCGACGGCAACTCGTGTTATGCACATCAGAACAATTTGTTCTCAGTCTAGCGCGAAATGTTTTCGAGTGACAAAGATGATGATGCGGTTGTGGCTTACTGCTACATACGAAATAAGGCAGGAAGTTTTGGGACTATCCCTATTTCAAAAATAGTAAGAATACAATACTTTTATTTTATTGCGGCAAGAGAATTCTCGCAAATGTGCAAATTTTTAGTCATTTTCCCACATGTCAAACAAAGCTTTAATGTGTTAGAGGTGGGGGAGGCTATGATTCCACGAGATAAGAAAATAAAGCTTTACGGGAATGATATTCATGACCTTAATATTGAACATTTTGAGTTGATTTTTTTGTATAAATGAGTTTGTAGGGTGTATTTTATGCCCAGTTTTAATTTTATGAGTTTTTCTTTACGTAGAAACTAACACTTTACGGAGATGCCGTTCCTGCCTCCCCCCCATGTGGAAAATGTTGAGTTGAAACTTTTTGTTGGATAGATGATAAGTTTGTGGGACGGCTATGCCTCTATCTTCACATACTAGCGTTACTCTTTTATAAAGAAAACTATTATTAAATCAAAAGTGGCTCTAACACACGTTTTTGAAGGAGAATATTAAAGTATGAAGAAATAATATTTCTTTACGAAGATGGAAACATAATCGTCCCATAAATCGTTTATCCAAATACAAAAATCAACTAAATATTTTTGGAGCTCACCGTAAAGCGTTATTTTACACGTATTTTTCCTACCTCGCTGGGGTAACCCATGGAATAATCACCCCCCCTCCTCCTCCCCTAAGTCGTCGATTGAAAGACGTGACATCAACACAAGGATATTTTTGTATTAATTTGGCATTCATTGCATTTTACTTCGCAATTTCAACGCAACTAATCGCTTCGTGATTGACACTGACAGTCGCTAGCAATTATTTGTGCAAGTTGCATCGTGTTCGCATCGCAGTCTCGGCAGTGTACAGTGAAGTACAGAAACAACCCATAGAACAATCGCCATGCGATTATCTTTAACTTTACATGCCAGTCTACTACGATGTATTCAATAAGCGAAATTTCAGAAGTTTACCCTAGCAGTCAAGGTTAGCTGAATTTGATATCAAAATATTTTTTAGCATTCTCAAAAACTCCCAGATACGATTTTTTTGCAAAAACTGAAAAAAATCAAAATAAACGCAGTAAGGTTAAACATAAAATTCGGTGTTTATGCCCAACCCTGTATATTATCAAGAGCAAAATTAAAATAGTTAAGTTCAAATTCAACAGCTATTTTATTTGGCAACATTTACGTGTTTTATGACTGTTCGATTTTAGAAACTAAGGTTACTTTCACTTTAAGTGGGAACATACATTATGCTCCAATAAAATAAAATAGAAAATGATTCAGATAACTTGTTCAACTTATGTTATACATAACTTACCTAAACTTTTGATTTGGTCGATTTCAGACAGAACAAGAAGAAATATCTCCACAGATACAATTAAAGTTACCAATACTATTGAGTAGGTAACAATTACTTTGATGTTTTTGTCATATCGCACAACATAATTAGTAGAGTAAAAATGTTGGTGTGTAAGTTTGCCTGTGTGTAGAATATAAGACAGAGCCTGAGATTATTTAATAAAATGAGTGGAAGCTTATAGGTACATAATTCGTATTAACAGGCAATCAACCCATATTGCTTTAAGCAAAATTCCTTTGCCTGCACGTGCCCAGTTCCGCTTTCTGAACACGTTGTGAAAACACATCAGACATCACGCACCAATCATGCAAGAAAACAGAACATCGTAACCAAAAAAGACAAGACCAAAAACTGACCAGTGCATGCTGTAGAAAAAGAGAAAATACACCCCGAGTCGATTTGCACGCAGAGTTGATCGTCCTGACCAACCGATGACCAACGTTGTGTTTACGTGAAGAGCCATGGGAAAGAGCAGCAATCAAGTAACGGTATTTCGAGGTTGCCGCCGATAATTTGCAAAAGCGAATCCTCTGGAATATTCCACGAGAGAACTGCAGAAAACGAGGTTGGTGACTTCGGAAGGTGCATCGTTTCGAAATGTTGGCCCCACTTTTCCCATCAGGATCTTACTTAAAGGAAAAAGGAGTCCAAACGCCAAATTCGCAAAGATGCCGGGTGATTGCAGTGCTGCATTTCTAATTCTTGTTGTCAATGAAATGTAAAAATAAATTTTATGATTTACAATAATTAAACTTTACAAAAAGAACTCTACACGTGTTACGACTTAGCGTTTTTAAGGTGACATGGAGTGGTGGGACGTGTAGGCTACCACAGGTGAGGATGCAGAATAGGAAAATTTGATTTCGTATCCGATAGTTCCTGTCACTTAGCTAATTTCGAATGTGTACAGAGAAAAATGCCAGTCTCTTGATATCATTATCGGCACGCGATTGAGTGGAAAGTTACGTCGAAGTGGGCATAATTTTAGGCAGTTTTAATGTGATAAGTGATAGGTACTATCTTCGTTATTTCTTACGGTTTGATAGAATCACAATACTCGAACAAAAATATAAAGTAGGTAAGTTATCTTCACAACTTGCAAAAGATGTTTAAGGTACAAACATATTCCCCTAAGTATTTAACACTACTTTATTGTCCTATACAAAATAAGAGCGCCCGTACGCTTTTTTACCAAATAATTTTACAATTGCCAAAAATATTTAGCCTTAGAAAATTTTAATGGAAAGGAAAAGCTGATCTTTAGTTATTCTAAAAATATAATAATAAAGGTATTACTACTTTACACCGGTTTAATTATATAAAAATGTTAACCGCACCTTAAGCACCTTGAGAACGACGAGAGTTATGCGACCCAGCATTCGAAATTTTCTAAGCAGGCTTTCAGGCGCCAAAAATACACAAAAAATAGACTAATATGCGTCCAGGATGCAGGTGAATCTCATGAACATTATCGGGTAGAGCCTCAGTGAAATTAGAAAAAAATGATGTAGACACCTTCCCATACTAAAAAGGCCATTAGAAGCTAACAAACGTGTTAAACTTTCTCTCAATAAATAACTGCATAAATAAGAAGCAGCAACTGACCAAAACTTTTTATTTTAAAGAACGTTCTTTCATTTCAAATAGTTCGTAATTAATATTTATATGATGCCACCGCAACAGCCTGCGAAACAGACAGAAGCCAAATATTAACAACCCGAGTCACTGACTACTTGAACATGTTAAATTGTCCCTAAAAGACAGTGTTGAATCCAGGGGGGTGACCGGGGAAAAATTAATTTCACTCCGGACAGTACAAAATCCCCCCCCCCCCCGACAACATTACCACTTCATATTCATGTTTTTTTAATCTATCACCCCCCCTCCCTAAGGAGTAATCAGTCTGAATTCAACACTGCTAAAAGAGTAAGCTAAATACATAACTGGTCAAGAAAATTAAAAATTTTTATTTTAAAGAGCATTTTCAATTTCAAAAAGTACGAAATTAATATGTATAACATCAGATGTTTTAGAAAGAAATAACTAATAAAATATTTAATATACTTAATATTGTTGCAATTTCATACATAGAGTCTGTCTGATTTTAACATGCAAATGCTCTTTTAACAGTGTACAAATTTAGTTACCAATCAAACTTTTCCCAAAATTTGAGGTTATTTTTTGCGATTGTATAATTTGACACTGACACCGTTGCAGTCACATCATTAACTTGAATACAAAATCCCAAAAATAGCTATTTATGATACAAGTGCTAAAAGTGACTGTTTATAGCACGAGCATATGAAAATTATGAAACGAAGCGGTAGGCTGAGTTTCATAACATGTCAAGTGCAATAACACTTTTAGCGAGAGTTTACATACAATATTTTTTCTACGGCCCTAATTTACTGTTATTGATCCATAAATATCAATTTATCCCAAGTCAAAATGTTTGACAGTAATTTGTCATAATAAAAATGGTAGTGGAGAAGTAGCCGGTGCCGGTGGCTATTTCTGCAGCCGGTAGTTGTCCAAGTTAATTGTCAAAAGTAATTAGTGCACTTTACTTTTTTCATTACATGATGAGTTAATTATTTAAAACACGTTACCTCCAAAGAAGAAAGTATAATAACTTTCTAACCTCACTTCATCAGTTTAAAATACGTCAATTCAAAATCAGTCCTTTTCTTTTAGCACGTTTGCTAAAAGTATACAGCTGATTTTATATGTTATTTTTAGTTCGACAAGGTATTGGTAAAAGGCCTACTTTTAGTAGTAGTTGTAGAAGAAAGTATTGAAAAAAACAATTGTTCAACGTTTTCGAAGTTAAATGACAAAAATTTTGTAAAAGGTTTTACTCAAGTACCCTCGCAAGTGAAAGTTGTGACACTAAATAATTTTGAAAATCGAGAGAAAATAGGCATAAAAATATTTCACGTTTCTAATAATACCGAAACAATAGAATGAAACACTTGGTAATACAAATAACATAAATTTTTAAATAAAAATGTATTACATACGATGGGCATTCATTTAATTGTTCACCGTAACGCATTTATTCGTTGCTTTTTTTGTCCCGTGCAACATTTATCCTGTATCTGTTGGGTCCCATTGTTGGAAAGGATAAAGCCTGACGTGCTCACCCTGTATATATGTGTCTGAAATGTTCTAGATTTCATGCCAGGTAGATATATAATGTGTATGCAAAATATCATCTCTCACCAACAAATAGTTTTTGAGTTATACTGCCCACAGACAGGCAGACAGACAGACATACAGACGAAATTGAGAAAACCTGTTTTTCCGTCATCTACGATCTCTGAAACGTAAAGATCTGAAATCTCGGAAGGTCATTTTTTCGCGATTACAATACTTCCTTCGCCTTTTAGACGAGGGAAGTAAAAATTGGCAAACTCGCTTAAAAACGGAAATTATACAACGTTACCCTTGAATTTTGGAGAAATATCAAATTTGTTTTGTGACCAAAATGTTTACACTAAAAAGCATTCTCACAGCCTGCTCTGAATCATGCGGAAAAAAGAGAGACTAAACATAAATAATCAGTTGCTATTAGAATCTGTATATTTTTCTTAACAGTGCCATAATTCCAATAAAGATGGTTAAAGAAAACAAAACAATTTAAATACATTAGCGTAGGGTTCCTCAACCTGGAGGTTGCGAGCGATGTTTCAAGTGGTAGCGAAGAGAGTTGTGAATGTTCTAATAACAGTATTTCCACTACATAAATTAACACTTTATTTAAAAACATAAAATACATGTCACACCAAAGCTGTTTATTGCCGGCGGCATTAAAATTAAACTTCAGTGCATAGCCACTGGCTCTAACACGACCACGGCCATAAACACCAGTTCTTCACGAGGTGCATACAACATTTTATGTACAACCGGGCGGAATTCGACACTATCATATTTTTGTCAGTTTGACAAACAATGGCATTGTCGATTACCAAAAGGTATAACAATAATAAATCTGGTTTTATTTTGAATATTCCCATCTGTACATAAAATGTTGTATGCACCTCGTGCATAACTAGTCTTGATGGACCTTCTCGTGTTAGAGCCTGCGGTTACGCCGCGGGCCATAAACGCCTCTTCTTTTCTTATGCCTTAGATACATAAAGCATTATCTGGTAGTGACCGGAATATTTGATTTGTTGTCAACGTACGCTGTCATTGCTTGTTAAACTGACAAACAAGGCACTAAGCGGGCCGTAAAGTACATTAAAGTACTTTACCTGATTAGTTTAGCGGGCCATAATAGTTATGTATGTACCAAGGGCATGACAAGGCCTTTATGGGCCGCTGCGCGAAGAGGACCACAAAAGCTAGTAATGCACAAAAATACCGGAATATTCACAATTCAAAGCAAATTTATCATTTTTATAAATGTTTGCAACCCGCGATGTCACTGATTGTCAAACTGACAAACAAGACACTAAGCGAGCCGTAATAGTATATTACAAGATCGGTACCTGTCTTAGAACAGGCCGAGAAAACGGTAGGAAAATGAGGCTCTAGGGGCCAAGTTTTTTAATTTTTCGAGGCCTATTCCAATGAAGCACTTAACGATCGGGTGTCCTATAACGTTTTTGCGCTATCAACTAATAAAAATACCGTTGGATCTGTAAAATATGGTTTGCCTAAATAAAGTGCGCTATTGTTGTCTCTATAGTAACTAAATACAAAACAATTTTATATAACAGCCCCAGTACAGTTATATTCATAACTGGCTTGACACTTTGTTGTCATACCAACCAACAAGAAAATGGCTAGCCGACCGTTTCGTCGTAAATAACGAACCCGAAAACAAATAAAAAAGTTATGAGCGCAAAAAGTACTTTATGGGCCTCGGGCTGTAAAGTGACACGTTACGACCTCAAAAATAGGATATAAGTAAAGTATAAGAAAAGAACTAAATACAAGTAACATCTTTGGGTGTGAAGAAATAAAAATTAGTTCGAAACTTGAAGATGCAGAGGGATTCCTACGTTTTAACTAGAATTTCCAGTTTTACTTTTACAATAAAGGAAGTATTGGATTCACCCCAAAAATTCGAAATTGAGTTTTCAACAGATCTTCACGTTTTAGAGTCCCCTGAACTCAAAATACATATTTTTTTTATTGGTCTGTCTGTGTGTCTGTCTGTCTGTGTATCTGTGTGTCTGTCTGTCTGTCTGTGAACAGAATATCTCAAAAATGAAAATAGGTATGGCGTTAAAACTTTATATACAGGGTGTCAAAAAAATGGCGGATTAACTCTACAGTGCGTTACTTGGGTATGTATAGTAAACCCTGGAAAAATATTTAAAAAATTCCCTGGGCCGTATTTTTCGAAAAAATTTTTGTCAATGGTGGGTGATAAAATCAATTTATTTAAATAACTGGTGTATAATTATAGTGTCAGATATATCCATTTAATATTTAATATGTCCCAGATATATCTGACACTATAATTATACACCAGTTATTTAAATAAATTGATTTTATCACCCACCTTTGACCAAAAATTCTTCGAAAAATACGGCCCAGGGAATTTTTTAAATATTTTTCCAGGGTTCACTAGGCATCCCCAAGTAACGCACCGTAGAGTTAATCCGCCATTTTTTGGACACCCTGTATAAGTTTTGTGTACTATGAAGATGAGACAGGAAGCTTTTGAAAAAAATGGCATAACCGGAAGTATTTGTTTACTCTTGCGACTTTTCAGTTTTTTTCGATTTTTTCAAAAACGGCTCTAACGATTTTTTTTCAAACTTTACATTTTTATTACATTTTTAATGTGTATTGATATGAGCTAGGTGATTTTTCAGTTATGCTTCTAAAGGGGGCTTCTCTTGTTTTTTTTTTAAATTTTTTTTATTAACTCTTATTTTAAATAGAACACCCGGTATGTTATTAAATTTTTGAATTCATCTTAAAATTTTAGAGAAAATTTGTCTCTTCAACTAACACTCTATTTTGCACCGTTTTTATAGAATTTGTAATTTTTAACAAATGCTTAAAAATTCAAAATGAAATTTTTGACTAATTATAAGATTACTGTAAAAGGAAGTTGTGTGAGTGTATCACATCAGATTTTTACTTTTACAATAAAGGAAGTATTGGATTCACCCCAAAAATTCGAAATTGAGTTTTCAACAGATCTTCACGTCTTAGAGTCCCCTGAACCCAAAAAACATTTTTTTTTCATTGGTGTGTCTGTGTGTCTGTGTGTCTGTCTGTGAACAGAATATCTCAAAAACGAAAAGAAGTATGGCGTTGAAACTTCATATATAAGTTTTGTGTACTATGTAGAGGCGACATCAAGCTTTTGAAGAAAATCGCATAACCGGAAGTAGATGTTTACTCTTGTGATTTTTCAGTTTTCTTCGATTTCTTCAAAAACGGCTCCAACGATCTTTTTCAAACTTCATATTTTTATGGTAACTGGGTAACTGTCAATCGACGTCAACATAACCTATAAAAGTTGGTTAAAATGTTGTAATTTCACGATTTCTCGATTTAAAAAAACCATAATGTACTCCTCGGCACTGAAGTTCATTTTATACCCTCATGTGGCTTATTTGCCTTGCCCCTTTGAGCCTCGGCTACAGTGCCTTGGTTTTCAAACTACTATTTTTTTATTTCGAAGACTCCGAAATTCATTTGTGACAATATATGAAGAATAGCGAGGGGAATTACTAATAGAAAATTTAATACACACTACTTTCACAAATATAACATCAATGTATTAAAACGTCTATTTTAAAATACAACATACAACATTTGTAGGTATAACAGGTATGTATTTATCATCAATGCTCATTTTTATTTTCTTTTGCGATAAAGGAAGTATTGGATTCACCCCAAAAAATCGAAATTGAGTTTTCAACAGATCTTCACGTCTTAGAGTCCCCTGAACCCAAAAAACATTTTTTTTTCATTGGTGTGTCTGTGTGTCTGTGTGTCTGTCTGTGAACAGAATATCTCAAAAACGAAAAGAAGTATGGCGTTGAAACTTCATATATAAGTTTTGTGTACTATGTAGAGGCGACATCAAGCTTTTGAAGAAAATCGCATAACCGGAAGTAGATGTTTACTCTTGTGATTTTTCAGTTTTCTTCGATTTCTTCAAAAACGGCTCCAACGATCTTTTTCAAACTTCATATTTTTATGGTAACTGGGTAACTGTCAATCGACGTCAACATAACCTATAAAAGTTGGTTAAAATGTTGTAATTTCACGATTTCTCGATTTAAAAAAACCATAATGTACTCCTCGGCACTGAAGTTCATTTTATACCCTCATGTGGCTTATTTGCCTTGCCCCTTTGAGCCTCGGCTACAGTGCCTTGGTTTTCAAACTACTATTTTTTTATTTCGAAGACTCCGAAATTCATTTGTGACAATATATGAAGAATAGCGAGGGGAATTACTAATAGAAAATTTAATACACACTACTTTCACAAATATAACATCAATGTATTAAAACGTCTATTTTAAAATACAACATACAACATTTGTAGGTATAACAGGTATGTATTTATCATCAATGCTCATTTTTATTTTCTTTTGCGAGAAAGGAAGTATTGGATTCACCCCAAAAAATCGAAATTGAGTTTTCAACAGATCTTCACGTCTTAGAGTCCCCTGAACCCAAAAAATATTTTTTTTTCATTGGTGTGTTTGTGTGTCTGTGTGTCTGTCTGTGAACAGAATATCTCAAAAACGAAAAGAAGTATGGCGTTGAAACTTCATATATAAGTTTTGTGTACTATGTAGAGGCGACATCAAGCTTTTGAAGAAAATCGCATAACCGGAAGTAGATGTTTACTCTTGTGATTTTTCAGTTTTCTTCGATTTCTTCAAAAACGGCTCCAACGATCTTTTTCAAACTTCATATTTTTATGGTAACTGGGTAACTGTCAATTGACATCAACATAACCTATAAAAGTTGGTTAAAATGTTGTAATTTCACGATTTCTCGATTTAAAAAAACCATAATGTACTCCTCGGCACTGAAGTTCCATTTTATACCCTCATGTGGCTTATTTGCCTTGCTCTTTTGAGCCTCGGCTACAGTGCCTTGGTTTTCAAACTACTATTTTTTTATTTCGAAGACTCCGAAATTCATTTGTGACAATATATGAAGAATAGCGAGGGGAATTACTAATAGAAAATTTAATACACACTACTTTCACAAATATAACATCAATGTATTAAAACGTCTATTTTAAAATACAACATACAACATTTGTAGGTATAACAGGTATGTATTTATCATCAATGCTCATTTTTATTTTCTTTTGCGATAAAGGAAGTATTGGATTCACCCCAAAAAATCGAAATTGAGTTTTCAACAGATCTTCACGTCTTAGAGTCCCCTGAACCCAAAAAACATTTTTTTTTCATTGGTGTGTTTGTGTGTCTGTGTGTCTGTCTGTGAACAGAATATCTCAAAAACGAAAACAGGTATGGCATTGAAACTTCATATATAAGTTTTGTGTACTATGTAGATGAGACATCAAGCTTTTGAAGAAAATCGCATAACCGGAAGTAGATGTTTACTCTTGTGATTTTTCAGTTTTCTTCGATTTCTTCAAAAACGGCTCCAACGATCTTTTTCAAACTTCATATTTTTATGGTAACTGGGTAACTGTCAATTGACATCAACATAACCTATAAAAGTTGGTTAAAATGTTGTAATTTCACGATTTCTCGATTTAAACAAACCATAATGTACTCCTCGGCACTGAAGTTCCATTTTATACCCTCATGTGGCTTATTTGCCTTGCTCTTTTGAGCCTCGGCTACAGTGCCTTGGTTTTCAAACTACTATTTTTTTATTTCGAAGACTCCGAAATTCATTTGTGACAATATATGAAGAATAGCGAGGGGAATTACTAATAGAAAATTTAATACACACTACTTTCACAAATATAACATCAATGTATTAAAACGTCTATTTTAAAATACAACATACAACATTTGTAGGTATAACAGGTATGTATTTATCATCAATGCTCATTTTTACCTTCTTTTGCGATAAAGGAAGTATTGGATTCACCCCAAAAACTCGAAATTCAGTATTAACAGATCTTCACGTTTTAGAGTCCCCTGAACCCAAATAACATGTTTTTACTCATTGGTCTGTCTGTCTGTGTGTCTGTGTGTGTCTGTGAACAGAATATCTCAAAAACGAAAAGAGGTATGGCGTTAAAACTTGATAGTTTTGTGTACTATGTAGATGTGACAGCAAGCTTTTGAAGAAAATCGCATAACCGGAAGTAGCCTATAGTGTTTACTCTTGCGATTTTTCAGTTTTTTTCGATTTTTTCAAAAACAGCTCTATCGATTTTTTTCAAACTTGACATTTTTATTACATTTTTAATGTGTATTGGTGTGAGATAGGTGATTTTCCAGTTGAATACCTCTAAATTGGGTTTCTTTTGTTGTCTTTTTTTTCTATTTTTGTTTATTAACTCCTATTTTAAATAGAACACCCGGTATATTATTACATTCTTGAATTCAACTTAAAATTATAGACATACTCATACTCACATAAATAGAGTTGAAATGGTTCAAAAACGTTTTCTAAAAGTTGTCTCTTTTAAATTAAACTTGAAACTTAGTTACACAGGAAAAATTGTTATATTTTAATATGCTATCACTGGAACATAGAAGGACACTACTAGATATTAAAGAACTGTTCAAATTCATTAATGGCTTTTACAATGATACCTCAATTATATCACGATTTTTTATTAAAATTCCATTATATTCTGTTCGGAATTCTTTATTCTTCTGGCACGATCAGTGTACCACAAATTTTTCGATAAACTCTCCCTCAGTTAGGCTCGTCAGAACTTATAACTTTGTGGGACAGGAGGGTATTGACATGTTTGCTAAATCTATTGAAGCAATTGCAAGATCAATCGCCTCTTATTTTCTAAATACTTACAGTATTAATACCAACACAACATTTGTTTAATCTTTGCATCTTCATCCATCTTTCTTTCTTTCTTTTTGCAATTTTGTAATTTTTGCTTTTTTGTAATTTGTATCTTTGTTTTCTGGTATTCTTTCTTGCCTTAAGTTTTAAGTAATAATTTATTTATTTTTAAATTTTTTAGTTAAAAAAGTGTACACCATGAGTTGCTATAGTTTATATTTAGGTCACAATTTTTAATTTTGTATTTAATCTCTCCTCTGTTTTTTTTATTTTGGTGATTTATAGTTTTATCTTTATATGTATTATCCGTGCCGGTCTATAATTGGATGGCTACTTTTGTGTAGACCATCTGTTGACTCGGCCAAACTGTAAATAAATAAATAAAAATAAAAAAATGTGTCTCTTCAACTAACGCTCTATTTTGTACAGTGTCTATAGAATTTGCAATTTTTTAAATTTTTTGATGAATGCTCTCAAATTAAAAATCAAATTTTTGGCTAATTATAAGATCACTGTAAAAGGAAGTCGTGTAAGTGTATCAACCCAGATTTTTAATAATTATCCTGCACATGATTAACAATAAATTAAATTTGTAATATAACAAATCTTCAAAAATTAACAAAATTAGGCTAAAAGAAATCAAAATTTTAATGTAACAAGTTGTCAAAAATACTTTCATTCTCAACGAGGCAATATCCTAGTCGATTGTAGAAATAATATTAATAATTATTATTATTTTCCTATTGTAATGTACAGTAAGTTCACATGAATAGAGTCTTCAGTGTAATACAATTTGTAAAATTATATAACATACAACAAACTCATAGATAGACAGTTGCTATTAAAATTAACATTACAAGAACATAATCAAGTACAAATCAGTAAAGTATACAGCTGTGGATGGTGAGCTCACCGCTTCAAGAGCAAATTTTGCATACTTTAACGCTCTCTTCCTGAAAAACATCTTTTAAATAATAACAGCTTATAGAAAAATTAGAAATTGCTTTAGTCCACCCATAAATTCTCTCAAACTACATATTTTAATTGCAAATGGTAAATTATTAATTATTGTAGTACAGGTGTCCATAGGAGATTTTGCATAACTTTCCGTTTTGTATATGTATACCCCCACACGAATGTTATTACACTTACTGGTACGGTACCGGTCCAAACTATTATTAACAACAAATTTACTTTCATTATTGACATAAAATACTGCGGCTCTATAAATAAGTAATAAAATTACGGTAACAATTATTTTATTTCTAACAATACCATGCAGAGGCTGGTGGTTGCAGCTCAAAAATTCTCTTTTGTAGCACAAACACTCTATTAATAGCAACAGCGGTACCCCAGGCAAATATATTGTACGACAGTACTGATTTACCTACAGCATAATAAACATTTAACAAGTATTCTTGAGCTAATTCGTCCTTCATATTTCTTATTGCAAAGCATACACTATTTAACTTGCCACAGATGACATCAATTTGTGCTGTCCCATTCAAATTTATCATCCAACGCCACTCCCAAAAATTTGCAAGTACAACGTTTGGGCAGTACTCTTTGATTGTGGAAGTAGAAACAAGATGTTTTTTTTGTATTTACAATTAAATTATTTCGTTTACACCAAGTTGTAAATGTAAGAATTGCATTATTTACTTTAAGCTGCAACTCTTCGATAGTTTTTGCTGTTACTATGAAAATTCTATCATCTGCATATAATATCAGCTGATCTGCATTTACATGGAGTTCCACATCATTTACAAAAATTATATAAATAAGGGCCCCAAGGCTGACCCTTGAGGAATTCCTAAATCTACAGGCAATTGTTCAGATTGATGGCCACCGACATTGACAGTCATACTACTACCAGTCAGATATAACATAATGCTAGTTATTTTTTGTATACGGGGGGTAATGCTAAAGTTCGAGGAAAATTGTAAAACAAAACACAGATTACGTTATGTACATCGCCTTATTGCTTCTCAAAATACTCTCCTTTAACACCTATACACGTTTGCATTCGATGAAACCAATATTCAAAACACTTTTTCCACTCTGAACGAGGTACCTCCGAAACAAGCGATTTAAATGCTTCAAAGGCCCCTTCATGCTATGAAAAACGGTCACCACGCATTTTATTTTTGATATATCGGAATAAGAAGAAGTCATTAGGCGATAAATCAGGCGAGTATGGACAATGAGTCGTTAATTCGATGTTACTGGTGAAAAACTCCTCGACAGTTCGTTGTGCTGTGTGCGCTCTTGCATTGTCGTGATAGACGATGATTCGCCGGTTGACGTTGTTTCTTCTGATTTCAACGATAACTTCACGATATCACGATATGCCTATATCCATCCACTGCTGGATGTAGGCCTTCCCTCTGTTGTTCCATCTATGCCTGTCTTGTGCGATTTGCTGCCATCCTGTTCCTGCCACCTTCACGATGTCGTCTCTCCATCTTGTGTTTGGTCTGCCTACGCTTCGTTTTGTCTGTCTTGGGCGCCAATCCATTATGCGTTTTGTCCATCTATCATCTTTGGTCCGTGCAATATGTCCAGCCCATGACCATTTCATTTGAGTTATTCTTTGGGTGACATCAATCAGCTTGGTTTGATTTCTTATGTTGGAGTTTCTTATTCTATCTGAAAGTTTAATATTCAGCATGATACGTTCATGTGCTCTCTGGGTTTTTGCCATTCTTTTTATGTTGGTGGCAGTATAACTCCAGGTTTCTGCTCCATATGTGAGGGTGGGTAGGACGCATTGGTTATATACGTTGCGTTTCAGGTTGTTGGGAATCTCAGGAGATTTCAGAATGTTGCCAAGTCTTCCGAATGCACTCCAGGCCAGTTTGATTCTTCTTGTTACTTCTTCGTTGATGCTATCTTTTGCGGTTGTTATTTTTTGGCCCAGATATATGTAACTGTCCACTATGTCAAGGTCTCTTTCATTCAATGTTATGTTTATATTGTTGTTTGTGTTTGTCATAATTTTTGTTTTGGTTATGTTCATTTTTAGTCCTATAGCTTTTGATGTTTCATCTAGTTCAGTGATCATTGTTTGTAGTTCTTCTTGCGACTTACTTATTAATACGATGTCATCTGCAAAACGTAAATGATTGAGATAACGACCATCTACATTAATTCCTTTGTTTGACCAATCTAGCTGATTGAAGGCGTCTTGGAGTGCTGTTATAAACAGTTTTGGGGAGATGGTGTCCCCTTGGCGTACTCCTCTGTTAATCGCTATAGGACGTGAGTCTTCGAACATTTTAATGTACATCTTAGAGTTTTTATGTATGTTTTTAATCAATGTAATATAGCGGCTGTCTATTCTACAGTTTGTCAGGGACTTCAACACTGCCCACATCTCCACTGAATCAAAAGCCTTTTCGTAGTCGATGAAGGCGATGTATATTTCGATGTTGTATTCATTGCATTTCTCGAGTGTTGTTCTGAGTGTTTGTAGATGGTCGCAAGTGTTGAATCCTTTCCTGAAACCGGCTTGCTCGCAAGATTGGTAAAAATCGATTTTATTTGTTATTCTGTTCGTTATTATTTTTGTGAAGAGCTTATATAGCTGTGACAGCAGGCTTATTGGCCTGTAGTTTTCTATTTTTGTGTTGTTTCCTTTTTTATGTATAAGAATAACTTCGGCCAAGTGCCACGCTTTTGGTATATTTCCTTGTTCTAAGCATTCATTATAGATCCTGCACAGTTCTTGTTTCAGTCTGAGTCCACCTTCTTGTAACATTTCCGCCAGTACGTTGTCTGGGCCAGCACATTTATTCCTTTTTAAGTTTTTTAGGGCGTTGTCGAGTTCTTCTATATTTATCTTGGGAATTTCTTCTGATCCTATATTTCTTATACTTCGTTCACTCTGTTCTTTCTGTTGATTGGTAGGGTTTACTTTCGATTCGTATAGTTCGGAGTAAAATGATGTAATTTCTTCCAGTATTTCATTCTTGTTCGTTAATATATCACCTCTTCTGTTCTGGATTTTGTTCATTTCTTTTTTGCCAAGGTTTATACGTTTTCTTATTACTTTCGGCCCCCTGTTATTTTCGATTGCGTTTTGTATTATTCTGGTGTTATGTTTTCTTTTGTCTTTTCGGAGTTCCTTTTTTATAGTTTTATTCAATTCTGTAAGTTCCGTTTTATCTATGTCATTTTTTATTTTTAGGTGTCTTCTTCTTTCGATTAGGATTTTTGTCGACGTGCTGATTGGTCCTTCATTTGAGGATTTGTCTTTTGTCGCTATTTCTTCGGCTGCCTTCAGGATTATTTTTGTTATTTCTTTCGTGTGTCGATCCAGTCCATTTTCTTCTATGGTTGTGGTGTTATTTTGTACTCCTTCTGAGACAAGTTCTTGATATTCGAGTTTGTGTTCTTTTAATTTGATCGTGTCAATTTGTTTTGTTTTAGCTCTGAATGTTTTTGCTCTTTCATTTTGAAGGTTTATATGTATTTTTGTTCGTACCATCCTGTGATCACTTCCTGTGGAAAATGATGTTAGGACGCCAACATCTTGTACTATTTGTTTGTTGTCTGAGAGAATGAAATCGATCTCATTTTTTGTAGAGTAGTCTGGACTTCTCCAAGTCCACTTGCGTTCTTTCCGCTTTTTAAAGAAAGTGTTCATTATATACATGTTATTACATTCAGCAAAATTGATCAGAAGGTTACCTCTTTCATTTCTTTCATCTATTCCATGTTCGCCCATTGAGTGTTCTCTGTCTTCCAGTTTTTTACCTACTTTTGCGTTAAAATCGCCTATTAGGAGTGTGTATGATGTTTTGTCGTTTTTAAGGCAGTCATTTATTCCTTCGTAGAATAGGTCTATTTCCTCTTCGTCGTGGCTGCTAGTGGGGGCATATATTTGGATGATTTTAAGAGTTTTGGTCTTGTTGAGTTTCAGTGTAATATAGGCCATTCTATCTGATACACCTTTATATTGTGCCACATTATTAGCAATTCTCTTGTTTATCATAAATCCTATTCCATTAAATTTGTGTTCTTCTTGTCCTTTATAAAACAGCGTGTGTCCCGATTTTAGCTTTATCAGATCTTCTTTTGGTCGTCTCAGCTCGCTTAGTCCGACGACATCCCACTTGATTCTATCTAGTTCATGTTGTAGTTCGTCTAGTTTTTCGTCAGTTGAGCAGGTTCGTACATTATATGTTGAGATAAAAATAGTCCTTTTCCTTGCCGGGTCGTTTTTTCTTTGACAGCCTGATCCATCCCAGAAATTCTTAACACCCTTTGCCCTTCTCATAATCCTATCGCTGTCATGATCGGTGAGTTGGGGGCTGCTGGGGACTGAGGGCTTTTGCTTATTTGGAACAATCATGAGGGAGTGTATAGCCATAATGTACCGCGCTGGCCGGACGTCTTGGTACATGGGTTTGGGATGGGTAAGGATAGGTAAGGGGGGAAGGGATTTGAATAGGGGTTTAGGGCCTAATCTCTCCCGGAACAGGAATGGGAGTAGATTAGTAGCTTGCGTAAGGGCAGAATTTGCCAAATCCTGTAGTGGCCTATCCTGTACTGGGTTCGTATAGGAGGACCACCCGCTACCCGCCAACGATAACTTACGGCAAACAAATTGAAGTATATCAGTCAGCATTGGCTGTCCTTCGAACCTCTAACACAACAGTTGCAACATGACCCGTTTTTTTTAGAAGAAACTCGCAATCATTTTTTTTAAACGCTTTGTGAACGTACCACTTTTGTTGGTTTATATTCACTTTGAAACACCCATACAGTCGATTGCTGTTTCAAGTTCATATGAATATATCCATGTTTCTACATCTGTTACGATGTTATATACAGAACTTGAACAACCACCGTCGATTTTTTTAGCATTTTTTTACACCACTTGACACGTGCCTGTTTTTGCGCGTCTTTCAAATTGTGAGGGATCCGACAACTGCAACATTTCCTGACATGCAGCTGATAGTGCAAAATTGTATGTATTTGTTTCGCTGCAATGTCTAAAGATGCCTCTCTCTCACTATATGTCACATGCCGATCTGCTAAAATCATTTAACGCACAGCATCGATATTTTTCCCCACAACAGAGGTGCATGGACGATCTTCCCGAACAAAGTCATCAGCCGTTGGTTTTTCCACACATTGCTGTGGTGTTAAACCGTATCGAAAATCATTAAAAAAATCATCACTCAAAATCACGATACGAAATTTCCATTTTTTTCACACAATTATTACTTTGTTAAATACTGTTGACACGAAACTGCTTCGTTTGAAATCGAACTGTCAACTGTATTATTGATAAACAATGTCAGATTTTCGAATATGATAATTCCAGAATGCTGGCAATACTAGGAGTACTCGATTCCGCAAATTGTAGCAGTGCTCCTCGTACTCGTCTGGTAGATACTAGGATGCCTTGATGTCAATTTGACGTATTCGTCCTTTCCAGGATATGGAGAGATCGTTGTCCCCTCTCACTTTAAAGTATTTTAGAGTAAGGGGGTACAACGATCAGAATACTGAGGTAATCCGCATACTTAGACTTTGTCCATAACAAACAAACAAACAAACCCCGGAAAGGACACATACGTCAAATTGACATCAAGGCATCCTAGTATCTACCAGACCAGCGTTTATTTGCGTGAATACAAGTAGTTGGATTAAATAAAAAAATACTTTAATTTACAAATAAACTTAATAACTCACAAAAGTCGAAACTTGCATGTGAGTGACATTGTATATAAATATTTATTCAGTATTTTACACTTAATAAACATTCAAAAACACATATAATGTGCCATGGTAAACATTATAAAAATGACAATTAATGATGAAGCACTAACGCAGAACATAAACAAATATAATTAACGTTATATGCATGGTATGGGGTTATTATAGACTAAGTGGTATACTTTAAATGCTTATATACTGCAACAGCCTCAACTAATATTATTAAAGCCTAACGTTGCGGCATCTAATTATGCACTGATTGACTACACTGCAATATGAGTTGGATACTTAATTATTTTACATTACGACAATTATTTGATATTCTTTATATGTCACATTTGACTGTACCAATTCTATTTTTGTTTTAGATAAATTCCCAATTAAAATGAATTCAAGTACTTCTTATGCTCTTTAATATAAATCGTTAATATTAAGTTATTAAATAGTTCTAGCTCAGTACAACACGATTACTCTGCAAAACAAGTCGGTTCACGCAATATCAATACTGTTTATTATTTCTGAAAAATCATTTGTTTAATGAAAGCTTGTGTCAAATATGTGTGACAATTTTAATGAACGCCAGTGTCACTTCAAATAATATACATGGAATATCAATCGCAAATACTTCCTTGTTAAACTACTTGTCATTCAATAAACATGAAATAGTAAGTAGTCTTTTTATTAATTACTACACTTCACTGTTTATTTTAGTTTGCTCAATAAATACCTGTTACTGTAGCTCGTCCAAAGAACTTAATCCGTCTTTTCAAAGATTTAAATGTATACCAACTACAGAGTAACCGCAGTACTGTGAAGAACTGCAAACACCCTCGGAAATACCTCCTTCCAATTTTCAATCAGCATACAATTCAGCAACACGAACCTCGACAAAATCTTACAGCAGTGATCACACTCTCCCTTCCAAATAAGATATTGACAATCCAAATAATGCGAATCCCGATTTTTCAGAAGCCACAGGACGTCACCTCAACTAGTACCAATCTCAAAACGTCACTCCAACTAAAGTTCAGCAAAGTTCAACTCCATCAGATGTAAAACCATTTCCAATTTCCAAGACTCTCACTTCAAAAATCCTGCCGTGTCCTATTTTCAGTAAATACAGCTTACGCTATCCAATTCACAAGATGTAATTATGTGACAATAAACTAAGTTCAACATCCAATTCCAGAAATTATTTCAATAGCCCATAGTATTTTAAATTATGGTCTTCCTACCATACACATCTTCTCTATATCTTCATAATATTTTTCTTGTTTTAAAATTTTCTTCTTCCCTTCTCGACAATTTAATTATAATTAAACCCTTTCATATACCAAAATAGATTAATAAATCATATTAGAAAACGGTTTATTTTTACAATTTCAACTTTTTCTATCAAAATTTATTTGTGTACATAAAATTAATATCTCCTTAGTGATATCGTTTTTGCATATTTTTTACAGTTCTTATATGCAATCCATTACAATACTTTTAGCAAATCTAGCCAACAACAGAAAGTTAAGAAAAGCTAATTGCTTAAATAATGGTATTGTATTGTATCTATCTTATGACAACTATTAACACAGGTGTCAAAACAAAATCATCCCAATTTAGAAAATTATTCTCAAAATAAATTATACCTGCAAATGTAACCCCAGAGTTGCAAGACGAGCACGACGAAATTGCAAAAATCTTGCAAGTAACTAATAAAATAAAATAAATTATTTAATATACTTAACATTGCTATAACTTTATCATTTGCCATATAGCGGAAAATAGAAGTGCGAAAAGAAATATATTGAAGAATTTTATATGACAATCCAACTGAAGAACGAGGCCTCAGCGTCCGTAGTGACGTCAGCACAGAAAGGCCCAATTGCCCAATGATTGAATTTATCGAGTCTCAAATGTCGAGACAAAAGAGTGGATGAATTCAGCCATTGGCCAATTTTGCATTTCTGTGCTGACGTCACGCAGAGAGCTAAGGCCTTGTTCTTCAGGTGGTGTTGCCTATGCCGATTTTTAAAGTTTTTGAAGTTTCCCTCAGTCGTGAACACTTTGGAGTCGTTGTTTGTGTGCAACTGTGGTTTTGTTGTACAGATTCTGAGGACAACCGATTTTTTTCAATGTAATCCACAAAGCTACATAAAGGTGGACTCTTTGTCCAATGCATTTATTCTGTAATTTCCCAAGTTGGAAAATGAGATTGTTACTTTTTTCAGTTTAGAATTATAGTAGAAGTTAAGTAAAAAATGTGTACCAATGTCGTATTAAAATTTAAGAAAGAAACGAGCCTGTTTTTTAAGAAAATTTAACAAAAAAAGTGTGGCCAATTTTAAAAGAAAATGATATTTTCGTAAGTTTTTATTTTAATCTCTGACAATTTGCTGCTTTGAGTTGTACTTTCTAGAAAATCCCATCATATTTCAACAGTAAATGCAAGGTACCTGCATTCAGCTGATAAAAAATCTTAGCATCCCTATTTTTAAACTAGAGCTCTAAAAGACTTGCTGCTATACGTCTTATTTAGAAATTCACAATTTGTGTTCGTAACCTCTTTGTTTTGAATTCTATTTCTAAATAATATAATTGTCAAACCCCAAATATAAACTTTTAAACAAAATCGGTCAAGTCTTTTTGGCTCTAGCTCTGTTATCTTTTACCGTTTACGAAACGAGATCCTATCCCGAACACGCTGTATAGTCGCGTGCCTGGACTTCGCAAAAACTCGAGTTTTATATACAATAGCGACGCGCCTCATTTACCACAAAAATGCGACAACACTTACTTCTGTTCCACATCGTTTGGTTCGTGTTTAAAAGCCACTGCAAAACTGCTCATTTAGGATCACATAAAATTTCATGAGTAATTTTCTCTACACAACTAACGAGTTTTGTATGAAAGCGTGGTAGACCGATTGTGAACAATATTTCAAACTAAAATTATAAGGTTAAATGTAAAATTATAGCTACTTACAATTATCCGAAATTTTAGGATTTATGAAGATCGGTTTAAAGGAAATTCTTCCCTCCTTTGCCAGTCGAAGCCACCAACATGCTGCACTCAGGCTGTAAAAATGGTAAGAAATGTGTTGCTTTATTCCTTATTATGTATTACTGTGGCTCTTTGGTTATGTATTGCAATATTTAAAATAAATGAGTTTAACCTCATATGGGTCAGGTCTCTACATCCTAGCAAATATTATCTTGATTTGTATAAATTATAGGAAATACATTTGCTATCAACTTTATTATCGTGGTATTATTTTTAATAATTAATTGCAAACACTTTGTATAATGCTGATTTAACTACTGGAATCGCTACAATACTGAATATCATTTAAGTAATGGGAACTTAATTCAAATATGGCGATCCAACCTCACAATTCGCAAAACAATTTCGCTATTATAATCATAAAAGCTTAAAATGTGTTCATAGCAGGATTTATTAAGCATACAGTATGTTTCATGTTGAATAATGAATCGCAGTGTTACTTTTTTATTACGTAAAGGACCTATCAAATAATTGTATCTTTTACAGTATCAGTATTGTTAATGGTTTTCCAACGAAGTGATCATATAGCAAAATCTCTGTAGATATAAATAACTGGTGGCATCTTTGAATACAATAAATTCAGAGTACATTGTATAGAATTATTGTCAAAGTTACCGTCAAAGAGATTACTAAATCTTTAGTTATTGTTATATAATTTGTAACAGTAGATGAGCAAGTTGACTCGGATGGGTGGCACGACCATTGTCATTATGCAACTAACGGCTTTCCGAGCTTGACCTGTGTCATTGTTCTGATAGAAGAATTTGACGTTTCGTCCACTTTGGAGTCAACAATGACACGGTCCAATCTTGGAAGACGTTTCTTGCAAGATGATACAGCAGTTACACACGTTGGCTCTTTAAGTAGATGTATAGTACTAAATGATTAAAAAAGTCCAATCGGTGAGCTATAGCTGAGTTTGCTACATTACGTCGTTGCTAAGATTTCCAAAGCAAATGTCGTTTGTAATGGGTAATATCACAGATACGATCAATTCTAATTATTAATGATCTCGAAAGTAATATTGCTTACGCAGCTCTAAATATTTACTACGGTTGTTAAATGTAATACTTAACCGCATCTCTTCAATATCTTAGCTTGTATCAAAAATAGTAAACAAAAATCCGTACGATTGTAAATGACTTCCCCACCTATAGATTTTCATTTCTTATTACAGTGTAACTGAAAACTATGTAGGCACATTGATGTTGGGTTCAGGGCTAATTACTTCTTTCCTGGATTCGGCATTCATACATATATTTGCGGTCAAGCACACTCATTAGCAAGCAAAAATAGCCAAATTCCATAACCAAACATACAAATATGAGTAAACAAGCATTACTACATTTAACAGTTCGAAGGGCTTCAGCTCCCTGAATGTTCACTTGCTGTGATGAGACGGCTTTTTCTAGATTTGGGAATTACAAGCTGGGTAAAAGCTATACAAAAATGACAATAAATATAGCTCAATGCTGTGTCAACAATGCCGACATGAAGGCACAGCAAGTCTGAAGCTTGAATGTGCAAAGTTCAGAGGGCTTCAGCTCTCTGAAGGTTCAGTTGCTGTGATGAAAGGGCTTTTTCTAGATCTGGGAACTACAAGCTCAGTAAAAGCTATACAGAAATGACAATAAATATAGCTCAATGCTGTGTCAACAATGCCGACATGAAGGCACAGCAAGTCTGAAGCTTGAATGTGCAAAGTTCAGAGGGCTTCAGCTCTCTGAAGGTTCAGTTGCTGTGATGAAAGGGCTTTTTCTAGATCTGGGAACTACAAGCTCAGTAAAAGCTATACAGAAATGACAATAAATATAGCTCAATGCTGTGTCAACAATGCCGACATGAAGACAAAGCGAGTCTAAAGCTCGAAGGTGCGAAGTTCAGAAGGCTTCAGCTTTCTGAAGGTTCACTTGCTGTGATGAGACGGCTTTTTCTAGATCTGGGAATTACAAGCTGGGTAAAAGCTATACAGAAATGACAATAAATATAGCTCAATGCTGTGTCAACAATGCCGACATGAAGACAAAGCGAGTCTAAAGCTCGAAGGTGCGAAGTTCAGAAGGCTTCAGCTTTCTGAAGGTTCACTTGCTGTGATGAGACGGCTTTTTCTATATCTGGGAATTACAAGCTGGCTAAAAGCTATACAGAAATGACAATAAATATAGCTCAATGCTGTGTCAACAATGCCGACATGAAGGCACAGCAAGTCTGAAGCTTGAATGTGCAAAGTTCAGAGGGCTTCAGCTCTCTGAAGGTTCAGTTGCTGTGATGAAAGGGCTTTTTCTAGATCTGGGAACTACAAGCTCAGTAAAAGCTATACAGAAATGACAATAAATATAGCTCAATGCTGTGTCAACAATGCCGACATGAAGACAAAGCGAGTCTAAAGCTCGAAGGTGCGAAGTTCAGAAGGCTTTAGCTTTCTGAAGGTTCACTTGCTGTGATGAGACAGCTTTTTCTAGATCTGGGAATTACAAGCTGGGTAAAAGCTATACAGAAATGACAATAAATATAGCTCAATGCTGTGTCAACAATGCCGACATTAAATCAAAGCAAGTCTGAAGCTCGAAGGTGCGAAGTTCAGAGGGCTTCAGCTCTCTGAATGTTCACTTGCTGTGATGAGACGGCTTTTTCTAGATCTGGGAACTACAAGCAGGGTAAAAGATATACACAAATGACAATAAATATAGCTCAATGCTGTGTCAACAATGCCGACATGAAGGCACAGCAAGTCTGAAGCTTGAATGTGCAAAGTTCAGAGAGCTTCAGCTCTCTGAAAGTTCAGTTGCTGTGATGAAAGGGCTTTTTCTAGATCTGGTAACTACAAGCTCAGTAAAAGCTATACAGAAATGACAATAAATATAGCTCAATACTGTGTCAACAATGCCGACATAAAGACAAAACAAGTCTGAAGCTCGAAGGTGCGAAGTTCAGAGGGCTTCAGCTTTCTGAAGGTTCACTTGCTGTGATGAGACGGCTTTTTCTAGATCTGGGAATTACAAGCTGGGTAAGAGCTATACAGATATGACACTAAATATAGCTCAATGCTGTGTCAACAATGCCGACATGAAGACAAAGCAAGTCTGAAGCTCGAAGGTGCGAAGTTCAGAGGGCTTCAGCTCTCTGAAGGTTCACTTGCTGTGATGAGAGGGCTTTTTCTAGATCGGGGAACTACAAGCTGAGTAAAAGCTATACAGAAATGACATTAAATATAGCTCAATGCTGTGTCAAAAATGCCGACATGAAGATGAAACAAGTCTTAAGCTTGAAGGTGCGAAGTATGAACATAAAAGCACTACAAGCTGGGTAAAAGCTATACAGAAATGACAATAAATATAGCTCAATGCTGTGCCAACAATTCCGACATGAAGACAAAGCAACTCTGAAGCTTGAAAGTGCGAAGTTCAGAGGGCTTCAGCTCCCTGAAGGTTCATTTGCAGTAATGAGAGGGATTTTCCTAGTTCTGGGAACTACAAGATGGGTAAAAGCTATACAGAAATGACAATAAATATAGCCCAATGCTGTGCCAACAATGCCGACATAAAGACAAAGCAAGTCTGAAACTTGAAAGTGAGAAGTTCAGAGAGCTTCAGCTCCCTGAAGGTTCATTTGCTGTGCTGAGAGGGCTTTCTCTAGATCTGGGAACTACAAGCTGGGTAAAAGCTATACAGAAATAACAATAAATATAACTCAATGCTGTGTCAACAATGCCGACATGAAAACAAAGCAAGTTTGAAGCTTGAAGGTGCGAAGTTCAGAGGGCTTCAGCTCCCTGAAGGTTCATTTGCTGTGGTAAGAAGGTTTTTTCTAGATCTGGAAACTACAAGCTGGGTAAAATCAATACAAAAATGACAATAAATATAGCTCAATTGTGTCAACAATGCCGACATGAAGACAAAGCAAGTCTGAAGCTTGAAGGTGCGAAGTTCAGAGGGTTTCAGCTCCCTGAAGGTTTATTTGCAGTGATGAGAAAGCTTTTCCTAGTTCTGGAAACTACAAGATGGGTAAAATCTATACAGAAATGATAATAAATATAGCTCAATGTTATGTCAACAATGCCGACATGAAAACAAAGTAAGTTTGAAGCTTGAAGGTGCAAAGTTCAGAGGGCTTCAGCTCCCTGAAGATTCATTTGCTGTGACGAGAAAGCTTTTTCTAGATCTGGAAACTACAAGCTGGGTAAAAGCTATAAAGAAATGATATTAAATATAGCTCAATGCTGTGTCAACAATGCTGACATGAAGACGAAGCAGGTCTTAAGCTTGAAGGTGCAAAGTTCAGAGGGCTTCTCCCTGAAGGTTTACTTGCTGTGATGAGAGGGCGTTTTCTAGATCTGGGAACTACAAGCTGGGTAAAAGCTATACAGAAATGACAATAAATATAGCTCAATCTTGTGTCAAAAATGCCGACATAAAAACGAAGCAGGTCTTAAGCTTAAAGGTGCGAAGTTCAGAGGGCTTCAGCTTTCTGAAGGTTTACTTGCTGTGATGAGAGGGCGTTTTCTAGATCTGGGAACTACAAGCTGGGTAAAAGCTATACAGAAATGACAATAAATATAGCTCAATCTTGTGTCAAAAATGCCGACATGAAGACGAAGCAGGTCTTAAGCTTGAAGGTGCGAAGTTCAGAGGGCTTCAGCTCCCTGAAGATTTATTTGCTGTGATAAAAGAGCTTTTTCTAGATCGGGGAACTACAAGCTGAGTAAAAGCTATACAGAAATTACATTAAATATAGCTCAATGCTGTGTCAAAAATGCCGACATAAAGACGAAGCAAGTCTTAAGCTTGAAGGTGCGAAGTTCAAAGGGCTTTAGCTCCCTGAAGTTTTATTTGCTGTGATGAGGGGGCTTTTTCTAAATCGAGGAACTGCAAGCTGGGTAAAAGCTATACAGAAATTACAATAAATATAGCTCAATGTTGTGTCAACAATGCCGACATGAAGACAAAGCAAGTCTAAAGCTTGATGGTGCAAAATTCAGAGGGTTTATTTGCTGTGATGAGAGGGCTTTTTCTCGATCTGAGAACTACAAGCTGTGTAAAAGCTATACATAAATGACAATAAATATAGCTCAATGCTGTGTAAACAATGCCGACATGAAGACGAAGCAAGTCTTAAGCTTGAAGGTGCGAATTTCAGACGGCTTCAGCTCTCTGAAGGTTCACTTGCTGCGATGAGAAGGCTTTTTCCAGATCTGGAGCATGATTGATACACGAGAATGATCGATTCTAAACCGTTTTCTCTTTCTACATCTAAGTATTTTTTCTAGAGCTTCCTCACCTATTTGTATTATGGCTAATTACATATTTTTCCATTCGCTCTCTAAGTTTTTATTTCTGTTTATGTTGCATAATAAATTATTTAGTCTTATTTGATTTAAAAATTTCACTTCTTCGTCTTTAAGAAAATATACTTGGAAGACTTGTTCTTTTCCATTTTTTCTGTTGTGGATGTTTTTATTTCGCGTAGTTTAAGAACATGGCTTATTCATTAATACATACGTATCTCTTACTTGTTTTGATAGCCTCTTTAATAATTGCATATTGAGTACGAAACTCAAGTTGGTGATCTGGAATAAACCTATTTTCTTCTAGTCATTATGGAATTCAGCCCTTTAAAGAACATATCTTCAGAATTCCTTGACAAAATTAATAGCAAGCATAAAAAGTTACCTCATCGGTGAACTTGTTTACTTACGCCACTTTCCATTGAGAACGGAAGTGACGAATTTAAAGCATAGAATTAAATATACATGTTAACCTTACCAGTGGCTTTTCAAGGCAACTGTTTGATGCCATGAAGTAATCTCTCGGGGCTCTCTTGAGTATAAAGTTTTTGATCATGTAATTTATTTCGCTTGTTTTAATCGCCCGCATTGGGAGTGCCAGCTGATACTGTGAGATGAGATATTCTTCCATCTCACTGACCTCGACAGCTGCTGGATTACTGGAAAGGGTTGAATATTCTCAAGACATGATCGGAGAAGATATCTGCTTTTTCCTTGTCGGAACGTATTCTTGCACTCTTGTTTAATCATCCTTGTAGCATTCTGCAGTGACTAATCAGTAGCGTCAGTTGTTAGACTTTCAAGGTATTCTTCAATAGCTTTTCTGTTGTCGCTTAAGGTCACTGCTTTCAGATCTCGAGCAGCTTTATTAAATCTAGCCTTGTCCTGGGTAATCTAGTTTTCATCCATATTATTAAATTTTTTCCGCATTGGTTTACTTAAGCAATTCTTCTGGTAGATCAAGGTTAAGGTCGCAACTTCTAGATGTTCGTGTCACGTTTTCAACTGCTATGTCGATATCCTAGGAAAATTTTAAACTACTATTAGTCTTGGGTTGTCTGAATGAAACTTTCCGTTTTTGTTGAATGTTACTTTCCAATAAAGGGGACAGAAAGTACCACCACTTCTGTCGCTGTTATTTGGGAATGGTCAGATGACAGGCCAAGGTTCTGCTCAGCGGCTATGTAATTTAGTGAAAGTCCCTTTATGACGCAAAAGTCTATGACGTTAAGGTTCTTATTTCGGTCAGTAGGCCAATATCGCCTATAAATCTATTGCCGAGCGTATCAAAGAATTCCTTAAGCTGGTCCCCTTTAACAATGGGTTTTAGGGGCAATATATTGTAGATATGATTTTCTGTTTCTTCTAGTTTTCAATTATGATACTTGATAATTATATATAGTGTAATTCGTTTTTATTTGAGTCGTTCGCACTCCAAACTACAATCTTTAATTTGTCAAATAGGTTTATAACAGTGTCCATCACAGTGTTAATTTTATGTACGAGCTCCTTTTAATTTTTTAGTTTATTATTTGCTTGGTGGAGATTGTTGTGATCTTCTCCCTTTACTTAAGTCTAAAAATGTAAGGGTACTCTTAAAGGCTATCCATATCTCGTTCTCGTTACAGATCCGATAGCCTTTGTTGTTTACTGGGTGATACTCACTGCAACGTGTTCTTGCTCGAGCAATTTCTGCCGGATTTTGTAGGGTGTGTTTGTGTGGTGCAGTATTTATAAGAATGACCATATCTCAGACATCTGAAGCTACACACAGTGTTAGCTCAATTTTCTTTTCTTTCAAAGAACATAATCGATAATATTGACCTGTAGACTCTGGATTGATATCTTCTTCGAAATTTGCAAAAAATCTTAAGGTTATTCTTCAACATATGCTATTCTAAATCGCATACCCTTTTTACTTTGTATATTAACCTTGTTTTAATGTACTACTTATATAAGGTAACACAATAGCAGCATGGCTGCTTACTAAATATAATATTTCTGCTATTGGGCTTAGCAAAAATGTACGCAACATTTTAAATGCAATAAAGTTGGAAGCGACTGCTTCATTCTTAATTTATTGAAAAACTACATTTTGAAATAACATCGACTGAAAAAGATGTCCTGCAGGTTTAATTGAAATCGTTGTAAAAATTGTTCAGGTTTGAACAGGTTTCCACTTGCATTTAGAACATTTCAATAACTTGATATAGTATTCTGGTTTCAAAACGAAGAATATTAAATTGACGAATTATTAATAAGAAGAATTGTATTGTTAATGCAAAACCATGACTTTAAATAATAGGCGGGGTCATGTTGTAATTCAAAGTTGTAACTCTTTTGTGCAAGAATCGAACAGCGAAAGAAAAATAAGCTAGTTGAATACTGCCTCAGTAGGCGTTGGTAAGAGCTACTGCCTACAGTAAAACACGTTCGCACCGATTTTCATGCAGGCTTCGCGATAAACCGAACGCATGTTACAAATAATTAAGTAACGGCAATCGCATCACAAACTTTGCTGTTAAATCTATTTCCGTATAGTACTTAAACAAACAAGTGTACAAGTCTAATAAAATCCAAAATGGCTTAAAAAGACAAACTAATAGCCTGAGTAAAATTAATATGTTAAACTTAATACAACGCAGCAAAGATCGTTGATCATAAACACATGAAATACAAACTACTCGACAATATTAAACAAGGTTTAACCAGCAAGTGCCGGAACCCTATTATTTTAAATTAGTACGAACTCCCCCGGAGTGTCTTTCCTAAATTTTTGAGCACAGGTGAAGGACGCACGAAGGTTTTTGTGATTCTTATGTCTGGAGTACAGCGATGCCATTCGAAGATAAGACAGTAAAACAGAGAAACCATGACCTTGCGTTATCCATGATGCTGCAGGTCGAACAAAGGTGTCGTGACCGTGGGCAGGCTGTATCTGCAGGTCCATATAGATTCGAAGAAATACTTGGAGAATGCCCAAATAGGCTAGGAACTAGAAAAACCAGAAATGCCTGCAAACGCATTATTCTCCTGTCAAGCCGAGTGAAACAAATATTGCAACACATATGTATGGCACCCAGAAAAAATGAGAACTCACTCTTAGATTAACGTAAATATGCCATAATAACACGATTTGAATTTGTTATAGTATAATTCTAAATAAGTACGCAGTTCATCCAGTTTAACTGAAAAAAAAATCCAGTCCAGGGGATTTATAAAAATATTGTGATGTGGAACCAAGCCTGTGACATGTATCAATCGTGCTCTGTAATTCTTGAATCTTCTTTAACAATTCGCTAATGATACTCTTGTTGCTTTAGAACAGGATTACAATTCTCGGTTTTTTCATGGTAGCATTATTTGATATTTCTATATAACTTTGTGCTGGTAGTAATTTTATAACCTGCCACTTTAAAAAAAAGTATATACCGCCTATTATTAAAAAGTTTCTATAAAATCAAAGTCCGGCATGTTACGTAATTACAAATATATTTCAAGAAATTATGTTAATTATAACTTTGAAATAACTTTTGCTTTTTTCTGTTTTGAGAGTATTTGAAATAAGTCCTGGCTTAAGTGAAAACTAATGACTGACATCCGCTGATGTAATAAACTATCATTACTTCATGTATCTACTAAATTCTTATATAATTAAATAAAATTAACTACAACCAAAAAAATTTTTTAGTCTAGGAAATTTCGAACGTTATTGTTACAGACGTACACACAACTCAGCCTCAACTTTGATCCATCACCAGCATTTCACAAAAGTTAAAAGTAACAATCGAGCAGTAAAATGTTTATAGGGCTACTTTTTATTGGATTATGTAAAAAATAATTCCTTAGCGATTATTTATTACTAAACTATTTGTGTGGCAATTATATTGAGCTTAATTAAAAAATTGATTTGACACTCTCCTACATACGACTACTCTATTTGCATTTTGTATTTTTAACAAGCGGGTTAAAAAAGTCCATATCTAAATAACTATGATATTCATTTAAAAAATGTCCTTGTGATTTGATGCTATAATAATAATTGTGAGCGGGCTTTAAAGAATGCGGCTCAAATAAATGCAAAAGGTATCGAACTTGAGCAAGCTGGAAAATTTTAAACCATTAAACATGTATTTATGATTCGATTTAGCATTTGCTACTGAAAACAAGTAATCAGCATTGAAAGTGTAATAACACAATCTGAATATTTTGTTGCTACCAACCAAGGTCAGCAATATTTTAGTAATAGATTTTTCATGACTGTACTTAGCGTTTCTGTAACTGACAAAGCCATGCAAATTCTTCGAATTATCTCGGCCGCCTAAGGTTATTTTCGCAGCTTTAGCTTGTGACCTAAGTAGACATACTCATCGAATATTTCGATTTCTTCTTCTTTGAAATTAAAAACAGTAGCCTCTGATGTTATTATTTTTTTCAAAACGCAGTAGCGATAACATAAACTGACCACAATTGAACAATCTATGCAGAATAGCGAGCTGTTGATATCTAAAACAGTACCATTCAACCGGCGAGTAAGCTACTCCAACGTGATTGTTCAACAACTCGCAAATCTAAATTGGAAGATAGCAACTTACAATAAAGAGGAGAAAATTATACTTATCAGTCGCAGGCTCTTTGATAAGCTATAACCTGTTAACCTATATACAGGGAAGTAATAAAAGAGGATAATCCCTCGTACCGAAATAAAATATTGTGTCTATGATATTTACACGAAAATAATTGAGGCAAACCCCATATGAAATCCGCGACGTGTACACGCTGCATTCACAGCATAACTTATATAATGTATACTTTCAAATCTCAGTTTAACAAAGCGCCAGGTACGCAGAAAATACATATATAAATGACTAGCATCAGTTAATATACTTATTCGCGTCGATACATGTTTGAATAAATAAAAATGTTTATTCAAAATATAAGGTAGAAGCTTATCTGTTGAATTCAACGTCGATCAACCTAGATTAACCCAGTTTCAACCTCGCCTAGGTGCTGGTTGGGATGGGACCAATGTAGATAAAAGGTGTGGACAACACAAGCCAACCGTAATAACAAACTAATCCATAAACTGGAAAATTCCGCAACTCTTCCAACACGGAAATATGAATATACGAGAATATTCAAATTTATAAAACCCAAAAGAAAAAGATCTGAAATTATAGAACGCTATTAGTATAAGGCGAAGAGTGCCTAAAACTTACTCACTTCTGACATGAATCGACTCAACGATCTTTCCCCAGTACTGCGTAGCATAATCAGGTAGTGTAGATTTAACAAAAGACATCTATAATATAAAAACTTCAAAATTACCAATGACTTACATCGACCGGGCTTATTCTAAAAACCTGATGTGTCTAATATATCCACCAGCTGGTGAATTTCCCAGATTACGTGCTACTAACCATCACTAAGAAAAGAAAAATTACGAAGATGCAGCAATCCCTCTAAAGGTTTCAATGGATTGTTTTTATTTAGCTAAAGCTGGTAAGTTGTTCACTTAGAAACCAAAACAAAATAGGCTAATAAGTAATTTTACCACCACGATGTGACGAAATGACACTAGAATACCCAAACGCCAAGAAAAGTTACCAAATTAAATCTCACAGCAACCAAACGAATGGCTCCACGAAAGAGAGCGGACAATGCAACAACACCCAACAGAACGCATCTTATCAGCTACAACTGGATACGCCAAACAATGTATTAATGGGGATGAACTGACAAGTAGTGTCACTTCTGAGGTACAAGAGACATCGCCTAAATTACCATCTTCATATTATCATCTACTTAACTTTCAATACGCCAGAAGTCGGTACTCAATCTGGCAGGTAAATTTCGAACACCCAGAGCTAATTAGTCAAATCTAACTATAACTCACAGATCTTTCGGAGTAAAACCCCGCCCGTGTCCTAGTTTACTTGTCGTAAATTACTTTTAGAGTGTAACAAATTGTACGTTTTAGAGATAGTTCAGCGGCATTTAACCCCTCTTCTTTGATGTACCATGTTGGAAATCTCCTCTGTGGGGTTTGCTGTCTTCCTTGTTGCTACTAACTTTACTGTTAATCGCCCATAATGATTACGGGATGGCAGTCTTCTTTTTGTGGGGTTAGTAAAATATCATCATATAGTTGTTCCACCTTTGTGTTTTCTGGTGCGCTTATGGTGGTCAAATAGAATTACTTGCAGCTCATATATCTCTGATATTTTCAGTACTATGTACATTACTCTGCTTGATATTGAATTAATTTTTATAATTCTATTTTATTCTTTCTTTAATTAAGATTGCCAGTTCTGTTGTAGTATTTGTTTTGATGCAGTAGGTAACTAGATTGCAGGGCACTGCATTTTTTCAAGTAATCTGGTTCCACATAGTCTCAGTTGGTCTGTGTGAATTCTTGTAGTTCGTCTAAGCGGTCCATCGATTGTATTGTTCTGGTGTTACGGTTTTGTTTTTAAATTCGTTTAGGCGATATTAGCGAGTGGTTGTCTTCCCCAGAAACCGCCCTTTCCAAGGTATTGAATTTGGAATCATACTCCCTACCCACCTGCGGTATAATCCAGTTTGTTTTAAGACTCGCATTTAATCCGTTCATAGGGGAGTTTGGCGTTAAGAGGTGGGAGAAATCAAAAGATCTCATCGTTGATCCCTGAAGTCGGTCTATCCTCCACCGAACTACCTAAACCATTTATATAAGATGGTTGAAATGCAAAGCGATTCATCAGGATATGGAATAATCTTTAAAGGATAACTGATTGTCTTATTCTACTATAAACAAGTGAGTTGAAATTTATTTGAAAGGCGTTAATATATCAAACAGACTAATTTCGTTACACCCCTCACAATACTCGGAAGTTGTACATGATATTATAATGGAAAATCGTCAAATTAGCCTAAAAAGAATTGCAACTGTATTATTAATCTCACATAACTACATGAGCACGTGTTTCGGAAAGAAACTTTCTGACAAGAAACTTCCAGTATTAAAACTGGGAAAAGAAGGGGAAGTTTGTTATTTTAACAGTTCTCCACAACATTAATAAAGTCTTACTAAGAAATTTGCAAATCTCTCCTAGTATCTTATTTAGTTACTCGTGTATATGTATTTGCTTGGTCTTCTAGCGTCTGAATGTTTTTTCTCCTACTTTATCCAACAATCGTTTCCTCACAATTTTAATTTTGATATGATTTTATCAGCCTGTTTTTCCTCACACGTTCAGGTAAATTTTTCTAAAATTGTTTTCCAAATTTTCCATTCATTTATTGGGTGGCTTTTCGAGTTGGCTTTTACTTAGTGGTGTTTGGTCTCTTGCAATATTCTTATTAGACTCAAGTAATTTCTTTATTTCACTCCTTTTATAGTTCCTACTTTTTCTTAAAGAGTGCAACCTACTTTTATTTTTGTTTTGGTATTTGTGTTAAGATTATCTATTACATTTTGCAGTTTTCTTACTTTCTTTTGTTAGTGATATTAAAGCTTTACTCAAATCTACGAAACACATTAAAAAGTGTAATATTTCGCAATTTTTGCAAGTTTAGTTTGACGTTCAAGATCAAGTTACGTTATTATTTACTTCACGCGGGTAGCTCTGGTTCAAGATTGTAAACAGTCGAGTCAAAATTTCACAGGTGTTCATTTGGTTTAACTAAATTTACAAATTAAAAGAAAAGTCCCAGTTTTAAATTTGTACATTATAAAAAAAAATAAGGTTCTTCCGAGTGGTCTCTGCGTTGCGGGCGGGGCGGCGTTCGCTGGTGACGAATACAAAAGATCCTCTCTGCAACCTGGAGCTATAATGGCTACAAAGAGATGACAATTAAATAATCTAGTTTCAGCTCGTTAGTCTCGGGTGTTTCAGATTATAGGATTGATAAAACAAAAGCCAAAATGATTTTGGGGCAGTTTGGGCTGGATTTTGGCCGCTATGGCTTTCACGTGAACCTTGGGCTGGTGAACCTTAGCGGTGAGCTGTCGGGAGCAATTGTTTATTAGCAGGGTGATTTTACGGGCTACTGGACCGGAAAGATAGAAAAATCTGAGCGGCAAGATGTGGTTTCGTTGCGCACGAAGATTTGCCCGGATAGGGTAAGTTTGGCGTTAATCTGAACTGCAAGATCGCGTTTTGTTGCGCTCGAAAATTAACAGGACGGGGTATGTTTAGGGTTAATCTAAGCAACAAGATGTTGTTTCGTTGCGCTCCTTTTATGTATCGGATCGCTTCAAGTCAGTTCGACTAAGCCAAGCGAGGTAGGTTTCAGGTCAGGTATAAGGATAACTTAGGCAGTTTGACTTCTCGGGAAGAAGCTGGAAATTGAACGAACTGGAAAGGACAAGTAGTTCGGAACAGGATCCAGCTTTTAAGGACAAGTATCTGGACTGGCGGTGACTGGTGGTGCCTTTGGGCCCTAGGGTCCAAGTTAGCCGCCGGCTGAGGCTCAGGTTCTGGTCTGGATTCTGGAAGGAACGGGTTAGATCTTTCCCAGGACTGATCGGGCATCGTTCTTTCATATGGTTTTAATCTCCTTCCACGTGGTTTACCTAGGAAAATCTAAGAGGGGCTACGCGTGATACTTTGGTGGGCATGCGCGGATCGAGCGGCGCGATGTAGCTTGCGCAACTCTCCGGTTTCACACCTGGGCTCTATCGTATAATCAGCAGGGTCTCTCAACGGAATTCTTCGAGTTTTACTACCATCCGCGTGGCTCCAAATGTTTGCGCGTCACACATTCTTGTGACTGTGACGTTCTGAAACAATTTGGAGGCAAGCGAAATGTCACAAGGGAACTTCTTAAATTCGATCCGTTTTTCGACAATTTGCATCTGCCGTGAATCGGTTCTGTCTAAAACTATTGTTCTTGAGCTATACCATTATACGGTTACAATTTTTACAATATTATTCTCATAACTAGTTTTTGTATCATACTGAAGAGGGAATTCCTTTATAGTTATTGGGGTTCTTCTTTTCGATTTTTAAAAAGCGTTGAAACTTTTAGTTTTGAAAATATAATGTTACATGTGTGAGTTTTTTTGTAACTGTGTCCGCCGTATTTGAGGGATTCATCCCGGGGGCTTCATTACTTTTCAGTTTTATAAGCATTCTGTTCACATCTTCAGTTATTATGATTGGGTTATTTTTGTTTTCTTGTTTTTTGGTAATCTGAATAATTTGAGTTATTTATTTGTATGCTTCGCTGTTTTTCTGTGCCTTAATAATTTCCATACTCGTTTTTGAGTCGCGTCCATATCCCTATTTTGTGAAGCTCTTTGTGCATACATTTTTTCCCGGTCTCCTTCTGTTCTGGTATGTTTATGGAGCATATAGACATATTTCTTCTTTACTAAAATTTTCGTTACTTTCTTGGTAAACCATGGTAACTTATTTTTTTCTGCTGGGGGTATTATTATTCTTCTCTCTTTTGTGGCTATCTTTCAATATGTTATCTTTTATTTTGTTTAAAGCTACATCTAAGTCTTAATTTGCTGTTTTCGGGTTTGGTGTTCCTTTTATTTCAATCCTCTGCAGTATAGATATTTAGTAGATTTATGGTTCACCGATTCTAGGTAATTTTTTTAGTATAAGTAAATATTTGTACATCTAGAATTTGTGTTTGAGTAAAATACCGATTAGTTATTATGTAGTTGATCACTGATATTCTACTTTGTATGTTTTGATCATTAAGTATTTGCTTCTTAGTTGTTCTAGGTTTGATTATGTCAGAGGCGTATACGTTAAGAATATTTGTAGCATCAAAATGATTCGTCGGCTAATCCTCTCAAACAAAACAAACTTTTTGACTACATAAATACAATTGGCGGCCGGCCAGGTTAAGAAGACGACATGCAGCTCAGTACTAACAAATGATTAGAAGCCAAAAGGGCGCCAATTAATCTTTACCAATTATTGATAAGTGTATCCAAGCATTCAACTGAGAATTCTTGAACTCAAACAGCACATAATTTCCTGAAAGAAAATCTTAAATCCCGCACAGGTAGCAGTAACATATAATAACACCAAAATGTATAATTGTTTCTAATTCGGTAAAATTCAGTACAAATATCAGATAATTAATAGTACAAATTGCGAGTAATCATTAGCACAAATTTGAAATAATTATTGGCTAATTTAAAATTAATTAGTAGTACACATTTCAATAATTATTGGCCAATTTACTGTACACCTGTACAATTGCAGCCAATTGGTAGCAATCGGGTGAGCCACTCTATGTGATGATCCAGATAAGCGAAGCCCTACACATCCAAAGGTTGGAATGTAGGTAATAACAGCTCGAACCAGGCAAATGGCGACGAGCTCGGTCACGGGGATGGCGTTTCACGGCCAATGCTGAATCTAGGAGTTTCAGGAGCCCGGACTGTTTGCTCAGATGAATTCGGGTCATGTGCAGCTGAATGACCGGTGAAGCGCATATAAAATGTGCCAGAAAAACATGCTCTACAGAACTGCCCGTCTACAACAATCCGCAACTTCTGCGGGTGCCACAAACCAAAACCATTATATTCTAAGCAGGGCAGTTTCAAAGACGCTACAACCAAATCACCATCACGGCGTTCGACAAGAAGAAGAGACGCGTTCAAACAAAAGCCAACATTCGAGTCGCTTGTCCGCGCTGATAAAAGTCAATGAAGGCCGTGAGTGAACCAAAATACGAAAACTTGCACCACAGACGTTAAAAATATAGACGGCGCAAACGCCGAGCTGTGGCGTCTATTTAACTTAAGGAAGTTGATACGAGTACCTCAAACGCAGCCATCTTGAATTTTTGTTCGACGCCAATTTTTTTAATAACTTCTGACTGGTTCGAAATTTTGAACTTTTTCAAACAGATTTTAAATCAGCATATAAAACTGCAAAACATTGCCCATTTAACTAAATCTCCATCTTCAATAATAAGAAAGTTACCCATGCAATCCCACTCGATCTGGGACACACTGTATATTTATTTTTCTTTCACTTCTGTGATAATTTATTGGTTTCACGCGTTCTACGGTCTTAAGTTCCAAGTTACAAGCTGAATGACAGTTTTCTTTTTTACTCGTTTATACCTTCTTCCTTGCCAGGTTGTCATCGTTAGGGATCGTAGACGTCCGAGGCATCGTGTGGTTCTTTAAGCTAGCCTCGGTAGAATGGATTTTTGATCTACTTTCTCTAGTCTGGATCGGACTTGTTTTGCGTTAACAGGGCTACCACAAATATGATGTGACTTTTCTTACGACGATCTTACTTAAGAGGAAGCTTTGAACTTTAACGCATCCATATTTTCTCAGCAGCTACCCATGGGTGTTACTCCTCAATAACGCTAAAAATTATCCATCATGTTAGACGTGTTGCAATTCCAAAGCCCTTTCATTTTTCTATCAGTTCACATGTAAAACCTCCACATATCACGTGTAGTATTATTTTTTGTTGAACAAGACTTGCTGGTTAAGCTGCCAATATTGTACTTTATGTTGCAGGCTTTATGTCTCATCTGGTTTCGCTCAATCAAAACTTGATTGAAAATTTAGTAGAAGTTGCAAACCGTATGTTGAATATACCTACATATTTTTAATTTTAGAATTTTTGAAATTATTATTTTCGATATTAAATACATAAATTAAAGCCCAATAAAAACTTTAAACCTACTTGCATTTTTAACTGTTTCGATTTATAATCAACTAAGTATGGCATATTAATGCCAGATAAATTTACAATTAAACAATATAAACATTTCTAAAATGCAAGCATAAATATAGTTTTTGTAGATTTAAAAGTAAATCTCTGGGGAGGTAGTCTGGCTACTTTATATTAAAAGTTTGTAATTCTAAAAATGTGTGCTTGCAGGATGTTTCCCAACCCGAGGAGTTGTGGCCATTATGTTTTTCACATCTTGTTTTTTCAACTACATGGTGCGAGTAAACATGTCCATTAACATAATAGCGATGGTCGAACCCAAATCCGGCGATAAACATGGAAACGTTGCCGAATGCATAGTCCTTAATAATAACGCCAGCATCTCGAACAGATCAGAAACCTTGTCAAAGATGACTGCCTTACCGGATGTAAGTATCTCTCACCTCAACAAGTTATTAATAGCAGCTAAATCTCTCAACGTATTGATGATATCGAGCACTCGCCCGAGGACCGTAGTTATTTATATCCATTTAATTGATCATTCTGCATGTTAAGATTACTCCTGTCTTAATATTATCATGCAGACTCATTTTTTAGAAAGTTAATTAATGCCTCCCATCCAGTAATTTGCTTCTTAAACACACGCTGCAACATGTAATTGTCCGTTAAAACATGTGATTATCATTTCAGTATGGGATTCGATACGACTGGGACTCCGCGACGCAAGGATGGATCCTAGCAGCCTACTTCTGGGGCTACATCCTCAGCTCCGTTCCAGGGGGCTACTTAGCTGAGAGGTTCAGCCCAACGAAAACGGTGGGCATGTCGGGCCTGATCTCGGGAATATTCACAATTTTAATGCCTCTGGCAGCTTCTTGGCACCACACTGCTGTCATGACAGTTCGTTTTATTATTGGACTCGCGGGGGTAAACGAACTTAATGCAGCCGCACAGCAGGCGTTATATTTATTTTTATGTAGGGGGTGCTTTTCCCATCTTTGCACTGTTTGGTCTCGCGATGGGCCCCTCCCGATGAGAAAGGAAAGTTCACAGGGGCCCTATTTGGAGGCACCTTAGGCACTATGGTCACGTGGCCCCTGTCGGGATCGCTCGTTGACACTTGGGGTTGGAAATGGGCTTTCATCATTGAAGGAGGGATGGTCCTGGTTTGGTGCTGCTTGTGGGTGCTCCTGGTGGCGGATTCGCCAGACTGCCATCCCCGGATCAGTGAGGATGAGAAGATGTATATTGCTAAGTGTATAGGAAACAATGTCGTTAAGAAGAAGGTAAATTTTTTGTTTTATTGTACATCACTTTTGTGTATAAACTAGGCTGAAGTTATTGAAAATAAGGATAACTGTTACATGATTGAAAAAGAATATTCTAAATATGCTCGGATGGCCGAGCAAGCAACATACTTAAGTCTCAGACGGCCGGACCGGGTTTGATCTCCAAGGACTATACGGGGATCTTAAAAGTCGTACGCTCCCCGGCTACCACGCTAACATCTCTGGTAGTCATCAACCCCTAATAAGAAACTCTTCCACAATTTCGATGGAAAAAGCTAGCTACCTACCCTGTTTAAAAGAAAATAGGGCCCATAGAACCATTTCTTGGTTAAAAGCAGGCTGCACCATTATTTCATTCCATTGTGTAAAAGCTGACCGCTAGGCATATTTTGTAAGGCTTTCAAAACAGAATATTACAGCAACATCGATCTCTTACTCCGAAGAAAAATTTCGACAACGTACATTCTTTTTCAAGTCCAAGGAAGAGCCAAAAGTCGCTAAATCAGACAAATGTGGGCTATGTTTGATGGTCTTGATTTTATTACGGGCTATATACTGCAGAGTTTGGCTATTGTATGCGAAGATGCATTATCATGCAGTAGCGACACTTTCTCCTGTGGAAGGTTATTGAACAATTTTGGAAAATATATTTCCACATACTATTTAGCCCTAACTATCTTCTGATCGTCTAGCGTAATGGCCTTGATGAGAGCAGCATTCCTAAAGAGTAGTGCGTACACTAGTTTTTTCATAGTTTTTTATTCCTTCGGCATGGTTGGAGTTTCTTCCCCTCTCTTGTACATTTCGTCAGCTGTCACAATCTTAGAAATAATTGGATAACGGTGATTATTTAACGATTCCAAATTTCGTTGACAATGTCTTCTACATTTTGCTTTTTATGTTCCATTTTTTTAATGTAGGTGATCATATATGGTGGTTCTAATAGCTGAGGATCCCTTATGTAGGTGTTGTTTAATCATTACGTATGTAACTTTATTGTCGTTTTCAATCATCGCATTTAACAGCAGCTTTTTTTTAATCGTTCGATGACTGGCTGCATCTTTTTAATGATGTACTATACTTACGCCTCGTTCAAATTCTTTCTACTAGTAATATATCACACCATTCCGTTTGGTTAAGGATCAAACGTTTTGTTTATTCTACCTACTTTGCCATGCAGCCATGGTCTCTTCTTTTACTTTTTTTGCTTTTTTTGCATCTTTTATTTGTGCATTTTGGTTCTTTCTTCTACCATTATGTCAATGGGTAGACTTGCTGCTATTACTTGCAATACCTTCGTTGATTTTCTATATGTCATTCACATATTGATGAATATACGTCTCAGTAGTTTTTCTAGCATTTGTTACAGTACAATTGAGATTTTACAACACCAAATCGCACTTACTACAGGTCAGTTTGCATTGGAAGACAACGGTAATAAAGCCCCCAAATGTTCACAGCTAGCTCGTGAGCGGTTGTGGTTCACAATACTAGTGAAGTCGAGTCTTGTTTCAGGATAGCCAGAATTAATTGACAAATTAAGGCTCAAGCCCACATGTAACGGGCGTTGCTAATTTATAAAAACGTTTATGATTTTGCTCGGCGCAATACAAGGGTCAACAAGCATAAAATAAATGACATTGGTTTTATCTATTTTGGTAGCGTGAACAAATGCTTCTTCAAAATAACACTACACACAAACCGAAAAGGAGATCACACACTTGCACTGTTGCAATATCTGAGCAAGGCTGATGGTTAGGTAAAATCAAAGTCGCTACAACTCTGCCTGATGGAGATCCAAGACGGATCCAAAAAGACAGCTACACTGTGCGTTAAACAAGAGTTTTGCAACTGCAGTTGGAGACCAAATAGTATCGCTGATTGGGGTCGACACAAAAATATAACTCGAACAATCAAATCGGTACAAGCGTCACACCTCGGGTTTCGCGAATTACTAAGGTCGAATCAGGCCGCAATGCAATTCCGTATACACAAAGCACGCTCTAATGGCGTCATATTTTAATACAGGAAACTGGCGCTCAACTGCAAATCGGGGATATTACCCGAAGAATTTTATTACAGCTACGAAAAAATCTCAATGGCACCCAGCTCCCTTAGCGACCGACATCACCACCTTCCAAAACGACAGGGGTGACAGAACTTTACTCGCGTTAACTCAATTGAATTTTAACAGCGAGTGTCTGCGCTTTAGGCCAAATCCGCGCGATTTATTTTACCCCTCCCGGCAGTAACGCAAGAGTTTCTACCTGTCACTCCGATAGAATGGGTTTTTCGGATCAAACCGCGTGTTTTTACACCGTTCGCTAAGAAATACTTGCATTGTAATTTCCGCAAGAAGATTTCGGGTGACGCACCCGGCATTTTTGGACAGCTACGACCTGCTTTCAAAGCGCGACAATTTGTCTCTAAAAGCAATTAAAACAGAGATCAATCATGACGCAATTCGGGGGCAGTTAGCTAGAACAATACAGTCCGCGTTTTAAGATTATCTCCTTTGAATGCAATAAGCGAAACGCGGGCAGTGTTCGCAAATTTATTTGAAAGCGTGCAGAGCCGTATTTACCCCAAAACGAATGCGCATGAAATGTACAAAAAATAATCGTGTTACCTGCTTTCTTTGACACTTCTATTACATGTCTCGACATGGTCATGTTTCGATTGTAAATTAAGCAATGTATTTCAACGTTTCTGTTTTAATTTCTATGCTTTCCACTTCTATGAAGAATTATCTAATAGTTCTTCTCCCCACCACTATCATTGCTTCGTTTTTTTGTGGTGCCAGCGCGAGTTGCCTTTGTCTTTTCCAATCTATTTATTATTTATACTGTTTTATTAATCTTTACCGTCAGGTCCTCTGTATTCCTTGCGTTCGTAACTATTGCGAAATCGTAAGCTACCAGTTCTTTGTCTTGATGAATCGTTGCCGCAGTATCGGTCCGAAACCCGATCTCTGTGGAACTCCACTCGTTTGGTCGATCTTGTTGTTTTCGTTAGTCGATAACCTCCCATCAGTGAAAAACTGCACACCATTGTTATAAGTGCATACGTTCCCTTTGGCGAGTTCTTCCACCATCCCTTTTCATGGTACCGTATCAAAAGCGTTGATAGCATCTAGTGTTACCATTGCACAAAACTTATTTTTCTTGTGAATTACTATGTTTGCCTCGTCTGCGAATCTTTGTACGCCACTCATGGCATCTTCTATATATTTTTTCTTCGTGTATTCGTACTGGTTCTCGGATAAATTTTCCTCTGTCTTGAGTTTTTTAATTATTCCTTCTCTTAGTAATCCATGAGTTTTCCTAAGGTATTCATCATGCACAAAGATCTGTATTTTGTATACTCCGTTCATATCTTTTTGAAATGAAGGTTGGCCATGACAGTTTCCCCAATTTAGCTGTGTAAAATTACTTTGTTGTATTTAAACGAGGTTTACATTTGAGGTTATGATTACCAAATGCTTTGAGGTTAGAAAACATGAAAAAAACACCTTCAAATGCAAAGTTGCCATATTTAAGCAAAATAGAAAATGGAACTTAGTATTTTTTATATATGTATGGAGTTTTAGTAATTGTGTAATTGAAGACATTTTTAATTAAGTACGCGGAAGGTCTTGCAATACTTTAAACATTTCTCCAAATGTACTATCAAAGTAAGCAGTCCATCTGGCAACAATATTATGTTCTGTCAAGTGACAGTAAATTTTTTGGAGGTTATGCAGGTTATAAAACAAAATAAAAATTACAGTTCTATTCATGGGCAACTTAACAACAAAAGTCCAAAGCCAACCTTCATGCAAAAAAGATGTGAACGGAGTATATCTGTGCTACTATAGCCTCCTTCCAGATTTTAGAGAATTCTTCTTTCAGTAATTCATTATTCTTCTTTAGGCAGTATTTGTAGTTGCTCCATCAGTTTTAAGATTTTATATATATTTTTATCTTTGAAGATTTTTTTCAGTTTTTCTTCGGTGAATGGCGGTCCTTTGTTGCTTTCTACTGTCTACTGTGACGGGCTCGTGCATTTGGAAACTGCCTTTTCGTTTCTCTTATTTTTTGTCATCTCTTGTTTGGAAAGTATTCTTAGATTTTTACATGCAAATCGGCATCTCCCTCCTCCAATATGTTGTTGTCCATCTCTTCACACACTTTCTTCCAAGCATTTTCCTTAGCAGTTTGATGGCCTTTCTAAATATCTGGATATCTTCCATATTCCTCGTTTGGTCTTTCTCTCTAATCTTGCAGTACGGTCGTTTTGGTATTTCCTCTTATTAGGGCTCGTTATGTAGAATTGCTCATACAGTTCTGGTTTTACCCCTATCCGAACTCAATTCCTGCCGATTAGAAACACAACGCTTTACCAGTCAACCACTCGCTTCTATTTATTTTTTTTAATCTGCAAAATATCGTCGATATCCAGCTTTGCTGTACGCCTTGGTTAATATCTATACAGTGATCTGAAGCTATTTCTCCACATGTATAAGCTATTTTAGTGTTCTTGAATAAGCTTCCTATTGTTTTCATTAAATCTAAGCGTTTTGCATAGATTATTCCTTCTCAAGTAATATATGAATAAAAAATGACCTTCCAAATTGTGTTCACGACGATTCTTATAATCAGTTTTAGCGATTCCATTGATATAATAAATACCCCTCTGGAAACCACTCTGTTCGTCAGCTATTAAATGTTTGCTAATGAGCACATCTGTTGCCAACATATTACAATCGATATTATATGTTGATAACCACCAGCATTTTCGCGGTCGCCTTTTTCGAATAGCAACATTACCTCAACAATTGCTTATAGTCCTAGAATTTTCTGTTACTTCCAGCATAAAGCGATCAAGTGTAACATTCTAAAATTTAATAGTAAAGCTTGATTCCCAATTAGTCATATGTTGATGTTTCGGACATCTGTAATTTTTCGGTTTTCTTATGTTTTTGTTGCTTCTAGTATTTCTTCTATTATTATCTTATTAATTCTGCAGCTATCACTCTAATTACTTAATCTGTTGCCTGTCTACCATGCTGTGTAAGGCATTTTTAAAGTTGATGCGTTTCGATTTATTTTGTGGTTCCCTTTTTCTCAATTCCTTCCATGTTTTACTATCTCGTGCTTTGGTCCTCAGGGCCATAGGCCATAGGCCTATAAATTCTCGCCTTTCTCCTTCCGATCGTTAGAAGAGTTTCGCCTCTGGCGTAGTTTACACGTTGGGTTACCATGCTGATGTGCTTTTCCTCCTGATGAAGCCCCTTACGAAAGTGGGCGAAACGTCCTTCGACATCAATAATGACACGGTTCAATCCCAAAAGTCGTGTGTTACTATACATTAAATATTTCTGATACTATTTAATAATATACTCTTTTTTTGGCTTAGTTGTTTGAGTGTCCCGTAAAGCAGATTTTGGTTATCAGCAAAATTTTGTTTAGTTTTGTTTTCGAACTCTCTCCAGACGTTTTGTTTTCTTCGTTTACCAAAAGTTTTTACTTTTGTTTTTGTATTTTTACATCTTTGATGCTGTTCCTCAGATTTTTATTGTAAATATCTTTCCTACGCCGCGCCGTTTCCCTTTTTCTTCTAGATTCTTTCATTTGCTGTGTCCACCACGTTGTCCTTCTTGTCATATTCTTACCTATTCTTACTACTCCGCATACTTTTTTTGCTGCCTCAAAGATATTGCATCTTATTATTTTTCATTCGCTTCAATTTAGCGTATTTTCTTCTGCTACTAATTTTCTCTTTAAGTTTTCTTGATTTTTTCTCTTGGTAACCTTTCTTTAAATTATAGCTTTTGATTTTTTCTTTGACTTCATTGCTCTGTTTACTTAATTGCCATTGTCATCTGTATCAAAAAGTAGTCGCTGCCACTCTCTGGCACTCAGCTATCATCTACTGCTGCATTGTCAGTTTCTTTTTCTAACACCTTAACTTATGGTAGTGTTCTTTTTATCTTTCGATTTCTTCTTTTTCAATTATATTTAAGTGTGTCTTCTATATTATTTTTGTGTCTACCGTGTACGTCGTTTTCTTAAATGCCGATATTTATGTTTGTAAATAATATTATTCTCCGTTGTACTTAAATTTGCATATAGGTACCACTTGTTTTTCCCTAACTACTAATTTCAAATTTTCGTTCCAAATGTTTTCTTTTATAATTTCTAGTTCTTATTCTGAACATTTCGTTTGAAATGTGTTATATTAAAGTCCGTATATTTATCCATTCTTGTTCTACATCTTCAGTGTTGACTTGATTCGGGCGATGTATTAAATATAATTGATATAAAAGTTGGTATTGAGCATTAATTAGTATTTAGTATATTATATATTCAGTTTGTAGGTTGTCTCTTGTTTACATGTCCTTAATTTTACCTGTCTGTATGGAATCTTTCCAATGAATAATAATCCGTGCTATAAATAGCATGCTAACGGCTGTAAACGTGAACATCCTCTGCTAATACATTTTTTGTTGGCTAAAATGGTTCAATGTCTTCATGCGTTCTATATGAACTTGTTTGTGTTTTTCTTCCTAAAGAGTGCATTGATAAGTCGAAGTTCGTTGAAATCTACAAATTGTTTTAGCTTTTTCCGTTGTGGTATTATTCCTAGGTAAGGTTAATAATTTTCAAATTTTTAAGCGCTGGCGACTTTTATTCATAGCAACACCTGCACGAGCTGTTTCTTTCAGTCAGTAAGTTTGTTCTTAGTTTTCATCATTATCATAAAGCCGACGTTTTTTTATTTTATAACGTTATTTATATCAAACTGATTTGTATTGATTTTTTCTCATTTAAAACGTTTTCGTTTACCTTATGCATTGCCTGTGTCCTGTCTATAATAAACAGATCTGTACAGTCCATGCCTATTGAGACTTTAAGTAACATAGCTATAAAGGAAAAGAATAAAAATCATTTTTACGAGTTCATCTTCATTAATGAATCCCTTTTGCCCTGTGGTCATCGAGGTTGTAGTATGTCCTCTAAGTCTGTTCTTCCCATGATTTTAATAATTTGTTGTCCCTGGCTGATCTTATTTCTGATAATGTTGCCCCACTTCGCCGCTGTTTTCTGCTAACTTCTCCTATGTTAGTCTTCTTCGCTCTACTCTTCGGCCTTCTTCCTTCTACTTTCATGGTTATCACTAATTTGGTATTATATTTATTCCCATTCTACAGGTGTGTCTAAGCCACTTCAATTGTTTATCTTCGATCTTCTTTATTGCTATTGGATCTACTTCCAAAATCTCTCTTATAGTGCTGTTGTTAATTCTGCTCTTATGGTGTGTCCTGCAACTCTCTTTAGTAACTTCATCTCTATTGCCGTTACTCTTTATCTTAACTCCGTTAGTACCCAGTTTTCTGCCATTATAAATTTGTATTTTCGTTTATTCGTTTATTTCTTTTTCCTAATTTTTGTATTATTTATCATATACATGATTCGCTTTGTAGCAATACATCATCCGCATAAATTAGGTGACGTAAGTAGGCATACCGGTACTAAGTTTAATACATTATTAAAGGGTACTTACGACCAAAACAAGTTCGTGCCATCGCAGGAAAGCTAAGGCGTCGCTTGAATGAAATGAAATGGCAAAATTCTGTCATGGGGTGTCAAATCGGATGTTTTGATTACTTGAAAAGCTACGCACCCCAATGTTGTGTAACAAAGGACTGCTCTGCTAGATAAATCGGAACAAAGAGATGGAACGATATTCCAAGGGGTAGCTAATTAAATACAAGGTATTCTTTGGCTAGAACTCACGAGTGCTTTTTCAGTCCGCATTCTCACTCCAGAACTTGAAAGAGGGGCGGAATTGTCACAATACTTCTTAGTGATGATGTGTGAACCGGCCCTTTGCCAACGGGAATCTAACTTTGTTAATTTTCGACACGCTACTGACAACTGATGTACAATCGTGCTCACATAAATCTAGTACAAACATATTTGTTTTGTCGAGAAGATTAAGGGCTGTAACTGACGCAGATGGTGGAGCTATAAAATAATAGTTGTTTTATTTTGTTCTTAATAAAAAGTCAGTTGTACAACAAACCATTTTAGATAATTGCGTAACTAGATATAAATTGCTTGTACTAGATTTATGTGAGCATGACTGTACATTAATTAACACAATACACACTAAAACAAAGAGGATACTTTTAACTTATTGATTAACTTCAACAAACAAAATGACATGGACGCACTCAAATTAATCGTGATTTCTAGATGACTTAATCGTGTACACAAGCTGTCACTAGAGTACAAGGCGTCACTTCAATGCTTTTGTGTCAATGTCAAGATTATGCTGCTAAGAATGCATTTCCCCTTTCGCGGGGCATGACGGCATAAAAGATGATTCCCCATGAAACTATACAAACACTATTAATGACAGCGGAAATGGTCTACATAATATCCGCCTGTGCGAAATCTAACTGCAAGAAACATTCTGGCAATACAATTTCTGCGAACTGCACGCATTCTTTCGGCGTAAAGTTTCTCTGCCTAATGTCGGGCTGCTTTTAAAAACGTGGTATATCTATATGGACAGTGTCGGCTTAGTCCAAAATAAACGAGAACTAACTAGTTTCCATAAGCGGCGTTACGAATAGCAATTAAGTTTTACTCTTCTATGCATTTTAAAACCCGTATACATTTTATGGTTTATCCCCACAGCAACTAATCAACCCTAATAATTTCTATATTACTTTTCTTGATATATTGCCAAACGCTGTGTTTATGTCCAGTAACGCTAATTTAGTTACTTGCTTTTATCCAATATTTTCTCTATGGTCATTCTTAAGCTATGAAGATGGTCCTGAGTTTGCTATTATATCCCGAAAGCTGCCTGTTCCTCTCTTAATCTTCCACATAGTTCTTTCCTTAGTCTTGGAGTACATTCGGAGAGTACTGTTAATAGACATAATGCTCGATAATTGTCTTAGTTACTAGTACTTACTTTTCTGTGCAGAAGTAATTTTATGTTGTTTTTTCATTTATTTGGTATTTTACCTTGTATCTATGCCATATTAAATATATCGGTTAACCATTCAATTGCTTTCTCTCTTGTCCACTTTACCATTTTTGTGGTATATCATCCTCCCCAGGTACCTTTCCACATTACAAAGTTTTTATGGTTTTTGTTTAACGTCTTCTAGTTCTGCTGTGGTCTACAATTTCCATGCCATCTTCACTATTTTCTTATTGTTGATCTTCATCTTCTATCCTCTCGAACTTGTTTTCTTAATATTTTCTCAGTATTTGTACTAACTTATCCTTGGTAAACACAATTTTGTTTTCATTATCATTTATAATATTTCCCACACATTTTCCTTGTAGTCTCTTGCACGTAGTTTTGGTATTAGACTATAAAGAATACTCATTTATTTTTACAATTTTACAATTTCATGTATATAATCTATTTGATTGTCTCACTTTTAGGCGGCAGCACCATATCTAGAAATATTTACTTCCGTACCATTCTGGGCTTTGAACATCCTGCACTTCGGCAACAATTGGGGTTTGTACCTCCTGCTAACGGGCGGTCCGAAATTCTTGTCAGAAGCACTGGGCTTCAACCTGGGCCATTCCGGAGCCCTGGCAGCTCTGCCTTACTTAGCTCGCATGATTTGTGGTCTTGGATTTGGCTTCATCGGGGATGTCATTCGAAGAAATAAGTGGATAAGCGTAACGCTCACCAGAAAGCTCTTCGTTACGATTTGTAAGCAACTTCTGTCATTGTTCGTATCAAACCAAATAATTAAATGTTTCAGCACATGTCATCCCTGGACTTTTGCTGTTTGCCCTGCTTTTGGTAGGCTGTGACCCGACGTGGTGCGTGCTGCTGCTTATCTTCTCAACTGGGATAAACGGTGCAGCAACCATGACGAACCTGCAGAACAATCAGGATCTGTCGCCCAACTTTGCAGGCACAGTTTACGGCATTATCAACTGCTTCGGAAGCACCACCGGCTTTTTCACGCCCGTGATTACCGGCTACATCACTGCTGAGCATGTAAGTCAAACTCTATAAAAGTTATTTGCATTCAGTATCTTTTTCCAGAGCGGTTTGCACGAGTGGCACAAAATATTCTCCATCGGCGCTTCTATTTACATAGCGACTGGAATCGTGTTCTACATATTTGGTTCGGGAGAACTGCAGCCTTGGAACCAAACGTCTAAAAATGCTCCTGCAGGATTTGAAAACCCAGCCTTCGAAACTGCTGAAGCTCCCGTTACGACGCCTGAAAGTGTGGAAAATACCAAAGTTAAGATTTTAGCATAGCGACGAAACATACGCTATGGTGTATTTCCCAATTGATTGATTTTTAAACGTCGAGCTGATCGGTTAGTGGTGGTACCTGTCTGTATTTGACCAATACCATAGGATTATGACTATGAAACTTGTTTAATTGTTTGTTTAATAACTATGAAAATACTAAAGAATTTTATATGTATAGACTGATACTATGTTGATAAAGCCCTACATCTGACAATAAACAGATGTGGCATACATAGAAAATGCTCAAATTGGAAATAAAAATATTTTATTTTCTTATGCGTTTTTATTAATACTGTTGAATAATAATTTACTGCTTTTTCCCAAATCCATCATACCTTGATCGCCATTTTTACATGTTACAAATTACCTAAAGTTTGTCTCAGGGATCCTCTCCCTAACGTCATGTACGTATGGAATAATTAGTCAAATGATCTAGAATGTTTTCTTTCATTAACAAGGGAAAACAAATGCAAACAATTTTCGATTCTATTCGCGATTGCTTCATACGCACATGATGGTTGGTAAAATATTCTTAGAACGAACTGTATACCCCTTGATCAAGTCCCGTTTGTTATATTGGATGTTCGTCAAGAAGAATGATTGTTTCTAACTTTATACAATTTTACCTTTCCTTGATGCAGCGTTACAATCGAAAACAAAACGGTAATAAAAATAAACGTGCCTCAGACAACCTAGCGGGTAGGTATCATCATATCTCTATAATAATGCACAACGCTACATGCCGTGTTAAACCGAAAAAAGTACCAAAGGTTTATTCAACGGTTTACTATCTTCGGTTTTTGTAAACAAACTCCCCATTACTTTTAATAGGGATATTATCACAGAAAACAATTACTTATTATGTTGTTATGTCTATTGGTTGTGTATTTTTAAACTACCGACACAAGCAGTGTAGTGTAGTTGGGGTGACATTCGTGGTATGAATATCTGCACGCATCTCACCCGAACGTGCAAAACCATTTTTTTTATCTTTTCCTTACTACCCATCTCTAGCGTGCTTTTAAAAGTTTCTTTAAGCCGACAAAAGTTATTAAATTACTCCTATATTTTAAACGCGGCGTACGCCGCGGGCTACAGCTAGTTACTATAAAAATGCTCGCTCGCCTCGTATCAAAATAGGTACCTGTACAAATTTAGAACGAATTGTTAGACGCGACCCGTTGTTGAAACCTGGAAATGTCGTGAAAAGGTTCTCAACAGGAGAGGATACCTTCCCTCGGCTGCAGTAAGTTGATGAGCCCCAAATATGACGTACCTCTTTAGCTGAAATGCTTAGATTTACTTTGTAATTTGCAAAACTGCACTACGCTTTACAAACACATTAAAGCGAAAAATTACTATATTGAAAGAACGCAATTATATTAACAGGATCAGTCACGCCGTCGAGTCAAAAGAAACCTACAAAGCTACCTGCGTCGGGAAATCACCTAGCGTTACACACAGAAATGCTAATTTAATGTAGAAAGGCGAAATTCAATTGTGCAGCAGAAATAAAGAACGAGGTCTTATTTAATTCAACTGTACGAAACGTCTAGGTTTAAAAACCTGTATTCCAATGCACCGGTATTGACAAGTCCGACAAAAGTCGAAAAGCCCAAGAATCAGCCGTTATTAATACAGGATTGCTATAATGCGCGATCTGCGAAAATGCACTCGACTCAGACAACCTGCCACTAGATATGTCCCTGGGCCACGACTACTTATTGCTGCGTCAAAAATATTAGCAGGAAAAATGTCTGTCGTCATCACATGGAGGCGGGCAGTTTGAAACAACTTAACAGCATCAATAACTTTAAATAACAATTTCTGTTTCTCTTCACAATTTATTTGAATTTTATGCCCAAAATTTTCGACTTGAATTATCCTTCGTTCGTATAAGTAACAGCTTCCTTGGTTACCTTTTGCTTCTTATAACTGAATCTCCCGTTTTTTCAAATTATCACATCCTTTTCTTTTATTTCGTCACATTTTTAATGTTTTTCCACAAATCTCTATACTTTCTAATACCTAGTTCTAATGATACTGTTTCAAGACTATTTTCTTCAAAATTCGTCAACAACTTTTCTACATTATCTATTTCTATTTTTGCATTTTTAATTTCCTCATATATATTTTTTACCAACAGATCTCAAAGTTTGTATTTTCTTATTATCATTGCCTTTATTATAAGATGCCTCTGTTTTTTTGTTCTATTTTTCTGTCCTGAATTAACTTTGGATTGCTGAATTTCTCTTTGCTCTCACGTTTTTTTATTTTCTTATTGTGTAATATGTAATTTTATAATGCTATGGAGGTTTACGAATTTGTGAATTGCATTTTAATCCCAATATATTTCCTTCCTTCTGATAATCACTTTCTTTTTGTCTTTTCGGTACCATTGCATTTTGTCGAAATCGTGTTTCTGCAACCCCTATTACAAACCTTAGTATGTCGTGCTGCCTATCGTCATTAATCTAACCAGGAGAATAGGCCCTGTAAGAAATTTTGGTATTAAGACCTCATTGCTGACCAAGCCGGGTTGTAGAATTTGTTTATAACTACTATATATAATGTATGGAATATTCTTATTTACTTCAATTTAAAATTTAATCAGCCTCTGTGACTTCATATCTATAATGTAAAAAAAAATAGCATCGCAGAGCTGTAGACAGTAATAACAGCGTACATATATCAAACAAGTAGAGGACACTCATGCCAAATGTTGAAACCTGTCTGGAGTGCCTGGAACAGTAACTCGGGGGGTATTTCTAAGCTTGACTATCAGATGGCAGCACAAATTTCTGCCAATTACAGTGTCCTTTATATAGACAGTGGTGACAATACAACTAAGCCACACCCCCGCCTCCATATTTAGGTAAATTTCTAACAGGTGTTCATTTAAATCCGTAATCAGAGTCGACTGTGATACGTGTTTTACGTTTGGCAATACTGAAAACATTCGAGATTTGCAGGTTAAGGTTTGCGTCAGCCTGTGTCAAATATCAAACAAAACCTAACCTACTAACCTCGAATTTGACATAGACTGACAATACACTTCAGTACTGCCAAAGGTATAACACAAATCACAGGTGATTTAGCCAAAACATGGCGCCTAAAACACGTGATCTAGGGAGCCAATCAAAAATAGGACACCCATTGTCGCCACTGTCTATGTAAAGGCATTGTACTACCAATCAGAGCCAGTTACTGCCTCTGCTACCAATCATATGTGATAAAGTAGTAGCGCCATCTGTTAGTACTATCGGAAAGTACCCCCCGAGGACCCGTTCAAGGTCATCCAAATCGGAATTTTTGGCATCAAAGAAACCGACAGTGAGTGTCTCTACTTGTTGGATATATGTACGCTGGTAATAAGGTAGCACAACAGGTCCATATTAAGGCCTAAGTACGCGTGCCACATGCATTCCTTAAGTGGAGTATTGTTTTTCTTGCTTACTACATAAATGTTCTCATAAAATTTTACAGTTACGAATACTTTTCCATTCTATTTTAGCTTCAACTGATTAATAGTAATTTACGATACAAGTGCGTAAAGCTAGTCTTTAGTCACGAGTGGGGCAGAGCCCCGTGAGTGACTAAAGATCTCTTTGTACTCATGACTTTAAATTCAGATTTCCCTGTCATTCCCGATGCGCCGAAAGTTACTTTTCCCGCACTGCGGTGCTTTTTACTTTCCAACAAAACTAGGCCAATTGTGGTTGTTTCTAAATTTTCAAAATTGCCGCTCGTTGGTTTTAATTGCCCTTTCAAACACCAGAGGCGCTGTAAACGTCGACAAAAGCTAACAGGTGCGTAGGGTACGTATAAAAATGTAATGATTTGTGCTGTCAGCTCAGTAAAATAGTAAAACACTAAATAATAATTTTTTTTATATTTTCAGTTATTCGTTACCTAACTTTTTCGGGAAAAAAATTCTCAAATTCGCACTACATGAAGCACTCCCTTCGGTCGTGCTGCAAACAAAGTGCTCATTCGGGAAAATTACCTTCCCGAACTTGTTAGGTAAATAACTGTGTATCGTATAATATTTTATCTACGATAGAATCTAGAAAACACGGTAACTATAAAAAATATTTTAAATGTAAATTACAATTCTTAGCAACTGGTCGTAATTTGCGTGGTTAAACATTTTAAAACACGTTGCTACTGACGACTTGACGAATGGAATTATTTTAAATACGTTGCTACTGACGACTTGAACTAATGAAAACGTGTTATTAAACAGTCGTTTTATAAACTTAAAACTGCCAACTAAAAGTCAATTTCACTCACTGTCGTAGATAAAAGATCTTAATTATTACTCTATAGATTTTTTATTTTTTTATTCAACTCTATTAATTTGGACCTATCGTCTATTTATCTGGCAACTTGTTTTTACTAAATCAAAATTACTGTTTGTGTTTATTCATACTATATTTACATAAAGAAGCATTGTAATTTACTACTACATTATTATTAAGAAGTTTCTTTTGTTGTTGAACTGATATAAACAACGACTTGTGTTTAACAAGTTTTGTATACAAACTTTTTGCAATTACACACTAAAAAGTTAATGTTTATAATACAATTTAAGAACATAAACCTCAGAACTTCATAGAAATTTTAAAAAATTAGCTATTCTAACTGGTGATCATTTGAATGTGTGGTCTAGTTAACTGTGATCGTTGTTGATGCACGTCGTAGAGTATTTCACAAGCACATTTTTATAACATTGTCATAACATGTAGCTGCTTTTTGTAACCTGCTTTACCAGCAGTAGCAATAAACAAATTTTTGACGTTAAAACGATTATTGTTATAATAAGACTAATAACTTTCCATTGCCAATAATTTATGTATTATTTGGAGCAAATCTTGAATTAATTATTAGGTTATGTGTCCAACCATATGATGTAATACACGGCATGACTGCAACAATCATTCTAGGCCACATACTCAATTAAACATCCCTTATTATACACTTGTTAAACTTCTTTTCTAAAAAATGTATCTTTCGCTCATGATTGTCTTCTTAAATAAACATCACTTTAACAACATTATAAATTGTGTAAGTTCTTTCTGGGCTGTTGTAATAAAATTACTAAAATAGTAACAGTACTGTAAAAGTAATTAAATTGTAGAGTTGTACAAAGATAATCCCTTTATATAACAAACGTAGAATTGAAATACATGTTGATATTTCAGAATCTTTTATTATTTTTTTATTGTTGTGTAACCTTAACAACAACCAAATTACTAGATTTTAGATAAGGTTACACAAACACAACATTACTCCCCTCTCCCCTAAAAAACGAAAAGGTAGGGAGGGAGGGCCAGGTAAGAAAGCTAATATACTCCCAGAGAAAAGGGGTAGGATTATATTTAGCTACAAAACCTCCTGGATCTTTTCAACAACCCTTAAAATTAATAACCATGACATTAATAATAATAACAATAATAAAAGATAATAACAATAAGAAAATGACAGATAACGGAACACAACAGTACACATAGGTTGCCACTGGTTGCCGAGTCTGGGCCCTTGATGCAGCGTACCCTCCTACTTCAGAGATGAAAGCTGAAAAGAGAGAAAACGGCAAGCGTATGCATAAAAAAGTAAAAAAATATATAAGCAACAAACAAACATATGTAAGCGTGGAAGCCTGTGTTATTTTAGAAAGTAGGCTAGCTTCATCCGATCGAAACTGACTGTCCCGACAATGTCTTCCAGTGACATGTAGTCATTTTTGTGTTACCAAACTTTAAAAAAACTCAAGTATGTTTGCAACTGCGGATGAGCGATGGTAGACATGTGACCGAACTCGAGTGGCTGCTGCATGTACCGGACCAGAGTAGGTCATGGGCATACGTGGGCAGCGATAACAGGTCGCAAACGCCACTGAGGGTGTGCAAGGGTTGATAGGTGATCGAGCATGAGGGGTTACTGCACGTACCAGACCAGCGTGGGTCATGCATGTACGTGGGCAGCAAAAGCAGGTTGCGGGTTGCAACTGCGAAAGTGGCCGAGAAACACAAGTGTAAAACCCACAAGGGAAAAATAAATTTGTCAGTAGATGGCTATGTATATTTACATGTAAATGTACATGGTATGCATGCAGGGTACAATATCTGATGCACCAAAGAAAGATGGCGATGGATGTATTTGGACTACATGCAAGGGAAGAAATGGTGCACCTGTTTGCCAGCGTAGGTCATGGATGTGAATGAACACGGAAAGCAGGCTGCGGAAGTGGTCGCTGCACTCATCCGATTAACACAGGACGTGGATGCGCGCAGGCAACAATAGCAGGATGCGAAAGCGGTTGCTGTACACATCACCAGATATAAAGGTAATTAAATGGTAGAGTTGTATCAAGAGACTTCCTTTATATAATGAACGTAAAATTGAAATACGTGTTGATATTTTAGAATCTGTCATTAAAATTGTTTATTTATATGTCGTGGTGTAACCTTAACAACAACAACAAAACTACTGCAACAGCACAAACACAACATTTCCTACAACTAAAAAATGTGTAAAAATAAATGATTTTTTTATATTTCTCTCTATTTTGAAAATTGACCCTTATTACGTTTTCCTTATATGCAGACATCATGAATAATTAAATACCATGTGGCCAGTAATATTTGAGGATTTGGTAAATTTTATTTCCTATATGTGGCACGTCACTGCTACTGTCAGATTTGGTTTTATAAACAAGGTTGCCAACAGCGGTAAATGGGTTGCCTACATTACGTGTTACGCAGTGTTCAATCTTTTTGGATGTATTGTTATTGACTTTTCTCGAAAATATTTTTACCAATGCCTAGTATATACATTTATTAAAATGCTGCATGTCTCATTACATTTTATATGCTTTCTGCTATATTTCAAATGGGATTCTACAATCTACAGAAACAAAGTGCTGAACATATTTTTTTCGAAAAACTGGTAGTCTTCAAGTTAGCACATTATTTTAAGCTATCGATCATAAATTCTCAAAGTAGCCCAGTAATATACTTATCATGACATACTTACATCATCTGCAAAGAAACAACAGTGTATAAGTATAGTCTACATTCAACACTCTTTTTCTATAGTGTACATAATTACATGAAAATGAAAGTATCAAAACAATGGGAAAAACAGGCATTTAGAGAAGGAAAAATTGTGTATTCTATCACTTTCACTTTTACTTCCTTTTACGATAAAGGAAGTATTGGATCACCCAAAAATTCTAAATTGAGTTTTCAACAGATTTTCACATTTTAGAGTCCCCTGAACCCAAAAAACATGTTTTTGTTTATTGGTCTGTCTATCTGTCTGTCTGTGTGTTTGTCTGTGAACAGAATATCTCGAAAACGAAAAGAGGTATGGCGTTGAAACTTCATATCTACGTTTTGTGTGTACTATGTAGATAAGACAGCAAGCTTTTGAAGAAAATCGCATAACCGGAAGTAGGTGTTTACTCTTACGATTTTTCAGGTTTTTTTCTATTTTTTTCTATTTCTTCAAAAACGGCTCTAACGATTTTTTCAAAAGTTTACATTTTTAATGTGTATTGATGTGAGATAGGTGATTTTCCAGTTGAATACTTCTAAAATGGGTTTCTTTTGTTTTTTTCTATTTTTTTATTAACTCCTATTTTAAATAGAACACCCGGTATATTATTACATTTTTGAATTTAGCTTAAAATTTCAGAGAAAATGTGTCTCTTCAACTAACTCTCTATTTTGTACCGTTTTTGTAGAATTTGTAATTTTTGAAAATTTTTGGCAAATGCTTAAAAATTAAAAATCAAATTTTTGCTAATTATAAGATTACTGTAAAAGGAAGTTGTGTGAGTGTATCACACCAGATTTTTTAGTTCTGCAATAGACATGCACTCAACTTCATTTCAAATCTTCACACTCTTGCAATTTCATTTTTAATTATGTAGGTGATTGATCCAAGATATTTTACAGTTATATACAGAGTACCCATTTCATCATTGCTCCTTGAAAGTTTACCGATAAGTAGGTAACACATCTTACGATCCACATGCACCTTGTGCAAAATCAATTTGTTTAATAAAAAAAAGGATCACATTACAAACATGTTTAACATGTACCTTGTAGACTGTACGAGGTGTTGCCTGTTGCAAACCTTCAGGGGAATGATAAAACGGGGCACTCTGTAATACAGGGTGTAACTTAAGTATTTCGAAATATATCAGGGTGGTAATCTTTACCCAATTTTAAGAAAAAGTTCATACAGGGTCTGACAACAATGGGGAGTGAAAAGGGAAGATATTTCTAAAACTATAAAAGTTACATAAATATTGTGTATATAAAAGTTGTAGGTATGAAGGTGGTACACATTACTAAAATAGTTTTAATTAAACAGGCTTGCTCAAAAAAGTGTGGCGAATCAAAAATTACGTTTTTAAATGGAATGATCTATATTCAGTAGCTTAAAGGTTTTACACTGAAATACTAATCATTTTGATATAAAGTTATATAGGTCTAACGTCAACTGTTTGGAGATACTAACGATTTTATAAGAAAAAATGCTAAGCTTCAGGTGGCTAC
>OW679200.1:51939830-52268325 GCA_940337035.1 Agriotes lineatus | reverse complement strand
AGGTACGATGGATTTGGGAAAAAGCAGTAAATTATTACGTAGTCAACAGTATTAATAAAAATGCATAAAAAATAACATATTTTTATTTCCAATTTGAGCATCTTCCATGTATGCCACATCTGTCTATTGTCAGATGTAGGGCTTCATCAACATATTATCAGTCTATACATATAAAATTCTTTAGTATTCTCATAGTTATTAAACAAACAAATAAACAAAATTCCATAGTCATAATCCCATGGTATTGGTCAAATACAGACAGGTACCACTACTAACCGATCAGCTCGACGTTTAAAAATCAATCAATTAGAAAATACACCATAGCGTATGTTCTGTCGCTATGCTAAAATCTTAAACTTTGGTATTTTCCACACTTTCAGGCGTCGTAACGGGAGCTTCAGCAGTTTCGAAGGCTGGGTTTTCAACTCCTGCAGGAGCATCTTTAGACGTATGGTTCCAAGGCTGCAGTTCTCCCGAACCAAATATGTAGAACACGATTCCAGTTGCTATGTAAATAGAAGCACCGATGGAGAATATTTTGTGCCACTCGTGCAAACCGCTCTGGAAAAAGATACTGAATGCAAATAACTTTTATAGAGTTTGACTTACATGCTCAGCAGTGATGTAGCCGGTAATCACGGGCGTGAAAAAGCCGGTGGTGCTTCCGAAGCAGTTGATAATGCCGTAAACTGTGCCTGCAAAGTTGGGTGACAGATCCTGATTGTTCTGCAGGTTCGTCATGGTTGCTGCACCGTTGATCCCAGTTGAGAAGATAAGCAGCAGCACGCACCACGTCGGGTCACAGCCTACCAAAAGCAGGGCAAACAGCAAAAGTCCAGGGATGACATGTGCTGAAACATTTAATTATTTGGTTTGGTACGAACAATGACAGAAGTTGCTTACAAATCGTAACGAAGAGCTTTCTGGTGAGCGTTACGCTTATCCACTTATTTCTTCGAATGACATCCCCGATGAAGCCAAATCCAAGACCACAAATCATGCGAGCTAAGTAAGGCAGAGCTGCCAGGGCTCCGGAATGGCCCAGGTTGAAGCCCAGTGCTTCTGACAAGAATTTCGGACCGCCCGTTAGCAGGAGGTACAAACCCCAATTGTTGCCGAAGTGCAGGATGTTCAAAGCCCAGAATGGTACGGAAGTAAATATATCTAGATATGGTGCTGCTGCCTAAAAGTGAGACAAGCAAATAAATTATATACATGAAATTGTAAAAATAAATGTGTATTCTTTATAGTCTAATACCAAAACTACGTTCAAGAGACTAAAAGGAAAATGTGTGAGAAATATTATAAATGATAATAAAAACAAAATTGTGTTTACCAAGGATAAGTTAGTACAAATACTGAGAAAATATTAAGAAAACAAGTTCGAGAGGATAGAAGATGAAGATCAACAATAAGAAAATAGTGAAGATGGCAGGGAAATTGTAGACAACAGCAGAACTAGAAGACGTTAAACAAAAACCATAAAAACTTTATAATGTGGAAAGGTACCTGGGGAGAATGATATACCACAAAAATGGTAAAGTGGACAAGAGAGAAAGCAACTGAATAGTTAACCGATATATTTAATATGGCATAGATACAAGGTAAAATACCAAATAAATGAAAAAACAACATAATATTACTTCTGCACAGAAAAGTAAGTACTAGTAACTAAGACAATTATCGAGCATTATGTCTATTAACAGTACTCTCCAAATGTACTCCAGAACTAAGGAAAGAACTATGTGGAAGATTAAGAGAGGAACTGGCAGTCGGGATATAATAGCAAACTCAGGACCATCTTCATAGCTTAAGAATGACCATAGAGAAAATATTGGATAAAAGCAAATAACTAAATTAGCGTTGCTGGACATAAACACAGCGTTTGACAATATACCAAGAAAAGTAATATAGAAATTATTAGGGTTGATTAGTTGCTGTGGGGATAAACCATAAAATGTATACCGGTTTTAAATGCATAGAAGAGTAAAACTTAATTGCTATTCGTAACGCCGCTTATGGAAACTAGTTAGTTCTCGTTTATTTCGGGCTAAGCCGATAATGTCCATATGGATATACCAAGTTTTTAAAAGCATGACGCAGCCCGAAATTAGGCAGAGAAACTTTACGCCGAAAGAATGCGTGCAGTCCGCAGAAATTGTATTGGCAGAATGTTTGTTGCAGTTAGATTTCGCACAGGCGGATATTATGTAGACCATTTCCGCTGTCATTAATAGTGTTTGTATAGTTTCATGGGGAATCATCTTTTATGCCGTCATGCCCAGCGAAAGGGAAAATGCATTCTTAGCAGCATAATCTTGACATTGACACAGAAGCATTGAAGTGAAGCCTTGTACTCTAGTGACAGCTTGTGTACACGATAATTAGTCATCTAGAAATCACGATTAATTTGAGTGCGTCCATGTCATTTTGTTTGTTGAAGTTAATCAATAAGTTAAAAGTACCCTCTTTGTTTTAGTGTGTATTGTGTTAATTAATGTACAGTCATGCTCACATAAATCTAGTACAAGCAATTTATATCTAGTTACGCAATTATCTAAAATGGTTTGTTGTACACCTGACTTTTTATTAAGTACAAAATAAAACAACTATTATTTTATAGCTCCACCATCTGCGTCAGTTACAGCCCTTAATCTCCTCGACAAAACAAATATGTTTGTACTAGATTTGTGTGAGCATGACTGTACATCAGTTGTCAGTAGCGTGTCGAAAATTAACAAATTTAGATTCCCGTTGGCAAAGTGCCGGTTCACACATCATCACTAAGAAGTATTGTGACAATTCCGCCCCTCTTTCAAGTTCTGGAGGGAGAATGCGGACTAAGAAAGCACTCGTGAGTTCTAGGCAAAGAATACCTTGTATTTAATTAGCTACCCCTTGGAATATCGTTCCATCTCTTTGTCCCGACTTATCTAGCAGAGCAGTCCTTTGTTACACAACATTGGGGTGCGTAGCTTTTCAAGTAATCAAAACATCCGATTTGACAACCCATGACAGAATTTTGCCATTTCATTTCATTCAAGCGACGCCTTAGCTTTCCTGCGATGGCACGAACTTGTTTTGGTCGTAAGTACCCTTTAATAATGTATTAAACTTAGTACCGGTATGCCTACTTACGACACCTAATTTATGCGGATGATGTATTGCTTCAAAGCGAATCATGTATATGATAAATAACACAAAAATTAGGAAAAAGAAATAAACGAATAAACGAAAATACAAATTTATAATGGCAGAAAACTGGGTACTAACCGACAAGTTAAGATAAAGAGTAACGGCAAAAGAGATGAAGTTACTAAAGAGAGTTGCAGAACACACCAGAAGAGCAGAATTAACAACAGCACTATAAGAGAGATTTTGGAAGTAGATCCAATAGCAATAAAGAAGATCGAAAATAAGCAATTGAAGTAGCTTAGACACACCTGTAGAATGGGAATAGATAGAATACCAAATTAGTGATAACCATGAAAGTAGAAGGAAGAAGACCGAAGAGTAGAGCGAAGAAGACTAACATAGGAGAAGTTAGCAGAAGACAGCGGCGAAGTGGGGAAAACATTATCAGAAATAAGATCAGCCAGGGACAACAAATTATTAAAATCATGGGAAGAAGAGACTTAGAGGACATACTACAACCCCGATGACCACAGGGCAAAAGGGATTCGTTAATGAATATGAACTCGTAAAAAATGATTTTTTTCTTTTCCTTTAAAGCTGTATACCGAAACTAAGTTACTTGAAGTCTCAATAGGCATGGTCTGTACAGATCTATTTATCATAGACAAGACACAGACAATGCATAAGGTAAACGAAAACGGATAGATAATACGCGGAAATTAAAAGTTTTAAATGAGACAAAATCAATACAAATCAGTTTGATATAAATAACGTTATAAAATAAACAAACATCGGCGTTATGGTAATGATGGAAACTAAGAAGAAACTTACTGACTGAATGAAACAGCTCGTGCAAGTGTTGCTATGAATAAAAGTCGCCAGCGCTTAAAAATTTTGATTATTGACCTTACCTAGGAATAATACTGAACCACAACGGAAAAAGCTAAAACAATTTGTAGGTTTTAACGAACTTCGACTTACCAATGCACTCTTTAGGAAGAAAAACACAAACAAGTTCATATAGAACGCATGAAGACATTGAACCATTTTAGCCAACAAAAAATGTATCAGCAGAGGATGTTCACGTTTACAGCCGTTAGCATGCTATTTATAGCACGGATTATTATTCATTGGAAAGATTCCATACCGATAGGTAAAATTAAGGACATGTAAACAAGAGACAACCTACAAACTAAATATATAATATACTAAATACTAATTAATGCTCAATACCAACTTTTATATCAATTATATTTAATACATCGCCTGAATCAAGTCAACACTGAAGATGTAGAACAAGAATGGATAAATATACGGACTTTAATATAACAAATTTCAAAGGAAATGTTCAGAATAAGAATTAGAAATTATAAAAGAAAACAGCTAAAAGAGGCGTAGCATTGTTAATTAAAAATAAATATAAGAAGAACATTACCAATTTTGAAGCCATAAATGAACGTATAATCAAAGTACACATGCACATTATGGGAAGGAAATTAGCTCTTTTTGGGATATATGCTCCCAATGATGATGAGTTGGTACACACAAAAGAAACATTTTATAATGATCTTCAATCTGCCGTAGATGATGTAGGTGACAACAGAGAAAAAATATTATTGGGAGACTTCAATGCTCGCGTGGGATGTAAAGTAGGTGACAAAGTAGTAGGACGTTACGGGGAAAATCTTCGGAATGACAGTGGTGAACGGCTCATAGACCTTTGCACACAGAATGACTTAAAGATAACAAATGGTTTCTTTAAACATAAATCAGTTCACATGTATACATGGACGCAACCAACTAGGAACTTAATGTCTATTATTGATTACATTATCATACAACAGAATACATCAAGCAGCATGGTGGACATAAGAGTATTTAGGGGAGCCGAATGTGGCTCAGATCACCACTTACTAAAAGCAAAATTAAGTTTTCCTTTTCAAAAACATATTTCCTCGCAACGGCAAAATCTTCTAGAAGAACAAACACAGATGGAGAAAATAGACCTACCTAGATATAACATACAAAATTTTCAAGAGGAAAGCATTACTTACCTATACCAACAAAGACTGGATCAAAAACTAAAAGAAATGAAATATGATAGAGTGGATGAGCTTCACGAACACATTAAGGAATCCATCCATCAAGCCTCATATGAAGCTTTAGGGAAAATAGAAAATAAAAAGAAACTTAGTAAAAACATATGGTGGACAGAAGAAATAGAAATAAAAGTAAAAGAAAAAAAGGAATCATATTTGAAGTGGCTTAATACTAAAGCTGTTGACGATAAACAAACATACAACAGACATCGGGCAGAGGTAAAGAGAATGGTAGCAAAAGAGAAAAAGAAAACGTGGGATAAAAAATGTCGAGACATTGAAATGCATATTGGAGGAAAACGGTGCACAGAGGCATGGAGGTTTATAGATAGCATCAAAGCAGATAAAAAGCAAAAAGCTCTGGAGTTAATAAGTGAAAAAAAATGGGAAAAATATTATAGTGACCTTCTAACAGAGAAACGAATCCATTTTAACAAAAACGACGAAATAGCACCTATCAGAGTTGAAGGTGACCCCATAGATATAACACCTGACGCAGTTGCAAAAGCAATAAAGACCATGAAAACAGGTAAAGCAAGTGGCCCAGGAGCAATTACTACAGAAATGCTAAAATATGGCACAGAGAAACTATGGAGAATGATATCCCAACTATTCAGCATGTGTATCAATACAGGAGTGATACCTACCGAGTGGAAATTAGGTTATTTATCTTCCATATATAAAAAAGGAGATCCTCGTAAATGTGAAAACTATAGGGGCATAACTGTAACACCAACATTTAGCCGATTATATGGAAGAGTATTGCGAGAACTTGTCGAAGGAGAATACAAAAATCACGAATCCGAACAACAAAGTGGATTCCGTGCGGGGCGCTCCTGTATGGACAATATATTCTGCTTGAAACAAATAATTGAAAAGAAAATAAACACGGGAAGAAGCGTACATTTGTTATTTATTGACTTATCAAAGGCCTATGATAGCATTCCAATTTCAAAATTATGGCAGGCATTAGAGGAAACGAGTATCAACATTGTTATTATCAAAGCCATCAAAGAATTATATAAAGATACAAAGATACAAGTAAAAATTGGAAATACCATATCTGAAGGATTCATTGCAACAAAAGGCCTCAAACAAGGTTGCTGTCTGGCACCCACTCTTTTCAATATATATGTAGAGTATGCCTTAAAAAACTGGAAGAAAAAGTGCGCCGGAATGGGATTACCAGTAGAAAATACAAACATCTATACTCTACAATTTGCAGACGATCAGGTCCTTCTTGCTCAAGACAAGGATGACCTGGAATACGTGACTAGAAAAATAAAAGAAGAGTATGAAAAAGCCGGTCTTTCAATAAATATAAGTAAAACAAAGTACTTGTGTGTAGGAGAAGAATCTGATGATTTAGATTTAGGAAATGGTGATAATATATGCGTATGTGATAGCTACAAATATTTAGGCATTAATATAGAAAAATATGGAAGAGATGGAAAAGAGATTCGAGAGAGGATAGGGCAAGGGCGCAAGGCAATTAAACGGCTAAATTCGATATGGTGGCACAAGGAAATATCCAAGGAACTAAAATATAGTATATACAGAGCAGTAGTACAGAGCATCACTCTATACGGTGCAGAAGCTTGGAGATGGAATGAAGTAGACAAGAAAAGAATAGCTGCTTTAGAAATGGACGCCCTGAGAAGATCATGCAGAATATCAAGGCTAGAAAGGATCCCCAACACTAGAATTAAAGCACTGATCGGCCTGCAACATACAATAGTTGAAGAAGTTGAAAAAAGACAATTAATTTGGTACGGACACGTTAAACGAATGGGAGAACATCGATTACCCAGAGCAGCATTCGAATGGATGCCCCCAGAAAAAAGAAAAAGGGGAAGGCCCAGAACAACTTGGAGCACAAATATTAGAAAGGCAATGAGCGAACGAAATCTTCAAGATGAGCATTGCCAAGACAGAAGTAGGTGGAGGAGAAGTCTAGAGATCGGACAGCGTCGTCAAACGCTTTAAAACCGATATAATATATATAAAAGAAAACATTTGGAACGAAAATTTTGAATTAGTAATTAGGGAAAAACAAGTGGTATCTATATGCAAATTTATGATCAAGTACAACGGAGAATAAGATTATTTACAAACATAAATATCGGCATTTAAAAAAACGACGTACACGGTAGACACAAAAATAATATAGAAAACACACTTAAATATAATTAAAGAAGAAGAAATCGAAAGATAAAAAGAACACTACCATAAGTTAAGGCGTTAGAAAAAGAAACTGACAATGCAGCAGTAGATGATAGATGAGTGCCAGAGAGTGGCAGAGACTACTTTTTGATTCAGATGACAATGGCAATTAAGTAAACAGAGCAATGAAGTAAAAGAAAAATCAAAACCTATAATTTAAAGAAAGAGGTTACCAAGGGCAAAAATCAAGAAAACTTAAAGAGAAAATTAGTAGCAGAAGAAAATACGCTAAATATTGAAGCGAATGAAAAATAATAAGATGCAATATCTAAGAGGCAGCAAAAGAAGTATACGGAGTAGTAAGAATAGGTAAGAATATGACAAGAAGGACAAAGTGGTGGACACAGAAAATGAAAGAATCTAGAAGAAAAAGGAAAACAGGGCGGCGTAGGGAAGATATTTACAATAAAAATCTGAAGAACAGCATCAAAGATGTAAAAAGTAAAAACTTTTGGTAAACGAAGAAAACAAAACGTCTGGAGAGAGTTCGAAAACAAAACTAAACAAAATTTTGCTGATAACGAAAATCTTCTTTACGGGACACTCAAACGCCAAAAAAAAAGAGTATATCATTAAATAATATCAGAAATATTTAATGCATAGTAACAAACGACTTTTGGGATTGGACCGTGTCATTATTGATGTCGAAGGACTCAACGTTTCGCCCACTTTCGTAAGGGACTTCGTCAGGAGGAAAAGCAAATCAGAATGGTAACCCAACGTGTAAACTACGCCAGGGGCGAAACTCTTCTAACGATCGGAAGGAGAAAGGCGAGAATTTATAGGCCTGTGGCCTATGACCCTGAAGACCAAAGCACGAGATAGTAAGATGGAAGGAACTGAGAAAATGGGAACCACAAAATGAATCGAAAAGCAGCAACTTCAAAAATGGCTTACATAGCATGGTAGAGAAGCAACGAATTAAGTAATTAGAATGATAGCCACATAATTAATCAGATAATAATACAAGAAATACTAGAAGCAGCAAAACATAAGAAAACCGAAAAATTGCAGATGTCCGAGACATCAACATATAACTATATGCCGTTCACGATCTTTTTGGGTCAGGTGAGGCTATGACCATCTAGTAATTTTGTTGACAGTACCTTTGTGGCAACTAAACTCCCTAATGGAAATTGACACTTTTTGTGTTATGTTATGTTGTTTTCAGTTTAAGGTTATATTTTCTGAATAGGTACATTGTTGCCGGATCTCTGTTTAAATTAAGGGCGAAAAATTGAAATGATTTGACAATTGACGACAGAAACGAAAATAAGAACTAATGTATAAGAAAAACATTCAATATTAATGTTTTATTGCAATTTGGATAAGAATTGTGTACATGATATGAATATGCCACTTTATTTTACATGCTTGCCTGCTTGCTGGTGTGGAAGGATAAAGACGTCACAAACTGATGCCAACTAAATTTAGTAGAGCAATTCAGCAATACTGGTCTTATAGAAATTAACATGTGAAAAATGTAAATATCTTGTCAAATGGTTGGCTTGCTGATTTTACTTCATGTTGATTTTCACATCTGCCACATAACATTTTAACACTAAAATAGTAATAAGTAGGTAGGTAGTAAATTATTATACATTCAAAAAAACTGACAAAGTCAGCAAAGAACACGAAAGATGGCAAATCCCTAAAAATGGATAAAAATATATACGAAATCTTAAAACTGATGAAACAACTACAAATACTGTCTAAAGAAGAATAATGAATTACTGAAAGAAGAATTCTCTAAAATCTGGAAGGAGGCTATATTAGCACAGATATATTCCGTTCACATCTTTTTTGCATGAAGGTTGGCTTTGGAGTTTTGTTGTTAAGTTGCCCATGAATAAAACCGTAATTTTTATTTTGTTGTATAACTTGCATAACCTCCAAAAAATTTACTGTCACTTGACAGAACATAATATTGTTGCCAGATGGACTGCTTACTTTGATAGTTCATTTGGAGAAATGTTTAAAATCTGAAGTATTGCAAGACCTTCCGCGTACTTAATTAAAAATGTCTTTAATTACACAATTACTAAAACTGGATACATACATAAAAAATACTAAGTTCCATTTTCTATTCTGCTTAAATATGGCAACTTTGCATTTGAAGGTGTTTTTTTCATGTTTTCTAACCTAAAAGCATTTGGTAATCATAACCTCGAATGTAAACCTCGTTTAATTAAACACAACACAGTAATTTTACACAGCTAAACTGGGGAAACTGTCATGGCCAACCTTCATTCCAAAAAGATATGAACGGATTATACAAAATACAGATCTCTGTGCATGCTGAATACCTTAGGAAAACTCATGGATTGCTAAGGAAAGGAATAATTAAAGAACTCAAGACAGAGGAAAATTTATCCGAGAACCAGTACGAATACACGAAGAAAAAATATATAGAAGATGCCATGAGTGACGTAGAAAGATTCGCAGATGAGGCAAACATAGTAATTCACAAGAAAAATAAGTTTTGTGCAATGGTAACACTACATGTTATCAACGCTTTTGATACGGTACCATAAAAAGGGATGGTGGAAGAACTCGCCAAAGGGAACGTATGCACTTATAACAATGGTGTGCAGTTTTTCACTGATGGGAGGTTATCGACTAACGAAAACAACAAGATCGACCAAACGAGTGGAGTTCCACAGCGATCGGGTCTCGGACCGATACTGTGGCAACGATTCATCAAGACAAAACGCTGATAGTTTACGACTTCGCAATAGTTACGAACGCAAGGAATACAGGGGACCTGACGGTAAAGATTAATAAAACAGTATAAATAATAAATAGACAGGAAGAGACAATGGCAAATCGCGCTGGCACCACAAAAAAACGAAGCAGTGGTAGTGGTGGGGAAAATAACTATTAGAGAATTCTTCATAGAAGTGGAAAGCATAGAAATTAAAACAGTAACTTAGAAATACATTGCTTAATTTACAATCGAAACATGACCATGTCGAGACATGTAATAGAAGTGTCAAAGAAAGCAGGTAACACGATTATTTTTTGTACATTTCATGCGCATTCGTTTTGGGGTAAATACGGCTCTGCACGCTTTCAAATAAATTTGCGAACACTGCCCGCGTTTCGCTTATCGCATTCAAAGGAAATAATTTTAAAACGCTGACTGCATTGTTCTAGCTAACTCCCGTCGAATTGCGTCATGATTGATCTCTGTTTTAATTGCTTTTAGAGACAAATTGTCGCGCTTTGGAAGCAGGCGTAGCTTGTCCAAAAATGCCGGGTGCGTCACCCGAAATCTTCTTGCGGAAATTAAAATGCAAGCATTTCTTAGCGAACGGAGTAAAAACGCGCGAGTTGATCCGAAAAACCCATTCTATCGGAGCAAGAGGTAACTCATGAGTGCAAGAAAAAGCTAGGTAGAAACCCTCGCGTTACTGCCGCGAGAGGTAAAAGAAATCGCGCGGGTTTGGGCTGAAGCGCTGACACTCGCTGTTAAAATTCAATTGAGTTAACGCGTGTAAAGTTCTGTCACCCCGGGAAGTTGTTTTGGAAGGTGGTGAGGTCGGTCGGTACGGGAGCTGGGTGCCATTGACATTTTTGCGTAGCTGTAATAAAATTCTTCGGGTAATATCCCCGATTTGCAGTTGAACGCGAGTTTCCTGTATTAAAATATGACGCCAGTAGAGCGTGCTTTGTGTATACGGAATTGCATTGCGGCCTGATTCGACCTTAGTAGTTCGCGAAACCCGGGGTGTGACGCTTGTACCAATTTGATTGTTCGAGCTACATTTTTGTGTCAACCCCAATTAGCGATACTGTTTGATCTCGACCTGCAGTTGGGAAACCCTTGTTTAACTCACAGTGTAGCTGTCTTTTTGGATCCGGCTTGGATCTCCATCAGGCAGAGTTGTAGCAACTTTGATCTTTCCTAACCATCAAACTTTCTCAGATATTGCAGAACAGTGCAAGTGTTTGAACCCCTTTTCGGTTTGTGTGTAGTGTTATTTTGAAGAAGCTCTTGTTTGCGCTACCAAAATAGATATAACCAATGTCATTTATTTTATTCTTGTTGACCCTTGTACTGCGTCGAGCAAAATCATAAACGTTTGTATAAATTAGCAACGCCCGTTACATGTGGGCTTATGCCTTAATTTGTCAATTAATTCTGGCTATCCTGAAACAAGACTGGACTTCACTAGTATTGTGAACCACAACCATTCACGAGCTAGCTGTAAAAATTTGGGAGCTTTATTACCGTTGTTTTCCAATGCAAACTGACAGGTCGTAAGTGCGATTTGGTGTTGTAAAATCCCAATTGTACTGTAACATATGCTAGAAAAAGTACTGAGACGTATATTCATCAATATGTGAATAGCTTGCAAGTAATAGCAGCAAGTCTATGCATTGACATAATGGTAGAAAAAAGAACTAAAATACACAAATAAAAGATGCAAAAAGAGCAAAAAACGTAAAAGAAGAGATCATGGCTCCATGGCAAAGTAGGTTGGATAACCTAGAAGGGAGGGTAGAATAAACAAAACGTTTGCTCCTTAACGAAACGGAATGGTGTGATATATTACTAGTAGAAAGAATTTGAACGAGGCGTAAGTATAGTGCATCATAAAAAGAGGCAGCCAGTCATCGAAGGTCTGTCACCAATTAAAAAAAGCTGCTGTTAAATGCGATGATTGAAAAGAACAATAAAGTTACATACGTAATGATTAAACAACACCTACATAAGGGATGCTAAGCTGTTAGAACCACCATATATGATCACCTACATTAAAAAAATGGAACATAAAAAGCAAAATGTAGAAGACATTGTCAACAAAATCTGGAATCGTTAAATAATCAAATCATCAAATTATTTTTAAGCTTGTAACAGCTGACGAAATGTACAAGAGAGTCGGGTGTGGGTACACGAAAGGAAGAAACTCCAACCATGAGGAAGGAATAAAAAACTATGAAAAACCTAGTGTACGCAGTACTCTTTAGAAATGCTGCTCTCGTCAAAACCATTACGCTAGACGTTCAGATGATAGTTAGGACTAAATAATATGTGAAAATATATTTTCCAAAATTGTTCAATAACCTTCCACAGGAGAAAATAGCCAAACTCTGCAGTATATAGCGCGTAATAAAACCAAGACCATCAAACATACCCCACATTCTTCTGATTTAGCGACTTTTGGCTCTTCCTTGGACTTGAAAAAGAAAGTACGTTGTCGAAATTTTTCTTCGGAGGAAGAGATTGATGTTGCTGTAATATTCTGTTTTGAAAGCCTTACAAAATATGCCTAGCGGTCAGCTTTTACACAATGAAATGAAATAATGGTGCAGCCTGCTTTTAACCAAGAAGTGGTTCTATGAGCCCTCTTTTCTTTTAAACAGGGTAGGTAGCTAGCTTTTTCCATCGAAATTGTGGAAGAGTTTCCTTATTAGGGGTTGAAGACTACCGTGAGATGTTAGCGTGGTAGCCGGGGAGCGTACGACTTTTAAGATCCCCGTATAGTCCTTGGGGATCAAACCCGGTCCGGCTCTCTGAGACTAAAGTACATTGCTTGCTCGACCATCCGAGCATATTTAGAATATTCTTTTTCAATCATGTAACAGATATCCTTATTTTCAATAAATTCAGCCTAGTTTATACACAAAAATGATGTACAATAAAACAAAAATTTTACCTTCTTCTTAACGACATTGTTTCCTATACACTTAGCAATATACATCTTCTCATCCTCACTGATGCGGGGATGGCAGTTTGGCGAATCCGCCACCAGGAGCACCCACAAGCAGCACCAAACCAGGACCATCCCTCCTTCAATGATGAAAGCCCATTTCCAGCCCCAAGTGTCAACGAGCGATCCCGACAAGGGCCACGTGACCATAGTGCCTAAGGTGCCTCCAAATAGAGCCCCTGTGAACTTTCCTTTCTCATCGGGAGGGGCCCATCGCGAGACCAAGCAGTGCAAAGATGGGAAAAGTACCCCCTACATAGAAATAAATATAACGCTTGCTGGGCGGCTGCATCAAGTTCGTTTACCCCCGCGAGTCCAATAATAAAACGAACTGCCATGACAGCAGTGTGGTGCCAAGAAGCTGCCAGAGGCATTAAAATTGTGAATATTCCCGAGATCAGGCCCGACATGCCCACCGTTTTCGTTGGGCTGAATCTCTCAGCTAAGTAGCCCCCTGGAACGGAGCTGAGGATGTAGCCCCAGAAGTAGGCTGCTAGGATCCATCCTTGCGTCGCGGAGTCCCAGTCGTATCGAATCCCATACTGAAATGATAATCACATGTTTTAACGGACAATCACGTGTTGCAGCGTGCGTTTAAGAAGCAAATTACTGGATGGGAGGCATTAATTAACTTTCTAAAAAATGAGTCTGCATGATAATATTAAGACAGGAGTAATCTTAACATGCAGAATGACCAATTAAATGGATATAAATAACTAAGGTCCTCGGGCGAGTGCTCGATATCATCAATACGTTGAGAGATTTAGCTGCTATTAATAACTTGTTGAGGTGAGAGATACTTACATCCGGTAAGGCAGTCATCTTTGACAAGGTTTCTGATCTGTTCGAGATGCTGGCGTTATTATTAAGGACTATGCATTCGGCAACGTTTCCATGTTTATCGCCGGATTTGGGTTCGACCATCGCTATTATGTTAATGGACATGTTTACTCGCACCATGTAGTTGAAAAAACAAGATGTGAAAAACATAATGGCCACAACTGCTCGGGTTGGGAAACATCCTGCAAGCACACATTTTTAGAATTACAAACTTTTAATATAAAGTAGCCAGACTACCTCCCCAGAGATTTACTTTTAAATCTACAAAAACTATATTTATGCTTGCATTTTAGAAATGTTTATATTGTTTCATTGTAAATTTATCTGGCATTAATATGCCATACTTAGTTGATTATAAATCGAAACAGTTAAAAATGCAAGTAGGTTTAAAGTTTTTATTGGGCTTTAATTTATGTATTTAATATCGAAAATAATAATTTCAAAAATTCTAAAATTAAAAATATGTAGGTATATTCAACATACGGTTTGTAACTTCTACTAAATTTTCAATCAAGTTTTGATTGAGCGAAACCAGATGAGACATAAAGCCAGCAACATAAAGTACAATATTGGCAGCTTAACCAGCAAGTCTTGTTCAACAAAAAATAATACTACACGTGATATGTGGAGGTTTTACATGTGAACTGACAGAAAAATGAAAGGGCTTTGGAATTGCAACACGTCTAACATGATGGATAATTTTTAGCGTTATTGAGGAGTAACACCCATGGGTAGCTGCTGAGAAAATATGGATGCGTTACAGTTCAAAGCTTCTTCTTAAGTAAGATCGTCGTAAGAAAAGCCACATCATATTTGCGGTAGCCCTGTTAACGCAAAACAAGTCCGATCCAGACTAGAGAAAGTCGATTAAAAATCCATTCTACCGAGGCTAGCTCAAAGAACCACACAATGCCTCGGACGTCTACGATCCCCAACGATGACAACCTGGCAAGGAAGAAGGTATAAACGAGTAAAAAAGAAAACTGCCATTCAGCTTGTAACTTGGAACTTAAGACCGTAGAACGCGTAAAACCAATAAATTATTACAGAACTGGAAGAAAAATAAATATACCGTGTGTCCCAGATCGAGTGGGATTGCATGGGTAACTTTCTTATCATTCAAGTTGGAGATTTAGTTAAATAGGCAATGTTTTGCAGTTTTATATGCTGATTTAAAATCTGTTTGAAAAAGTTTAAAATTTCGAACCAGTCAGGTGTTATTAAAAAAATTGGCGTCGAAAAAAAATTTAAGATGGCTGCGTTTGAGGTACTCGTATCAACTTCCTTAAGTTAAATAGACGCCACAGCTCGGCGTTTGCGCCGTCTATATTTTTAACGTCTGTGGTGCAGATTTTCGTATTTTTGTTCACTCACGGCCTTCATTGACTTTTATCAGCGCGGACAAGCGACTCGAATGTTGGCTTTTGTTTGAACGCGTCTCTTCTTCTTGTCGAACGCCGTGATGGTGATTTGGTTGTAGCATCTTTGAAATTGCCCTGCTGACAGAATATGGTGGTTTTGGTTTGTGGCACCCGCAGAAGTTGCGGATTGTTGTAGACGGGCAGTTCTGTAGAGCATTTTTTTCTGGCACATTTTATATGCGCTTCACCGGTCATTCAGCTGCACGTGACCCGAATTCATCTGAGCAACCAGTCCGGGCTCCTGAAACTCCTAGATTCAGCATTGGCCGTGAAACGCCATCCCCGTGACCGAGCTCGTCGCCATTTGCCTGGTTCGAGCTGTTATTGCCTACATTCCAACCTTTGGATGTGTAGGGCTCCGCTTATCTGGATCATCACATAGCGTGTCTCACCCGATTGCTACCAATTGGCTGCAATTGTACAGGTGTACAGTAAATTGGCCAATAATTATTGAAATGTGTACTACTAATTAATTTTAAATTAGCCAATAATTATTTTAAATTTGTACTAATGATTGCTCGCAATTTGTACTATTAATTATCTGATATTTGTACTGAATTTTACCAAATTAGGAACAATTATACATTTTGGTGTTATTATATGTTACTGCTACCTGTGCGTGATTTAAGCTTTTCTTTCAGGAAATTATGTGCTATTTGAGTTTAAGAATTTTCAGTTGAATGCTTGGATACAATTATCATCAATTGGTAAAGATTAATTGGCGCCCTTTTGGCTATTAATCATTTGTTAGTACTGAGCTGCATGTCGTCTTCTTAACCTGGCCGGCCGCCAATTTTATTTATGTAGTCAAAAAGTTTGTTTTGTTTGAGAGGATTAGCCGACGAATTGTTTTGATGCTACAAATATTCTTAACGTATACACCTCTGACATAATCAAACCTAGAACAACTAAGAAGCAAATACTTAATGTTTAAAACATACAAAGTAGAATATCAGTGATCAACTACATTATAACTAACCGGTATTTTACTCAAACACAAATTTTAGATGTACAAATATCTACTTATAATAAAAAAATTACCTAGAATCGGTGAACCATGAACGTACTAGATATCTATACTGCAGAGGATTGAAATAAAACGAACAGCAAACCCGAAAACAGCAAATTAAGACTTAGATGTAGCTTTAAACAAAATAAAAGATAACATGTTGAAAGCTGCAAAGATAGCAACAGAAAAGAAAAGAATAATAATACCCCCAGCAGAAAAAAATAAGTTACCATGGTTTACCAAGAAAGTAACGAAAATTTTAGAAAAGAAGAAATATGCCTATATGCTCTATAAACGTACCAGAACAGAAGGAGACCGGGAAAAATGTATACACGAAGAGCTTCACAAGATAGGGATATGGACGCGACTCAAAAACGAGTATAGAAATTATTAAGACACAGAAAAACAGCGAAGCATACAAAGAAATAACACAACTTATTCAGATTACCACAGAACAAGAAAACAAAAATAACCCAATCATAATAACTGAAGATGTGAACACGACGCTTATAAAACTGAAAAGTAATGAAGCCGCCGGGATGGATCTCTCAAATACGGAGGACACAGTTACAAAAAAACTCACACGATTATGTAACATTATATTTCCAAAACTAAAAGTTTCAACGCTTTTTAAAAATCGAAAAGAAAAACCCTAATAACTATAAAGGAATTCCCTCTTCAGTATGATACAAACACTGGTTATGAGAATAATATTGTAAAAATTGTAACAGTATAACGGCGTAGCTCAAGAACAATAGTTTTAGACAGAACCGATTCACGGCAGATGCAAATTGTCGAAAAATGGATCAAATTTACCAAGTTCTCTTGTGACATTTCGCGTGCCTCCAAATTGTTTCAGAACGTCACAGTCACAAGAATGTGTGACGCGCAAACATTTGGAGCCACGCGGATGGTAGAAAAATTCGAAGAATTCCCTTAAGAGACCCTGCTGATTATACGATAGAGCCCAGGTGTGAAACCGGTGAGTTGCGTAAGCTACATCGCGCCGCTCAATCCGCGAATGCCCACCAAAGTATCACGGGTAGCCCCTCTTAGATTTTCCTAGGTAAACCACGTGGAAGGAGATTAAAACCATATGAAAGAGCGATGCCCGCTTAGTCCTGGGAAATATCTAACCCGTTCCTTCCAGAATCCAGACCAGAACCTGAGCCTTAGCCGGCGGCTAACTTGGACCCTAGGGCCCAAAGGCTCCACCAGTTACCGCCAGTCCAGATACTTGTCCTTAAAAGCTGGATCCTGTCCCGAACTACTTGTTCTTTCCAGTTCATGTAAGTTCAATTTCCAGCTTCTTCCCGAGAAGTCAAACTGCCTGAGTTACCCTTATACCTGACCTGAAACCTACCTCGCTTGGCTTAGTCGAACTGACTTGAAGCGATCCGATACATAAAAGGAGCGCAACGAAACAACATCTTGTTGCTTAGATTAACCCTAAACATACCCCGTCCTGTTAACTTTCGAGCGCAACAAAACGCGATCTTGCAGTTCAGATTAACGCCAAACCTACCCTATCCGGGCAAATCTTCGTGCGCAACGAAACCACATCTTGCCGCTCAGATTTTTCTATCTTTCCGGTCCAGTAGCCCGTAAAATCACCCTGCTAATAAACAATTGCTTCCGACAGCTCACCGCTAAGGTTCACCAGCCCAAGGTTCATGTGAAAGCCATAGCGGCCAAAATCCAGCCCAAACTGCCCCAAAATCATTTTCGCTTTTGTTTTATCAATCCTATAATCTGAAACACCCGATACTAACGAGCTGAAACTAGATTATTTAATTGTCGTCTCTTTCTAGCTATTAGAGCTCCAGGTTGCAGAGAGGATCTTTTGTATTCGCCACCAGCGAACGCCGCCCCGCCCGCAACGCAGAGGCCACTCGGAAGAACCTTATTTTTCTTTTTTTTTATAATGTACAAATTTAAAACTGGGACTTTTCTTTTAACTTGTAAATTTAGTTAAACCAAATGAACACCTGTGAAATTTTGACTCGACTGTTTACAATCTTGAACCAGAGCTACCCGCGTGAAGTAAATAATAACGTAAAATAATCAAACTTGATCTTGAACGTCAAACTAAACTTGCAAAAATTGCGAAATATTACACTCTTTAATGTGTTTCGTAGATTTGAGTAAAGCTTTAATATCACTAACAAAAGAAAGCAGGGCCGTAGCTACCACCGGGGCAACCGGGGCAGTGCCCCAGGGCCCCCGAACATAGGGGCCCCCGAAGACGGAGGAAGTTTATTTACGAAATTGGCTTTAAAAAGTTTTGAGCTAAACTTAGCCTGTTTAAACGTTAAATACAGTTTTATATTAAACTCAATGTGAAGTAAATATGTGTTTTGTCTGTTTTAAATACCCATTCTTCTATCTTAACAGAAAAAAAATCACCAAATAGTAACACTATTAAAAAAGCCTTACTAAGTGAAAGTGATGTAGAGGTAAAGGGGAAGATAACATGGGGGCCCCATAATTATTTGTTGCCCCAGGGCCCCCAAGCCTGTAGCTACGGCCCTGAAAGAAAGTAAGAAACTGCAAAATGTAATAGATAATCTTAACACAAATACCAAAACAAAAGAAAAGTAGGTTGCACTCTTTAAGAAAAAGTAGGAACTATAAAAAGAGTGAAATAAAGAAATTCCTTGAGTCTAATAAGAATTGCAAGAGACCAAACACCACTAAGTAAAAGCCAACTCGAAAAGCCACCGAATAAATGAATGGGAAATTTGGAAAACAATTTTAGAAGAATTTACCTAAGCGTGTGAAGAAAAACAGGCTGATAAAATCATATCAAAATTAAAATTGTGAAGAAACGATTGTTGGATAAAGTAGGAGAAAAAACATTCAGACACTAGAAGACCAAGCAAATACATATACACGAGTAACTAAATAAGATACTAGGAGAGATTTGCAAATTTCTTAGTAAGACTTTATTAATGTTGTGGAGAACTGTTAAAATAACAAACTTTCCCTTCTTTTTCTAGTTTTAATTCTGGAAGTTTCTTGTCAGAATGTTTCTTTTCGAAACACGTGCTCATGTAGTTATGTGAGATTAATAATACAGTTGCAATCCTTTTTAGGCTAATTTGACGATTTTTCATTATAAGTAATATCATGTACAACTTCCGAGTATTGTTAGGGGTGTAAGGAAATTAGTCTGTTTGATATATTAACGCCTTTAAAATAAATTTCAACTCACTTGTTTATAGTAGAATAAGACAATCAGTTATCCTTTAAATATTATTCCATATCCTGACGAATCGCTTTGCATTTCAACCATCTTATATAAATGGTTTAGTTAGTTCTGTGGAGAATAGACCTACTTCAGGGAGCAACAACGAGATCTTTTGATTTCTCCCACCTCTTAACGCCTGGAAAATCATGCCTTACTCTAGATTCTATGTAATCTTTTTATTGTTCCATATATTTTTTTCACCAACACGTTTGGCCAGCATAGTGATTTACGGCCAAAACGCCCCTATGAACGCATTAAATGCGATTATACCACAGGTGGGTATGAAGTATGATTCCAAATTCAATACTTTGAAAAGGGCAATCTTTGCGATTTCTGGAGAAGACAATCACTCGCTAATATTGCCTAAACGAATTTAAAAACAAAACCGTAACACCAGAACAATACAATCGATGGACAGCTTAGACGAACTAGAACTCACACAGACCAGCTGAGACTATATGAAACAAGATGACTTGAAAAAAATGCATTACCTTCAATCTAGTTATCTACTGCATAAAAACAAATACTACAATATAAGTGGCAATCTTAATTAACGAAAAAATAAAACAGAATTATAAAAATGAATTCAATATTAAGTAGAGTAACGTACATAGTACTGAAAATATCAAAGATATACGAGCTGCAAGTAATTCTATTTAGCTTCCACAAGCGCACCAGAAAACACAAAGGTGGAACAACTATATGATGATATTTTACTAGCTCTAAGAAAAGAAGACTTCCATCTCGTAATCATTATGGGCGATTAACAGTAAAGTTAGTAGCAACAAGGCAGACAGCAAACCCAACAGAGGAGATTTCCAACATGGTACATCAAACAAGAGGGGTTAAATGCTGTTGAACTATCTCTAAAACGTACAATTTGTTACACTCTAAAAGTAATTTACGACAAGTAAAATGGAACACGGGCGGGGATTCACTTCGAAAGATCGGTGAGTTATAGTTAGATTTGACTAATTAGCCCTGGGTGTTCGAAATTGACATGCCAGATTGAGTACCGACTTCTGATGTATTGAAAGTTAAGTAGATGATAATATGACGATGGTAATTTAGGCGATTTGTTTTGTACCTCAGAAGTGACACTACTTGTTAGTTCATCCCCACTAATACATTGTTCGGCGTATCCAGTTGTAGCTGATAAGATGCGTTCTGTTGGGTGTTGATGTACCTATTGTACGCTCCCTTTCGTGGAGCCATTCGTTTGGTTGCTGTGAGATTTAATTTGGTAACTTTCCTTGGCGTTTGGGTATTCTAGTGTCATTTCGTCACATCGTGGTAGTAAAATTACTTATTAGCCTATTTTGTTTTGGTTTCTAAGTGAACAACTTACCGGCTTTAGCTAAATAAAAACAATCCATTGAAACCTTTAGAGGGATTGCTGCATCTTCGTAATTTTTCTTTTCTTAGTGATGGTTAGTAGCACGTAATCTGGGAAATTCACCAGCTGGTGGATATATTAGACACATCAGGTTTTTAGAATAAGCCCGGTCGATGTAAGTCATTGGTAATTTTGAAGTTTTTATATTATAGATGTCTTTTGTTAAATCTACACCACCTGATTATGCTACGCAGTACTGGGGAAAGATCGTTGAGTCGATTCATGTCAGAAGTGAGTAAGTTTTAGTCACTCTTCGCCTTATACTAATAGCGTTCTATAATTTCAGATCTTTTTCTTTTGCGTTTTATAAATTTGAATATTCTCGTATATTCATATTTCCGTGTTGGAAGAGTTGCGGAATTTTCCAGTTTATGGATTAGTTTGTTATTACGGTTGGCTTGTGTTGTCCACACCTTTTATCTACATTGGTCCCATCCCAACCAGCACCTAGGCGAGGTTGAAACTGGGTTAATCTAGGTTGATCGATGTTGAATTCAACAGATAAGCTTCTACCTTATATTTTGAATAAACATTTTTATTTATTCAAACATGTATCGACGCGAATAAGTATATGAACTGATGCTAGTCATTTATATATGTATTTTCTGCGTACCTGGCGCTTTGTTAAACTGAGATTTGAAAGTATACATTATATAAGTTATGCTGTGAATGCAGCGTGTACACGTCGCGGATTTCATATGGGGTTTGCCTCAATTATTTTCGTGTAAATATCATAGACACAATATTTTATTTCGGTACGAGGGATTATCCTCTTTTATTACTTCCCTGTATATAGGCATTCAAAATATTTATGGGTTCTTGCTTTTCATAACAGGTTATAGCTTATCAAAGAGCCTGCGACTGATAAGTATACTTTTCTCCTCTTTATTGTAAGTTGCTATCTTCCAATTTAGATTTGCGAGTTGTTGAACAATCACGTTGGAGTAGCTTACTCGCCGGTTGAATGGTACTGTTTTACATATCAACAGCTCGCTATTCTGCATAGATTGTTCAATTGTGGTCAGTTTATGTTATCGCTACTGCGTTTTGAAGAAAATAATAACATCAGAGGCTACTGTTTTTAATTTCAAAAAAGAAGAAATCGAAAAATTTGATGAGTATGTTTACTTAGGTCACAAGCTAAACCTGCGAAAATAATCTAAGGCCGCCGAGATAATTCGAAGAATTTGCATGGCTTTGTCAGTTACAGAAACGCTAAGTACAGTCATGAAACATCTATTACTAAAATATTACTGACCTTGGTTAGTAGCAACAAAATATTCCGATTGTGTTATTACACTTTCAATGCTGATTACTTGTTTCCAGTAGCAAATGCTAAATCGAATCATAAATACATGTTTAATGGTTTAAAATTTTCCAGCTTGCTCAAGTTCGATACCTTTTGCATTTATTTGAGCCGCATTCTTTAAAGCCCGCTCACAATTATTATTATAGCATCAAATCACAAGGACATTTTTAAAATGATATTCACAGTTATTTAGATGTGGACTTTTTTAACCCGCTTGTTAAAAATACAAAATGCAAATAGAGTAGTCGTATGTAGGAGAGTGTCAAATCAATTTTTTAATTAAGCCCAATATAATTGCCACACAAATAGTTTAGTAATAAATAATCGCTAAGGAATTATTTTTTACATAATCCAATAAAAAGTAGCCCTATAAACATTTTACTGCTCGATTGTTACTTTTAACTTTTGTGAAATGCGGGTGATGGATCAAAGTTGAGGCAGAGTTGTGTGTACGTCTGTAACAATAACGTTCGAAATTTCCTAGACTAAAAATTTTTTTGGTTGTAGTTAATTTTATTTAATTATATAAGAATTTAGTAGATACATGAATGATAGTTTATTACATCAGCGGATGCCAGTCATTAGTTTTCACTTAAGCCAGGACTTATTTCAAATACTCCCAAAACAGAAAAAAGCAAAAGTTATTTCAAAGTTATAATTAACATAATTTCTTGAAATATATTTGTAATTACGTAACATGCCGGACTTTGATTTTATAGAAACTTTTTAATAATAGGCGGTATATACTTTTTTTTAAAGTGGCAGGTTATAAAATTACTACCAGCACAAAGTTATATAGCAATATCAAATGATGCTACCATGAAAAAACCGAGGATTGTAATCCTGTTCTAAAGCAACAACAGTATCATTAGCGAATTGTTAAAGAAGATTCAAGAATTACAGAGCACGATTGATACATGTCACAGGCTTGGTTCCACATCACAATATTTTTATAAATCCCCTGGACTGGATTTTTTTTCAGTTAAACTGGATGAACTGCGTACTTATTTAGAATTATATATATATATATATATATATATATATATAATCAGCTCTTTAACCGCAAGCAGTTATGGCTACTTTTTTCAAAGTTTTCCAAATCCTGATCTGGGTCGGATTAATTCCCATTTCTTCTGTTGTTTTTTATATCGTTTTTATTGTTTTAATTGTTAATCTGTGAGTTTTTTGCTCGTTCTTGCTTCTTCTGCTATCTTTGCCCATTCCTTCCTCTTTTTACACTTCTCTTTCCAGTTCTTTATTCCTAGCTTCTTTAGGTCTTCTTCTACATCATCGAGCCATCTCAGACTAGGTCTACCTCTTCTTCTTTTTTCGGTTGGTGTCCATTCTGTTATTACTCGTATTGCTCTTTTTTTATCTGCCCTCATTACGTGGCCTAACCATTTTATTCTCTGAGATTTTATATATGTAACAATATCTTCCCCTTTCATTTGATCCCTCAGTTCAAAGTTCATTCTTGGTCTAAATTCGTCTTCTTCTGTTCGTACTGGGCCCACTATTCTTCGTAATATTTTTCTTTCAAACACTTTTAGATCTTCTTCTTCTTTTTTAGTTAAGGTCCAAACTTCTATTCCATATGTCACTACTGGTCTAATAATGGTTTTATATAGTTGTAGTTTTGCTTTTTTACTTAGGTATTTAGAGTTTAAGAATGTTTTGTTTGCATAATATGCTCTGTGTCCCATCTGTATTTTTTGTTTTGTTTTTTCACTGGTCTTATATTTTTTATTATAAATTGTTATTCCCAAATATTTAAGGTTCTGGACTGCTTCAAATTTATAGCCTTTAATTTTAAGAAATTCTTCATTGCTGCTGTCACTATATTTTAAATATTTAGTTTTATTTTCACTAATTCTTAAACCCATTTTTTTTGTTTCCTCCTCTAGTCTCATGAAACTTTTTATTAGCCCCTCTTTTGTTCTACTGATAATTGTAACATCATCTGCGTAAGCGATAATTTGTGTGTTTTTAATATTTATTGTCCCTTCTAACTCTGATCTTCTAATTGCACCTTCTAAGGCTATATTAAACAATGTAGCTGACAGCATATCTCCCTGCCTAACGCCTTGTTGTACATTAAAGCTTTCAGTTGTATCACTTCCTATTTTCACTACTGCTGTTGAGTCTTTTAGGGTCATTTCGACAAGGTTTACTATTTTTTGTGGAGTCCTTATGTACTGCAGTTCTTTGATTATCTTTTCTCTTATTACTTTATCGAAAGCCTGTTTAAAGTCTATGAATAGGATGTGAAGAGTTAGGTGATATTCTTTTGCTTTTTCTAGTATTTGTTGTACAATGTGTATGACGTCTGTGGTCGATCTCCCTTGTCTAAAACCTTGTTGGTAGTCCCCTAGTTCGTTCTCTGCATGTTCTTGAAGTTTGTCTTTAATTATTTTTGAGATCACTTTATAGGTCACATTTAGTAACGTTATTCCTCTATAATTTGAGCAATCCTCCAAGTCTCCTTTTTTGTGTATTGTAAAAATTACACCTTTCTTCCAATCTTCTGGCATGCTTTCTTCTCTCCAGATCAAGCATGTTAGTTCATGTAGTTTTTCATGCAGTTTCTCACCTCCATATTTTAGGTATTCGGTAATTATTCCATCACTTCCTGGCGTCTTATTGTTTTTTAGGTGTCGTATTGCCTGTTTTACCTCTTCTATTGTTGGTTCTTCTATTTTTTCATCATTCTGTCTAATGTCCGTTTTTGCTATTGTCTTCGTTTCCGTTTCCTTTCTGTATAGTTGTTCATAATAGTTCTTCCATATTTGTTGTATTTCTTTCGTTTCATATCTTGTCCTTCCTTCTGTGTCTTTATATCCTGTAGTTTTTATTCTAAAGTTCTTCTTTTCTAGTTTTATTCTCTGGTAAAACATTCTTGTGTTTTTATTGTTATATTCATCTTGCATATCTTTTATTTTTTTTTCGTTCCAATCTCTTTTTTTGTTTACATGTGTTTCTTGCTAGGGAATTTGCGTCTTTGTAAATTTGTTTGTCTTCTTCTGCATTTGATCGCAACCATTTTATCCATGATCGATTTTTTTCATCTCTTGTCTTCTTGCACTCTTGGTCGTACCATTCTTTACTTTTTTCGTGTTCCTTGTGACCCACGCATTTTTCTGCTGTTTTCAAAATACTAGTTTTTATGTTATTCCACTGGATTTCGATTCTATTTGTATTTGTACAATCAGTGGGGGTTTGGTTTTGCTGAAGTTCTTGCGTTATTCCTTCTTCTAATGCTTGTTTCACCTTTCGTTCTTTTATTTTGTTTATATCCTAATTGTTATTTTTTTTATTCTCTCTTTTCCTCTTCTTAGGTTTTTCCTTTCCTTGGTCGTTGCAATTACTAAGTTGTGGTCTGAATTTACGTTGGCGCCTCGAAAAGATCTTACATCCTGTATGTTATTAGTTCTTTCTTTCGTTATGAGTACATGATCAATTTGACTTGTCGATGTTTGGTTTGTGTGATTCCATGTTATTTTGTGCCTCTTTGGGTGAGGAAATTTTGTGCTGACAATAAATAAATTCATTGCTGCTGCCAAGTTGCATATTCTATTCCCATTGTCGTTTGTTTCTTCATGAATTGTGTTCTTTCCTGCTACAGCTTTTATATACTTCTCCTTATCAATCTGGGCATTTATATCTCTTAGTACTAATAGTGTATCGTATTTTGGTGCTTTTTCACATTGAGATTGCAGTTCTTCATAAAACTTGTCTTTCTTATCACCCTCTTCTATCTCTGTTGGGGCATACATACATATGAAGGTAGTATTATACATTTTTCCTCGAATTCTTAGGATTGACATTCTGTCATTTATGGGTTCAAATTTCATTATGTTAAAAGTTTGATTTTTGGAAACGATAAAACCTGTTCCATTCCTTCCTTGTTTTTCCCCTCCACTCCAGAATAATGTATGGTTATTTTTCTCGATTTCACCCGCTCCAGCCCATCTAGTTTCTTGTAATGCCATAATATCAATATCATAGTTTTCCATTGTTTGCATAATTTCGTTCATCTTTCCAGGTTGTAAAAGTGTTTTTATGTTCCACGTCGCAATCCTTGTTTTGTGTTTTTTTGTTTTTCTTTTTTTCTTCTTATTTTTCATATTTCTTTCCTCTTCGTTTAATTTATAACTCTCCTGCTTCTTCTCCTTTCTTTCTCTTTGCCTTTTCGCTTTGCATTCTATTGTTGTCAATGTTTTTTCCGTCCGGTTTTCAGCTTCTTCTACTTTTTTGGATGGTGTTGATTCCTTGTTGTTCTCGTTATGTTCTTGAGAGTTCCGTTTAGAATTATACTATAACAAATTCAAATCGTGTTATTATGGAATATTTACGTTAATCTAAGAGTGAGTTCTCATTTTTTCTGGGTGGCATACATATGTGTTGCAATATTTATTTCACTCGGCTTGACAGGAGAATAATGCGTTTGCAGGCATTTCTGGTTTTCCTAGTTCCTAGCCTATTTGGGCATTCTCCAAGTATTTCTTCGAATCTATATGGACCTGCAGATACAGCCTGCCCACGGTCACGACACCTTTGTTCTACCTGCAGCATCATGGATAACGCAAGGTCATGGTTTCTCTGTTTTACTGTCTTATCTTCGAATGGCATCGCTGTACTCCAGACATAAGAATCGCAAAAACCTTCGTGCGTCCTTCACCTGTGCTCAAAAATTTAGGAAAGACACTCCGGGGGAGTTCGTACTAATTTAAAATAATAGGGTTCCGGCACTTGCTGGTTAAACTTTGTTTAATATTGTCGAGTAGTTTGTATTTCATGTGTTTATGATCAACGATCTTTGCTGCGTTGTATTAAGTTTAACATATTAATTTTACTCAGGCTATTAGTTTGTCTCTTTAAGCCATTTTGGATTTTATTAGACTTGTACACTTGTTTGTTTTAGTACTATACGGAAATAGATTTAACAGCGAAGTTTGTGATGCGATTGCCGTTACTTAATTATTTATAACATGCGTTCGGTTTATCGCGAAGCCTGCATGAAAATCGGTGCGAACGTGTTTTACTGTAGGCAGTAGCTCTTACCAACGCCTACTGAGGCAGTATTCAACTAGCTTATTTTTCTTTCGCTGTTCGATTCTTGCACAAAAGAGTTACAACTTTGAATTACAACATGACCCCGCCTATTATTTAAAGTCATGGTTTTGCATTAACAATACAATTCTTCTTATTAATAATTCATCAATTTAATATTCTTCGTTTTGAAACCAGAATACTATATCAAGTTATTGAAATGTTCTAAATGCAAGTGAAAACCTGTTCAAACCTGAACAATTTTTACAACGATTTCAATTAAACACCTGCAGGACATCTTTTTCAGTCGATGTTATTTCAAAATGTAGTTTTTCAATAAATTAAGAATGAAGCAGTCGCTTCCAACTTTATTGCATTTAAAATGCTGCGTACACTTTTGTTAAGCCCAACAGCAGAAATATTATATTTAGTAAGCAGCCATGCTGCTATTGTGTTACCTTATATAGGTAGTACATTAAAACAAGGTTAATATACAAAGTAAAAAGGGTAGGCGATTTAGAATAGCATATGTGGAAGAATAACCTTAAGATTTTTTGCCGAATTCGAAGAAGATATCAATCCAGAGTCTACAGGTCAATATTATCGATTAGGTTCTTTGAAAGAAAAGAAAATTGAGGTAACACTGTGTGTAGCTTCAGATGTCTGAGATATGGTCATTCTTATAAATACTGCACCACACAAACACACCCTACAAAATCCGGCAGAAATTGCTCGAGCAAGAACACGTTGCAGTATTACCCAGTAAACAACAAAGGCTATCGGATCTGTAACGAGAACGAGATATGGATAGCCTTTAAGAGTACCCTTAAATTTTTAGACTTAAGTAAAGGGAGAAGATCACAACAATCTCCACCAAGCAAATAATAAACTAAAAAATTAAAAAGAGCTCGTACATAAAATTAACACTGTGATGGACACTATTATAAACCTATTTGACAAATTGAAGATTGTAGTTTAGAGTGCGAACGTTGGAGTCCCAATAAGGACTCTACTTATCTAGCTTCGTCTAGATCTATAATGTAGACATGGTTCTCACATTAGATACTCATTTTACTAATTCGAGCTACCTACTACCTTCTATGATTTACATGGTATGAAACACAGATCGCAATGTTCATGACCGAATGGCAGTGTTGATGACCGAACGGCAGTTATTGTGAACCTCTAAACAAACTACGACTCAAATAAATACGAATTAAACCATATATAATTATCAAGTATCATAATTGAAAACTGGAAGAGACAGAAAATCATATATACAATATATTTCCCCTAAAACCCATTGTTAATGAGGACCAGCTTAAGGAATTCTTTGATACGCTCCGCAATAGATTTATAGGCGATATTGGCCCAGTGACCGAAATAAGAACCTTAACGTCATAGACTTGTGCGTCACAAAGGGACTTTCACTAAATTACATAGCCGCTGAGCAGATCCTTGGCCTGTCATCTGACCATTCCCAAATAACAGCGACAGAAGTGGTGATACTTTCTGTCCCCTTTATTGGAAAGTGAAAACCTTAGTATTTATTCAACAAAAACGGAAAGTGTTATTCAGACAACCCAAGACTAATAGTAGTTTACAATTGACTTAGGATATCGACATAGCAGTTGAAAATGTAACACGAACGTCTAGAAGTCGAGACCTTAACCTTGATCTATCAGAAGAATTGCTTAAGTAAACCAATGCGGACAAACGTAATAATATGATGAAAACTAGATTACCTAGGACAAGGCTAGATTTAATAAAGATACTCGAAATCTGAAAGCAGTGACCTTAAGCGACAAAAGAAAAGCTATTGAAGAATACCTTGAAAGTCTAACAACTGACGCTACTGATTACTTACTGTAGAATGCTACAAGGATGATTAAACAAGAGTACAAGAATACGTTCCAATAAGGAAAAAGCAGATGTCTTTCCCGATCATGTTTTGAGAATATTCCGCCCTTTCCAGTAATCCAGCAGCTGACAAGGTTAGAGAGATGGAAGAATATCTTATTTCACAGTACCAGCTGGCACCCCAATGCGGGCGATTAAAACAAGCGAAATAAATTTCATGATCAAAAACGTTATACTCAAGAGAGCACCGAGAGATTACTTCATGACATCAAACAGTTGCCTTGAAAAGGCACTGGTAAGGTTAACATAGGTATTTAATTCTATGCTTTGAATTAGTCACTTCCGTTCTCAATGGAAAGTGGTGCAAGTGAACAAGCCCACAGATGAGGTAACTTTTTATGCTTGCTATTAATTTTGTCAAGGAATTCTGAAGATATGTTCTTTAAAAGGCCGAATTCCATAATAATTAAAAGAACATAGGCTTATTCCAAATCACCAATTTGAGTTTCGTACTCAATATGCAACCATTGAACAGGCTATCAAGACAAGTAAGAGATACGTATGTATTAATAAATACGCCATGTTCTTAAACTACGTGAAATAAAAACATTCACAACAGAAAAAATGGAAAAGAACAAGTCTTCCAAGTATATTTTCTTAAACACTAAATAATTTATTATGCAACACAAACAGAAATAAAGACTTAGAGGGAGAATGGAAAAATATGTAATAAGCCATAATACAAGTAGGTGAGGAAGCTCTAGAAAGAATACTTAGATGTAGAAAGAGAAAACGGTTTAGAATCGATCATTCTCGTGTGCCAATCGTGCCCCAGATCTGGAAAAAGCCCTCTCATCACAGAAAGTAAACCTTCAGGGAGCTGAAGCCCTCTGAACTTCGAACCTTCAAGCTTCAGACTTGATTTGTCTTCACGTCGCCATTGTTGCCACAGCATTGATCTATATTTATTGTCATTTCTGTATAGCTTTTACCCAGCTTGTAGTTCCCAGATCTAGAAAAAGCCGTCTCATCACAGCAAGTGAACCTTCAGAGAGCTGAAGCCCTCTGAACTTCGCACCTTCGAGCTTCAGACTTGCTTTGTTTTAATGTCGGTATTGTTGACACAGCATTGAGCTATATTTATTGTCATTTCTGTATAGCGTTTACCCAGCTTGTAGTTCCCAGATCTAGAAAAAGCCGTCTCATCACAGCAAGTGAACCTTCAGAGAGCTGAAGCCCTCTGAACTTCGCACCTTCGAGCTTCAGACTTGCTTTGTCTTCATGTCGGCATTGTTGACACAGCATTGAGCTATATTTATTGTCATTTCTGTATAGCTTTTACCCAGCTTGTAGTTCCCAGATCTAGAAAAAGCCGTCTCATCACAGCAAGTGAACCTTCAGAGAGCTGAAGCCCTCTGAACTTCACACCTTTGAGCTTCAGACTTGCTTTGTCTTCATGTCGGCATTGTTGACACATCATTGAGCTATATTTATTGTCATTTCTGTATAGCTTTTACTCAGCTTGTAGTTCCCAGATCTAGAAAAAGCCGTCTCATCACAGCAAGTGAACCTTCAGAGAGCTGAAGCCCTCTGAACTTCACACCTTTGAGCTTCAGACTTGCTTTGTCTTCATGTCGGCATTGTTGACACAGCATTGAGCTATATTTATTGTCATTTCTGTATAGCTTTTACTCAGCTTGTAGTTCCCAGATCTAGAAAAAGCCGCCTCATCACAGCAAGTGAACCTCCAGAGAGCTGAAGCCCTCTGAACTTCACACCTTCGAGCTTCAGACTTGCTTTGTCTTCATGTCGGCATTGTTGACACAGCATTGAGCTATATTTATTGTCATTTCTGTATAGCTTTTACTGAGCTTGTAGTTCCCAGATCTAGAAAAAGCCCTTTTATCACAGCAACTGAACCTTCAGAGAGCTGAAGCCCTCTGAACTTTGCACATTGAAGCTTCAGACTTGCTGTGTCTTCATGTCGGCATTGTTGACACAGCTATGAGCTATATTTATTGTCATTTCTGTATAGCTTTTACCCAGCTTGTAGTTCCCAGATATAGAAAAAGCCCTCTCATCACAGCAAGTGAACCTTCATGTAGCTGAAGCCCTCTGAACTTCGCACCTTTAAGCTTCAGATTTGCTTTGTCTTCATGTCGGCATTGTTGACACATCATTGAGCTATATTTATTGTCATTTCTGTATAGGTTTTACCCAGCTTGTAGTTCTTTTATGTTCATACTTTTCTCTCTGCTACCTAGAGCTTACCTACCCTTATATTTAGAATTAAATCGGATATTACTAATATATGAGCATTCGCTTCAAGGACACCAGCTCGAACTTCTCCTTTTAAGTGGGGGCATTCAACATTGTTAATATAAAGGTTGTATTGTGACTAGCACTGAGTGTGCTTGTAACAGGCTTTCAGTGTATACCAAGAAGGAGAAGTAGAAGGAGAATAATTAGTGAAAATCATAAGAACCTAATTAAAAAAGTAAGTAGAGAAAAAGTACGATTAGGGTACTACCTATATGCATTTATGTGAAACAAAAATTTAATGCAGTGAACGAAGAAAACATATATAAAACAATGATAGAGATACCAAGAACGTATGGATTTGAAGTGTGAGTCCTAAACAACATGTCCCAGAGACCGCTGTCAGCGGAAATTACTTATTGGAGAAGATGCTGTGGTCTAATGTTACATGTTATAAATGAAGAAATAAGACGAAAGGTCGTAGCAAAACACAAGATCATAGGTGTAATAAAGAAAAATCAGCTAAAGTGGAATAGCCTCTTTCACCGAAAAAATGAGGACAGGATACCAGGGAAGACTTGGAATTTTCAGTAGACAAAGAAAAAAACGAGAACAACCAAGAAAGAAATGGGTTGATATAGAAAGAGAAAATAATAATTACAACCTGATGGCTGGAATGATAAGAAAAAATGCGATTAGGATCCGAGAAGCGGAAAACTTGAGGTGACCTGTGATAATTATGTGGATTAATAAAGAGAATACAATAATAAGGTCTGTAATAGATATTAATGCTTGAGTAGCCTTGTAATGAAAGTTGTATGTAGTTTCGTATGTAGATTAGCGGGCATCCGCCCAAAATGACCGCTGGCCCTTGACATGATAAGCAACTATCTTATCAGTGATCCAGAAAGCGCACCTGGATAGCCAGTGGATGCTATTTCCCGCCAATGCCTTGTGGAGGCTGCAGCTGCAGTTGCGATTCACATTGAGTGCTCATTGATCTAGTTAGCATTCGGCTAATAGGCATTAGATGCGACAAGCATCCGTATTACAGATATTACAGGTAGATCATCATCCGTGCACTTAAGGATCATTTCCTGACCGAGATATTTTACTGGATGCTAAAAGAGAGTGTCACGGAGGCCGCAAAATACCTTCGAACACTTACTGTTAAATGTAGTAATGCTTGTTTACCCATATTTGTATGTTTGGTTATGGAATTTGGCTATTTTTGCTTGCTAATGAGTGTGCTTGACCACAAATGTATGTATGAATGCCGAATCCAGGAAAGAAGTAATTAGCCCTGAACCCAAAATCAATGTGCCTACATAGTTTTCAGTTACACTGTAATAAGAAATGAAAATCTATAGGTGGGGAAGTCATTTACAATCGTCCGGATTTTTGTTTACTATTTTTGATACAAGCTAAGATATTGAACAAATGCGGTTAAGTATTACATTTAACAACTGTAGTAAATATTTAGAGCTGCGTAAGCGATATTACTTTCGAAATCATTAATAATTTAGAATCGATCGTATCTGTGATATTGCCCATTACAAACAACATTTGCTTTGGAAATCTTAGTAACGACGTAATGTAGCAAACTCAGCTATAGCTCACCGATTGGACTTTTTTAATCATTTAGTACTATACATCTACTTAAAGAGCCAACGTGTGTAACTGCTGTATTATCTTGCAAGAAACGTCTTCCAAGATTGGACCGTGTCGTTGTTGACTCCAAAGTGGACGAAACGTCAACGTCTTCTATCAGAACAATGACACAGGTCAAGCTCGGAAAGCCGTTCGTTGCATAATGACAATGGTCGTGCAACCCATCGGAGTCAACTTGCTCATCTACTGTTACAAATTATATAACAACAACTAAAGATTTAGTAATCTCTTTGACGGTAACTTTGACAATCATTTTATACAATGTACTCTGAATTTATTGTATTCAAAGATGCCACCAGTTATTTATATCTACAGAAATTTTGCTATATGAGCACTTCGTTGGAGAACCATTTACAATACTGATACTGTAAAAGATACAATTATTTGATAGGAGCCGTTGCGTGACCAACTGGTGTTATCGAAAGTATGAAGCTCCTGCACGACATAGGTCCTTTACGCAATAAAAAAGTAACACTGCGATTCATTATTTAACATGAAACATACTGTATGCTTAATAAATACTGCTATGAACACATTTTAAGCCTTTATGATTATAATAGCGAAATTGTTTTGCGAATTATGAAGTTGGATCGCCATATTTGAATTAAGTTCCCATTACTTAAATGATATTCAGTATTGTAGCGATTCCAGTAGTTAAATCAGCATTATACAAAGTGTTTACAATTAATTATTAAAAATAATACCACGATAATAAAGTTGATAGCAAATGTATTTCCTATAATTTATACAAATGAAGATAATATTTGCTGGGATGTAGAGACCTGGCCCATATGAGGTTAAACTCATTTATTTTAAATATTGCAATACATAACCAAAGAGCCACAGTAATACATAATAAGGAATAAAGCAACACATTTCTTACCATTTTTACAGCCTGAGTGCAGCATGTTGGTGGCTTCGACTGGCAAAGGAGGGAAGAAATTCCTTTAAACCGATCTTCATAAATCCTAAAATTTCGGATAATTGTAAGTAGCTATAATTTTACATTTAACCTTATAATTTTAGTTTGACATATTGTTCACAATCGGTCCACCACGCTTTCATACAAAACTCGTTAGTTGTGTAGAGGAAATTACTCATGAAATTTTATGTGATCCTAAATGAGCAGTTTTGCAGTGGCTTTTAAACACGAACCAAACGATGTGGAACAGAAGTAAGTGTTGTCGCATTTTTGTGGTAAATGAGGCGCGTCGCTATTGTATATAAAACTCGAGTTTTTGCGAAGTCCAGGCACGCGACTATACAGCGTGTTCGGGATAGCGTCTCGATTTGTAAACGGTAAAAGATAAGAGAGCTAGAGCCAAAAAGATTTGACCGATTTTGTTTAAAAGTTTATAAAGGGTGACTCAGAATGAATTGCGTTTTAAAAAATATATAGCTCGCATGTTATTAAAACTTTTAATCAATTAAACTCAGGAATATAATCAATAACTCTTGGAAATTCAACCTTAAAAATAATATCAACTAAATGTTCCCTTGGCGTCTTATGCACTCTTCCAAACGGCCGCGGAGTCTTGCATTTATTAGAACTTGTCGGCACAGTGCTTCGGGAATTGCTGTGATTTGTTCCCGTATTTGATGCGTAAGTTGTTGAAAATTCTCCGGATGATTTTCGTACACCTTACTTTTAAGATAACCCCACAAAAAGAAATCAAATTGGCGGATATTTGATAAACATATCGTAAATTGTGCTAGTTCCGAAACACTCTCTGCACTTGCATATAATGCTCGTATACAAAAAGCAAGCTGTTCTCCACTAAAACTTTCCATTTGGACAGAAACTCCAAAAGACGTTCGTCGGAACTCCGACGCTAAAAAATTTCTGACACTGACAGTTTTCCCTAAATTTTAGAAACAAAATCGAAATTCATTCTGAGACACCCTATATTTGGGGTTTGACAATTATAGTATTTAGAAATAGAATTCAAAACAAAAAGACGGTTACGAACACAAATTGTGGACTAAATAAGACGTATAGCAGCAAGTCTTTTAAAGCTCTAGTTTAAAAATAAGGATCCTAAGATTTTTTTTTAACAGGTGAATGCAGGTACTTTGAATTTATTGTTGAAATATGATGGGACTTTCTAGAAAGTACAACTCAAAGCTGCAAATCGTCAGAGATTAAAATAAATACTTACGAAAACTTCACTTTTTTTGTTAAATTTTCTTAAAAAACAAGCTCGTTTCTTTTTTAAATTTTAATACGGCATTGGTACACATTTTTAACTTAACTTTAAACTTCTATAATTCTAAACTGAAAAAGTAACTATCTCATTTTCCAACTTAGGAAATTACAGAATAAATGCATTGAACAAAGAATCCACCTTTATGTAGCTTTCATTGATCTTATGTAAACCTCGACAGCATGGGCAGATCCGCATTGTAGATTACATTGAAAAAAATTGGTTGTCCTCAGAATATATACAACAAAACCACAATTGAACACAAACAACGACTCCAAAGTGTTCACGACTGAGAGAAACATCAGAACCTTTAAAAATCGGCATAGGCAATACCACCTGAAGAACGAGGCCTTAGCTCTCTGCGTGACTTTAGCACAGAAATGCAGAATTGGCCAATGGCTGAATTCATCCACACTCTTGTCTCAAGATTTGAGACTCGATAAATTCAATCATTGGGCAATTGGTCCTTTCTGTGTTGACGTCACTACGGGCGCTGAGGCCTCGTTCTTCAGTTGGATTGTCATAGCACATTCTTCAATCTATATCTTATCGCACTTCTATTTGCCTCTATGTATTAAATATTTTATACTTACTTACAAAATCAAAAAATGGTGCTCTTTGTAACCATCGTGGGCAATTTTTAAGAACTTTAAGACTTTCTATTTAAAAATTTGTAAAATGTAACCTGTCGACTTATAACAAATTTGTTAAATTTATACGGTTGCCAACGCACTACTGTTTTATATAATATTATTACCAATTTTACCCAACAAACGCCTGTATAAATAGTTAAATTGTAAAACTTTAAACGTTTGTAATTTTAAACTAAAAGAAGTTGGCAACCGATATGATTTTTTCATTTAGATGCATTGGAATCGACCTTTACGTACCTTTACATTGATCTTACGAAAACCTGTTACAGCATGAGCAGATCCGCATTGTCGATTATATTACAAAAATTCGGCTGTCTTTAGAAACTGGTCAAGAAAGTGTTCACGACTGGACAAACTTCAAGATCTGTGATCTATTGCAGGCGAAGCTCTTTCATGAGGTGGTAGTGCCTCACCACCCACCACCCATAGGTATGTGATTAAGTTAAAAATTATAAAAACCAAATATTATATGTTTTTTATATGATATGTTATGTGCTATTCCACGGACATAATCATATATATTTCTGTCATGTCCATAGTTATTCACTAATCTTAAAAGTCTCTGTGCACTATCACGATATATTCTTCGACTTATGGTGTGTTGTTGACCGCTGACATATTGTTCTATCCGTAATTCTATCAAACTCTGCTCCTTCTTTAATGCAAAAATAAACTTCCAGATGTTAAGACCACATAAATTCGAACAAAACATTTTCGAGAAATTGCGATTCGAGGAACTTGTATTTCGAGAAAAGTTACATTCGAGCAATTTGATTTTCGAGCAATTGATTTCGAGCAATTGCATTCGAGGAATTGCATTCGAGGAATTTGCCGGAGACGCTTTTCTCCCACCTCCTAACATAGGAAGAGAACATGTCCAAATTCTTAATCCATACTTAGATCATACTTAACCCGTTCTATATCTTATACTCACTCGCCAACACGCTCGGCAAGCGAGACGTTTTAACTGCCTCAAACGTACCATATAGAATCTATCCTAAAATGCCGAATTTAGAGAGGAATCCCCAGGTGAGTAGAGCAAAATGCTCAGAGTCTCACACTGATGGAAAATCAATTTGCCCCACGGACTCTGGGGGAGGCACAAATTCGATAGTATCAAAAACAAACATACTTAAATCTAAAAATTGTAATATCATATAACATTAGGACAATTAGCACATATGAACACATTGTAAAATTAGAAAAAGAACTCGAATACATAAAGTGGGATATCGTGGACTATGCGAGACACGATTACCAGGAGAAAAAAGTTTGGACACGTACTCTACCAAAACAACTGTCAAAGTAACTACAGCTGTGGAGGCGTTGCTTTTATCATTAACAAAGGGGTGAAACATTTAGTCATAAAATTTGCTTCTATATCCAAAAGTCATCTATATGGTCATCCAACTGAATAAACGATACAACCCCAATTAATCCACAGATATGCACCAACAAGTACATCAGAGGATGAGGAAATGGAAACCTTCCTTGAAGACATCACGAAGTCAATACAGCTAGAGAAGACACATTTTACTATTATTATCGGAGACTTTAATGCGAAGATTGGACAGAAACAGAACGGTGACCCTGGCCAAATTGGAAATTTTGGCTATTTTGGTATAAGAAACAACAGGTGAGATATGTTGCTGAACTTCTTGAGAAGTAAAAACCTATACTGCCTGAATACCTTCTTGAAAAAGCCCAAACAAAGCAAATGGACTTGGAGAGGTCTCGACGGCAGGACAAAAAATGAAATCGATTACATCCTTACAAACAACAGGAGAATATGCACAGACGTCTTAATACTTAATCGATTCGATACGGGTAGCGACCATCGGCTAGTAAGGGCTAGTTTCTCTTTTGATTTAAAATGCGAGAGATATGAACTACTTAAACAACCTAGGTTCCCTACCATAGAAGAACTAGAACGTAACAAACAAGAATATCAACTAGAATTAAAAAATAAATATGAACCAATCTAGATACTACATGAAATTGAATTGAATGACCTTGCCGAAAAAATCATTAACCGCATTCATATTGCAACTAAGAAAATCTGTAGTAAATCTAAAAATCGAGATGGGAAATTAAAAAAAGAAACATTAAGGTTGATAGAGAAAAGAAGGAAAACACCTAGAGAAACTATCGAATATTAAACCCCTAATAAGACAATTAGCAAGGAAGTAAGAAGAGACATTAGAACACACAGCACTAAAACTATAATAAGTACCATAGAAGATAACACAAACATTAAGGTCGTGAAATCAAAGAGATCACTAGGTAAAAACGTGATCACCAAAATGTAAAACCAACTCGGCACTATTGTATCAGACTAGACGAACATCGCAATACTTATTAAAAACTTGTACGCTTAACTTTACGAGTCCACCATACCAGACCCTACTGTTTCCACATCACATATCCTCAATGTGGGATCCGAGGAAATACCTGAAATAACTAAGTCATAAATACGTGCAACCCTAAACCATATGAAAAATAGAAAAAGCCCAGGTGAAGACATCATCATATGCGAGATACTAAAAATGGATGGCGACATCATAGAAGAAACCCTAAAGGTACTATTTAATAAATGCTTAAATGAGAGGAGGGTTCCGGAAGCATGGCAAAATGCAGAAGTTGTTTTATTATTTAAGAAACGCGACAATAAAAATATAGAAAACTACCTCCAAATAAGCTTATTGTCACACTTATATAAGCTTTTGACCAAGTTACTAACTAATCGATTGACAAATAAACTTGACGAATACCAACCAGTCGAGCAAGCCGGTTTTCGGAAAGGTTATAGTACCATTGACCACCTACAAACAATAAGAACCCTAATAGAATAAACCACGGTATACAATATTCCCTTTTATCTGGCATGCATTGAGTTTCACAAAGCCTTCGATTCTATCGAAACATGCTCATTCTTAAGAGCTATGGATGCAGCAAGAATCGCTTCTCGATACATACTCGACACTTTTGAAGAATATATATGAAAACCCAACCTTTCACGTAAACATTAACGAGAATCTGAAAATAGACAAAATTTCGCTTAACAGAGGCGTTCCCCAGGACGACACTATATCCCCAAAGCTCTTAACTTTAGCCCTAGAAGATGTATTTAAGAATCTACCCTGGGAATAAAATGGTATAAACATCGATGGTACATATCTTAACCACCTACACTTCGCTGACGACATTGTAGCAGTGATATTTAGGAACTAAAAAACATAATCGTCTAACTAAATAAAGCATCCAACAAAATTGGACTAAAAATAAACTTTTGCAAAACAAAGGTAATAAGTAATAATGGGGAACAAGTCAACGTAAACAACGTAATACTGCAAAAAATAGAAGAGTATATACAGGGTGTTCAACTTAAATGTACGCAGCTTTAAGCAGGTGAGTATGCAACACATCCACCATTCGTCATTGATATGTAATGCATGTTGCATACTCATCTGCTTAAAGCTGCATACATTTAAGTTGGGCATATTGTATATATCTCGGACATGCCATAAAAATCGGGAAGGAAAATCAAACGGCGGAAATCAAACGCAGAACCGGTCTAATATGGGCAGCGTTTGGAGAACTCAGCTACATATTCAGAAACTGTGACATCCCCATAAACCTAAAACGCAAAGTTTATGACACCTGCATACTACCTGTAGTGACATACGGTTTAGAAACTATGACCTTGGCAAAAAAGACCTACGCAAAGAGCTATGCGAGCATTACCCTAAAAGATAAAGTTAGTAATGAGAAAATCCGTAGGAAGACAAGAGTGACAGATGTGATAAAGCGTGTTACATAACTCAAGTGGCAAGGAGTCGGACATGTGGCCAGACAAGAGAAAGAAAGATGTACTTCTAAGTAAGTAAATTGGCGCCCAAGACAAACAAAGAGAAGTGTGGGGAGACCGCAGAAATGATGGCTCGATGATATCAAGGAACGAGCGGGACATAGATGGCAACGACTAGCACAAGACAGAAAAGCATGGAAGCATATGGGGGAGGCTTACGTCCAGGAGTGGACAAACGACAGCCGGCGAAGAAAAAGAAGAAGAAGCAAAGAGTACTGCCCAATCTGATAATGTATTTATCGCCGTTACTCGTACTTGCGAATTTTTGGGGGTGGCGTTGGAAGATAATCTTAACTGAACCGCACAAATTGATGCCATTTGCAGCAAGTTAAATAATGTATGCTTTACCATAAGACATTTGTAGGACGAGTTAGCCCAAGAACACTTGTTAAATGTTTATTATACTTTAGGCGAATCAGTACTGTCGTACAATATACTTACGTGGGGTACAAAAGAGATTTTTAAGCTGCAACCACCGTAACCGTAACCGTAACTTTATTACTTATTTATAAAGCCGCAGTATTTTATGTCAATAATAAAAGGAAATTTGTTATTAATAATAATTTGCACTGGTACCGTACCAGTAACTGTAATAACATACATGTGGGGGTATCCAAACGGCAAGTTATGCAAAATCTCCTATGCACACCTGTACTACAATAATTAATAACTTGCCATCTGCAATTAAAAATTGTAGTTCGAGAGAATTTAAAAGCAGACTAAAGTAATTCCTAATTTCTGAAAGCTATTATTCTTTAACATATTTTTTCAGAAAGAGCGTTAAGGTGTGATTACATTTGCAAAATTTGCTCTTGAAGTGGTGAGCTCACCATCCACAACTGTGTACTTTATTGCTTTGTACGTTATGATGTTCTTACAATGTTAGTTTTAATAGCGAGTGTCTATGTATAAGTTTATTGTGCGTTATTATATAGGGTATTTCAAAATTGCACAGAACAAATATAAAGGCGTTATTCTGCATTAAAAATAAGAGAAAAACTGTAATAAACTTATGTCCTAAAATGCAATATTGAAACACCCTGTATAGTATAATAATGAAATTAAATTTTACAGATTGTGTTACACTGACGACTCCATTCATGTGAACTTGCTGTACATGACAATAGGAAAATATTTATTATTTATTATTTCTACAATAGACTTAATATTATTTCTACAATCGATTAGAATATTGTCTCGCTGAGAACGGAGGTATTCTTGAAAATTTGTTACATTAAAATTTTGACTTCTTGTTATCCTAATTTTGTTAATTTTTGAATACCTATTTGTTATATTACATACCTATAAATTTTGTATGTTGCATTTTAAAATAGACGCTTTAATACGTTGCTGTCATACTGGTGAAAGTAGTGGGTAACCATGGTAAAGATTAACACTATGTTGCATTGTAAAGTAAACTTCCTGTATAAAATTTTCTATTAGTTATTCCCCCCGCCATTGCTCAGATATTGTTACAAATTAAGTTCGAAGTCTTTGAAATGAAAAAAAAGGCTTATGAAAGTAACCAATCTAGTGTGATACACGCACATAACTTCCTTTTACAGTGATCTTATAATTAGCCAAAAATGTGACGTTTGATTTTTAAGCATTTGTCAAAATTTTTAAAAAATTACAAATTTTGCAGAAACTGTACAAAATAAAGCGTTAGTGGAAAAGACAAATTTTCTCTAAACTTCTAAGCTGAATTAAAAAATGTAATAATATACCTGGTGTTCTATTTAAAATAGGAGTTAACAAAAAAAAAACAGAAAAAAAAACTATAAAAACCCATTTTTCAACTGGAAAATCACCTATATCACATCAATACAGATTAAACATGTAAGTAAACACTATACTTCCGGTTATGAGATTTTCTTCAAAAGCTTGCTGTTGCATCTAGATAGTACACCAAACTTATATATGAAGTTTCAACGCGATATCTCGTTTAGTCTTCGAGAAATTCTGTTCACACACAGAGGGACAGATAAACAGACAGACACACAGACAGACCAATGAACAAAAACATGTTTTTTGGGTTCAGGGGACTCGAAAACATCTGTTAAAAACTTAATTTCGAATTTTTGGGGTGAATCTAATACTTCCTTTATTGTAAAAGGCAGTTATTAGTTGACAGCACAAAAACTGTTGTACGACATTCGATCGTTAAGTGCCTCCATGGAATAGGGTTCGAAAAATAAAAAAAAAATTGGCCCTTCGGGCACTTACATATCTTCTAACGTAATATACTATTACGGCCCGCTTAGTGTCTTGTTTGTCAGTTTGACAACCAATGTATAAAAATTACAAATTTGCTTTGAATTGTGAATATTCCCGTTTGCACGTAAAATGATGTATGTACCTTGCGTATAACTGGCGTTTGTGGTCCTCTTCACGCAGCGGGCAATAAAGGTCTTCTCATGCCCTTAACCATAAATAATAAACCATAAATAACTCTTTTGGCCCGCTAACGTAAAGTAAAGTAAAGTAAAGTACTTTAAACTACTTTATCGTCATACTAGAAATGTCACCAATTTGTCAACGATACAGTTTTGTTTAAAAATGCTACAAGTTAATATTGTTGATAAAGCAAAAATAACTGCTAATGCAGAACTGTCCCATTTTTTTACCGTAATTGTACATATCGAACTGTCAATAGCCGCCTTATTGCACCGCACAAATGTTGCCAACTGCCTCGAAATTCTCTAGATTTTGAAATTTTATTTTTTTGTTTAAAAAAGTGGAAAAGTAGATAAAATACTGTATGATACCTCGTTTATAAGGCATTTTGTTGCACTTAATCCTTTAGGACACTCCTCGCTTCGCTCCTCGTACCCTGAACCCGTGCGTGCTACGAAATGGTTCTTATAAAGCTTGTATCACAATATAGCCTACTGTTATCTTCATCGGTGTTGTTATAGACTATTAACCAAATTAATTTTAGTATCGTTAAGAGCTTCATCGCTGTACTATATAAAAAAATACATTAAATCAGAATTTATTGATGAAGATAACATATGGCACCTAACGAGACTTGTTTGATTGCCACAAAATTCGGCTCGCCTCCTCTTTTGGCAATCAAACTCGTATCGTTAAGATGCTCATAATTAATCTTGTATCGTTAATATCTATTACTGCCCGCTTAGTGTCTTGTTTGTCAGTTTGATAAGCAATGACATAGTAGGTTGCCAAAATTTCTAAAAATTATGAATCTGGTTTTAATTCCAAATATTCCGGTCTGTACCAGATAGTTCTTCATGTACTAAGGGCATAAGAAGGCGTTTATGACTCGCAGCGTAACGGCAGCCTCTAACACACGAGAAGGGCCATAAAGGCTAGTTATGCACAAGGTACATACAACATTTTTTGCACTACTAGTCTCAGAACGCACCGTTATTGGCCTATCTTTAGGTCGTGAAGTTGTTTTTCTCCACCATGGGAAAGAAAGTAAAATAAACAATTTTCACTGTGGTAACTAATAAATTGCTAAGTTACCAAATATGACTATTTTCATTTTGACATTTTAAAGAGCTGTATTGTCAGGTTGACAGTTAAAATATTTTCGAAATTTGTTGGGAATTTAGGTATTAAGCCGTTTGGTAGTGCAAAAAATAGTATATACACCACGGTAGCGAATCGACATAACTTTCGAGCTTTAGATACTTCGCGCTTCACGCTCAGTATCTAATATGCGCTTAGGTTATAATACTGCGCTTCGCTACCTTGATGTATAATATATTATGTACAGCCCGGAATATACAAAATAAAACTAGATTTTGGTAACCTACGATGCCGTTGCTTGTCAAACTGAAAAAAATAGAGTACAAACTGTCAAATTCCACCCGATTGTACATAACACGTTGTATGCACCTCGTGCAGAACTAGAGCCCGTTGCTACGCATTAGGATTTAATGTTAATGCCGCCGGTAACGCCTTTGGTAAATTAATAACTTTATCTTACAGTAGCGCCTATTACCATACATTATGCAACTGTTTGCAGAAACTAAAATGAAGTTTTATTCACAAGTGAGTTTTCATTATTTATACTACTGCATTGTTGGTAGCACTGTCAAGCTATGTCAAATTCGTAATTTTCAGGTTAAGTTTTGCGTCAGTCTGTGTCAAATAACAAACAAAACCTAACCTACAAACCTCGAATTTGACATAGACTGACAATACACTTCAGTACTGCCAATACACTTCAGTACTGTCAAACGTATATCACAAATCACATGCGATTAATTATAAATTTATTTCGCGACATATTCTGACTGCGTAAACTATTTAGGCACAAGAATTGCTACTGTATGATAAAACGTCGTATATTACACGTGATCGAAATGCCATCATAAGCTCGTGAGAAATTGTATCGCTCGTGCTGGGGCACTCTCGATTCAAAATTCTCACTCTCAAATAATGTTGCATTTCTCTCACTTATAATATAATCTACTATTATCTACTCCTATTAAATTATATTCACATTATAAGGACATTTTTGAATAATAATAACAGTCATAATTTGCAGTAGTAAATTATGAATTCATAATTCACGGTTTGCAGCCAATCATAAAATTAGCCAGGCTAGCGCAGAAGTAAACTTCATTTGAAAGCCATTACTGCGCAGAGAATTACAAAAATAGTCTACTGCGCATACAGCGGTAAGATATATATAAGTTTACAACTAAAATATATAACCGTCCTGGTGGCCTTGTGGTTAGAGTGGCAGAGTAGTAATCACAAGGATCAGCGGTCCCCGGTTCAAACCCCGGGGGAGGCACAAATTTACGTTAAAAAACGTGCAATATCACTCCTTCTCAGGACTAACCAGGAACACCTGAAGACGGGAGTAGATCAAAACTCCCGAAACGTTGTGTGATTTACACCCTAAACAGTGGAAAAATTCCGAAAAACATATAATAATATACTATTTATAGTGTCTGTACTATGTATTTTATGTTTTTAAATAAAGTGTTAATTTATATAGTAAAAATACTGTTATTGGAACATCTGCGACTCTCTTCGCAACCACTTGACACATCCCTTACGACATCCAGGTTGAGAAATCCTGCACTAATGTGTTTAACAACATTGTTTTGTTTTCTTTAATCATTTTATTAGAATTATGGCACTGTTAAAAAGTTATACAGATTCCAATAGCAACTCATTAGGTACTTATATGTTTAGTCTGCCTTTTTCACATGATTTACGGCACGCTGTGAGAATGTTTTTTAGTGCAAAAATTTTGGTTACAAACCAAACTTGACATTGTTCCAAAATAGAAAGTTAACATTTTTGTATAATTTCCGTTTTTAAGCAAGTTTGTTTATTTTTACTTTCCCCGTCGAAAAGGAGAAGAGAGTATTGTAATCGTGAAAAAATCACCTACCGAGATTTTTTCAGATCTTCACGTTTCAGGGTCCCTAGACGATTAAAACAGGTTTTCTCAATTTCGTCTGTAGGTTTGCTTGTCTGTGGGCGGTATAGCTCAAAAACTATTTGTTGGTGAAAAATATTTTGCATACACATTATATATCTACCTGGCATGAAACCGAGAACATTTCAGACACATATATACAGGGTGAGCACTTCAGGCTTTATCCTTTCCAAAAATGGAACCCAACAGCTACAGGATAAATGTTGTACGAGACAAAAAAGAGCAACGAATAAATGTGTTACGTTAAATGCAGTTGCATCTCAGGAATTCGAAGCGTCTCGGTGGCTCACGCAGCGAAGGCCTGATTAATCCGTGGGCTACCGGCGAACAATAAAATGAATGCGCAGGCTCGTTCGCGAGAACGGGAAATTCGAATCCCATCGCGGTTAATATATTTTTTTAAATTGATGTTATTTGCGTTACCAAGTGTTTCCTTCTATTGTTTCAGTATTATTGAAAAAGTGAATATATTTTTACTTCCTTTTACAGTAAAGGAAGTATTGGATTCACCCCAAAAATTCGAAATTGAGTTTTCAACAGATCTTCACGTTTTAGAGTCCCCTGAACCCAAAAAACATATTTTTTTTCATTGGTCTGTCTGTGTGTTTGTCTGTGTGTGTGTCTGTGAACAGAATATCTCAAAAACGAAAAGAGGTATGGCGTTGAAACTTCATATATAAGTTTTGTGTACTATATAGATAAGACAGCAAGCTTTTGAAGAAAATCGCATAACCGGAAGTAGGTGTTTACTCTTCTGATTTTTCAGTTTTTTCGATTTTTTCAAAAACGGCTCTAACGATTTTTTTAAAACTTTACATTTTTCTTACATTTTTAATGTGTATTGATGTGAGATAGGTGATTTTCCAGTTGAATACTTTTAAAGTGGGTTTCTTTTGTTTTTTTTCTATTTTTTTATTAACTTCTATTTTAAATAAAACACCAGGTATATTATTACATTTTTGAATTCACCTTAAAATTCTAGAGAGAATATCCCTTATGCAAATTTAGTTGGAAAGTTACCATGGTAACGGCGAAAATTGATAATCGGAAATTTACCGGGAAATTTCCACTTCTGTCACTGTCATCAAAGTATTTAGAAACAATGAAGCTCTGAACAAAGTCAGTAGGCCGATACTGATTGTTGCTACTGTGTTTTTTCATTCGTGATATTCTCTATCAAAATATAACGCGTGCTCAACAAATTTCCCTATGGAAATATTTGGAAATATGTTATGCAGCTATTTTTTTTTCAACAAAAGCATTCGTGCATGCCTCCAAGAAAAAATCCCTCCTCCTTCGGAGTCGGGATTTTTTCAGTTGGCATGCACTCATGCTCTTATTGAAAAAATAGCTGAAGAACATATTTCCAAATATTTCCGGAAATTTTTCAAGCACTTGTTATATTTCTACTGAAAATTTGTCTGTTCAACTAACACTCTATTTTGTACCGTTTTTGTAGAATTTGTAATTTTTGAAAATTTTTAACAAATGGTTAAAAATTAAAAATGAAATTTTTGACTAATTATAAGATCACTGTAAAAGGAAGTTGTGTGAGTGTATCACACCAGATTTTTACCGCTAGTTTTCTTCGATTTTTAAAATTTTTTAATGTCACAACTTCCACTTGCGAGGGAAGTTTTGAGTAAAGCCTTTTGCAGATTTTTGTCATTTGACTTCGAAAACGTTGAAAAATTGTTGTTTTTTTTAAATTCTTTTTTCTACAACCACTACTAAAAGTAGGCCTTGTACTAACAACTTGTCGAACTAAAAATGACATAGTAAAATGTTGCTGTTTATTTTTAGCAAACGTTGGCGTATTTTAAGCTGATGAAGTGAGGTTCGAAAGTTATTATACTTCATTCTTTGGAGGTAAAGTGTATTAAATAATTAAAGCATCATGTAATGAAGAAAGTAAAGTGTATTAATGATTTTTACTTCCTTTTACAATAAAGAAAGTATTGGATTCACCCCAAAAATTCGAAATTGAGTTTTCAACAGATCTTCACGTTTTAGAGTCCCCTGATCCCAAAAAACATATTTTTTTATTGGTCTGTCTGTCTGTCTGTCTGTGTGTCTGTCTGTGTGTCTGTGTGTCTGTCTGTGTGTCTGTTTGTCTGTCTGTGAACAGAATATCTCAAAAACGAAAAGAAGTATGGCGTTAAAACTTCATATATAAGGTTTGTGTACTATGTAGATGAGACAGCAAGCTTTTGAAAAAAATCGCATAACCGGAAGTAGGTGTTTACTCTTGTGATTTTTCAGTTTTTTTCGATTTTTTCAAAAACGCCTCTAACGATTTTTTTTAACTTTACAATTTTATTACATTTTTAATGTGTATTGATGTGAGATAGGTGATTTTCCAGTTGAATACTTCTAAAATGGGTTTCTTTTGTTTTTTTTTCTATTTTTTTATTAACTCCTATTTTAAATATAACACCCGGTATATTATTACATTTTTGAATTCCGCTTAAAATTCTAGGAAAAATTTGTCTCTTGAACCAACACTCTATTTTGTACCGTTTTTGTAAAATTTGTAATTTTTGAAAATTTTTGACAAATCCTTAAAAATTTAAAATCAAATTTTTGGCTAATTATAAGATCACTGTAAAAGGAAGTTGTGTGCGTGTATCACACCAGATTTTTTGTAATTAACTTGGACAACTACCAGCTGCAGAAATAGCCACCGGTACAGGCTACTTCTCCACTGCCATTTTTATTATGACATAAATTATTATAACTGTCAAACATTTTAACTTGTGATAAATTGATATTTATGGATCAATAACAGTAAATTAGGGCAAACTCGCGCTAAAAGTGTTATTGCACTTGACAATTTTCATATGCTCGTGCTATAAACAGTCACTTTTAGAACTTGTATCATAAATAGCTATTTTTGGCATTTTGTATTCAAGTTAATGATGTGACTGCAACAGTGTCAGTGTCAAATTATACAATCGCAAAAAATAACCTCAAATTTTGAGAAAAGTTTGGTTGGTAACTAAATTTATACACTGTTAAAAAAGCAGTTTCATGTTAAAATCAGACAGACTATATGTATGGAATTGCAACAATATTAAGTATATTAAATATTTTATTAGTTATTTCTCTCTAAAGCCTCTGATATTATACATATTAATCAAAACCATGGGTGATCTCGATAATTTAATTGCTAAAGCATAAATTTTACGAGGGGTGATGGTATGCTATACACCTACACTTACGTGCATATTTGTTTATCTCTTTTGGTTTCTATTATAGTGCCTTTTTTTTCATTTATATTTTTTTTTGTTTATTTATTTTTCCTTTGCTCGAGCAATCAGTTTGTCGTTAACAATATCTTTATGAAATTAAAAGAAATTAATATTTATTACCAAAATGTCAGGGGTTTGCGTACGAAAACACATACATTCTTGCAAAACTTAGCAATTACAAATTATGACATAATAGCATTAACAGAGACCGGGCTAAACGCAGATGTAAATAATAGTGAATTATTTGATAGTCGTTTTACAGTGCACAGGTCCGATCGGAATGTGGTTCAAACTAACAAAACTCGTGGAGGCGGGGTACTAATAGCGGTCAACAAAAAGTTTCGCTCAAAAGAAATACCTACTGAGGGCAGTACTGAAACCATAATTGTAGAATGTGATTTGTATTGTAAAAAGTATATCATTTGTAATAGTTACTTTCCTCCCCGTTCGGGACTACATGACTTCTGTCAATTATTTGAACAATTAGAAAATAGGGAAATATTTATTAACGCTGAGATAATAATGCTGGGTGATTACAACATTCCTGAAGTAAAAGGAACTAGCACCGACCTCGCTAACTGCTCTGTAATAACTAAACGACTATATCAGCTCTTATGTTTTCTTAATGCACAGCAATATAACAATATCTTAAATACTCATAATAAGACACTTGACCTTGTATTAAGTAATAACACTATCAGAGTAAACGCTGAGGATACGCCACTGGTTCCCCTTGATTATGAATTTCATCCTGCTTTATTAATAAATCTCGAAATTAATTGCCATAAATTTAATTCAAGTTATCAGAACATTTCTAATCGCTATAATTATAAGAGAGCTAACTTTTTGTGTATGTACAACCTTTTGAGTGAAATAGATTGGAATTTTTTGAAAGATTATAACAATCCTGTGGAAGCTGTTGACATTTTTTATAAGAAAATATACGAAGTAATGAACCAGTGTGTTCCTAAAGTATCAGCATCTTCATCAACCTCTAAATCTTTTCCTATATGGTTCACCAAAGAACTAGTAAATGATGTAAAATTAAAAAATTTACATCATAAGAATAAAAACAAATCTGAGTATCATTTGGTAAGTTTAAGCGATTAAGGGCTATCTGTAAAAGAAAAGCCTCTGTGGCATATGCAAATTATATACAAACAATACAAAATAACATTACATTAAACATTAATTCTTTTTGGAATTTTGTTAAAAATAAAAGCAATTCTGGTAATTCTGATCAAAAGTTTTACCGTGGTAGTTCTGAAATAACTGGTCCTGGCGATATTGTAAGTAACTTTGCTGCCTATTTTTCTTCAGTTTTTAATCAGAGTTCCTCGTACAACTTAGAGGATTTAATCCCACAAGTAAATAATTACTCAAATAATACTATATCTGTGCCTTCCTTCGATTTGGCGGATGTTGATAACGCTCTGAAGGCATTGAAGCCGAAGAAGTCCTGCGGTCCTGATCAGATACCACCATATATATACAAAGCGTGCCGTGACTTTTTTAAGACTCCTTTACATATTCTATTTAATTTAATATTAAAAACTTACACATTTCCTCACCAATGGAAATTATCAAGTGTCACACCAATTCACAAATCTGGTAATAAATCAAATATTGAAAATTATAGACCTATAGCTATTCTTTCTACACCGGCAAAAATATTTGAATCTTTGTTATGTAAATATTTATCTTTTTATTTTAAACCGCACATCTCTGCAGAACAGCATGGCTTTGTAAAAGGACGGTCTGTCGAAACAAATTTAGTAACTTTTACTAATTATGTTAGCGAAGCTTTGGATCGGAGTAGTCAGATCGATGTAATTTACACAGACTTTGCGAAAGCGTTCGACAAAGTAAAGCACGACATCCTTTTACAAAAGTTATATTTAATTGGTTGTGATCTAAACCTAGTAAGCTTATTTAAATCGTACTTACAAGATCGAGCTCAGTTTGTTATGTTTCACGGTTTAACTTCTGATCATTTTAAAACTCCCTCAGGGGTACCCCAAGGCAGCAACTTGGGACCTTTGTTGTTTTCTGTTTTTATAAATGACTTGCCACTACATATAGGGTACTCAAGTTCCCTTCTTTTTGCTGACGACCTTAAAATCTTTAGAGAAATTCGATCCTATGATGATTGTAATTTGTTACAGCTCGACCTTACGTCGATTGTCAAGTGGAGTATTGATAATGAGCTCCTATTTAATGTTAATAAATGCAAGATTATGACATTTACACTAAAAATTAATAAAATAAACTTTAGTTATAAAATGCAAGATCAACTCTTAAGTAGGGCACATATTATTCGGGACCTGGGCGTAACATTCAATCCTACGTTAACTTGGGATGATCATGTGGATAACATTACAAGTGCTGCACTAAGGAATCTAGGATTCCTGATGAGAGCCACTTCCGAATTTACCAGTATAAAACCGTGTATAATACTGTATAACTCTATTGTTAGATCCAAATTAGAATTTTCTTGTATTGTCTGGGACCCAGGAATATTGCTGTATAAAAATAAAATAGAGACTGTCCAGAATAAATTCATTAAATATCTTTGCTTTAAAAAATACCATCGATATCCGCTTTTTCATGAATATAGTGACTTGCGCTTCGAATTTGGAATTACCAAGTTGGTTAAAAGAAGGGAAATTGCTGCTCTCTTGTTCTTACACAAACTCTTAAATGGTGTTATAGACTGCTCCAATTTGCTGGCTTTAATTAATTTGTATGTACCTGCTATATGTTATAGGCCCCGTCGTCACTTGTTCTACATACCTTTTTCTAGAACGGACATGCGCATAAACTCATCATTAGTTAAAATGTTATATATTGCTAATAAAGTTGTTTCTACGTGTGACATAGACATGTTTGGCTCATCGATATGCATTATCAGAAATAAAATCATGCTTTTAGGATAATACAAGTGTTGATCCTGACAGATTGGTTGCTCAGAAGTAATAATAATTTTTTTTGTCTTAGTTTTTAGTGAATTTTGTTTTGATTTTCGTAGTTTCTGTAACATTGTAATTGGGTCTTTACCCGTTTTGTTACTTATTATTATTATTAAATAAATAAATAAATTAATTTCTTACTTTTTGAAATTGAAAAATGCTCTTTAAAGTCAACATTTTTTAGCATAGAACGTAATATTACGCTCAGCAGTATGCTGGAAATCGAATTTTGGTATGCATTTAGCTTACTCTTTTAGGGACAACTTAACATATTGAAGTAGTCAGTGACTCGGGTTGTTAATATTTGGCTTCTGTCTGTGAAAGCATTTCGTAGGCTGTTGCGGTGGCATCATATAAATATTAATTTCGAACTATTTGAAATGAAAGAACGTTCTTTAAAATAAAAAGTTTTTGGTCAGTTGCTGCTCTTATTTGTACAGTTATTTATTGAGAGAAAGTTTAACACTTTTGTTAGCTTCTAATGGCCTTTTTAGTATGGGAAGGTGTCTACATAATTTTTTTCTAATTTCACTGAGGCTCTACCTGATAATGTTCATGAGATTCACCTGCATCCTGGACGAGTATTAGTAAGAATATGTTTGTTTTTTGTGTATTTTTGGCGCCTCAAAGCCTGCTTGAAAAATGTCGAATGCTGGGTCGCATAACTCTTGTCGTTCTCAAGGTGCTTAAGGTGCGGTTGACATATTTATATAATTAAACCGGTGTAAAGTAGTAATACTTTTATTATTATATTTTTAGAATAACTAAAAATCAGATTTTCCTTTCCATTAACATTTTCTAAGTCTAAATATTTTTGGCAATTGTAAAATAATTTCGTAAGGAAGCGTCAGGGCGCTTTTATTTTGTATATGACAATCAAGTATTGTTAATCGTTAGGGTAGTATTTTAAGAGGAATATGTTTGTACCTTAAACATATTTGCAAGTTGTGAAGATAACTTACCTACTTTATATTTTTGTTCGAGTATTGTGATTCTATCAAACCGTAAGAAATAACATATCACTTATCACATTAAAACTGCCTAAAATTATGCCCACTTCGACGTAACTTTCCACTCAATCGCGTGCCGATAATGATATCAAGAGACTGGCATTTTTCTCTGTACACATTCGAAATTAGCTAAGTGACAGGAACTATCGGATACGAAATCAAATTTTCCTATTCTGCATCCTCACCTGTGGTAGCCTACACGTCCCACCACTCCATGTCACCTTAAAAACGCTAAGTCGTAACACGTGTAGAGTTCTTTTTGTAAAGTTTAATTATTGTAAATCATAAAATTTATTTTTACATTTCATTGACAACAAGAATTAGAAATGCAGCACTACAATCACCCGGCATCTTTGCGAATTTGGCGTTTGGACTCCTTTTTCCTTTAAGTAAGATCCTGATGGGAAAAGTGGGGCCAACATTTCGAAACGATGCACCTTCCGAAGTCACCAACCTCGTTTTCTGCAGTTCTCTCGTGGAATATTCCAGAGGATTCGCTTTTGCAAATTATCGGCGGCAACCTCGAAATACCGTTACTTGATTGCTGCTCTTTCCCATGGCTCTTCACGTAAACACAACGTTGGTCATCGGTTGGTCAGGACGATCAACTCTGCGTGCAAATCGACTCGGGGTGTATTTTCTCTTTTTCTACAGCATGCACTGGTCAGTTTTTGGTCTTGTCTTTTTTGGTTACGATGTTCTGTTTTCTTGCATGATTGGTGCGTGATGTCTGATGTGTTTTCACAACGTGTTCAGAAAGCGGAACTGGGCACGTGCAGGCAAAGGAATTTTGCTTAAAGCAATATGGGTTGATTGCCTGTTAATACGAATTATGTACCTATAAGCTTCCACTCATTTTATTAAATAATCTCAGGCTCTGTCTTATATTCTACACACAGGCAAACTTACACACCAACATTTTTACTCTACTAATTATGTTGTGCGATATGACAAAAACATCAAAGTAATTGTTACCTACTCAATAGTATTGGTAACTTTAATTGTATCTGTGGAGATATTTCTTCTTGTTCTGTCTGAAATCGACCAAATCAAAAGTTTAGGTAAGTTATGTATAACATAAGTTGAACAAGTTATCTGAATCATTTTCTATTTTATTTTATTGGAGCATAATGTATGTTCCCACTTAAAGTGAAAGTAACCTTAGTTTCTAAAATCGAACAGTCATAAAACACGTAAATGTTGCCAAATAAAATAGCTGTTGAATTTGAACTTAACTATTTTAATTTTGCTCTTGATAATATACAGGGTTGGGCATACACACCGAATTTTATGTTTAACCTTACTGCGTTTATTTTGATTTTTTTCAGTTTTTGCAACAAAAATTCGTATCTGGGAGTTTTTGAGAATACTAAAAACTATTTTGATATCAAATTTAGCTAACCTTGACTGCTAGGGTAAATTTCTGAAATTTCGCATATTGAATAGATCGTAGTAGACTGGCATGTAAAGTTATAAATAATCTAAATAGGCAGCTGACAAGAAACTCATAAGCGATAATCGCATGGCGATTGTTCTATGGGTTGTTTCTGTCACTGTACACTGCCGAGACTGCGATGCGAACACGATGCACCTTGCACAAAATAATTGCTAGCGACTGTCAGTGTCAATCACGAAGCGATTAGTTGCGTTAAAATTGCGAAGTAAAATGCAATGAATGCCAAATTAATACAAAAATATCCTTGTGTTGATGTCACGTCTTTCAATCGACGACTTAGGGGAGGAGGGGGGGTGATTATTCCATGGGTTACACCAGCGAGGTAGGAAAAATACGTGTAAAATAACGCTTTACGGTGAGCTCCAAAAATATTTAGTTGATTTTTGTATTTGGATAAACTGTTGTTAAACGATTTATGGGACGATTATGTTTCCATCTTCGTAAAGAAATATTATTTCTTCATACTTTAATTCTCCTTCAAAAACGTGTGTTACAGCCACTTTTGATTTAACAATAGTTTTCTTTATAAAAGAGTAACGCTAGTATGTGAAGATAGAGACATAGCCGTCCCACAAACTTATTATCTATCCAACAAAAATGTCAACTCAATATTATCCACATGGGGGGGGGGGGGGGAGGGAGGCAGAAACGATATCTCCGTAAAGTGTTATAGTAGGAGAGCTGGTGACATTTTTCAGTGATCATTTAGTTAAGGCCTATTTTTTGAGAGAATGTTGGGGGAGGCATGTATAAGTGTCATATGTAAGGATTATCCTTGATAGCGGTATCGAAGGGAGGCAGAACACCCCCAATTTGCACTGTCAGTATATGTCAAATTCGGGGTTACCAGGTTAGGTTTTGTGTCAGTCTGTGTCAAAACTGACGGAAAATCTAACCTGATAACCTCGATTTTGACATAGACTTACAGTGCCACCAACATATTACCTTACCTTAATATGTTGGTAGCACTGTAAGTCTATGTCAAATTCGAGGTTATTAGGTTAGGTTTTGCATCAATCTGTGTCAAAACTGAGGGAAAACCTAACCTGCTAACCCTGATTTTGACATATACTGACAGTGCAAATTGGGGGTGTTCTGCCTCCCTCCGATACCGCTATCAAGGATAATCCTTACAGATGACACTTATACATGCTTCCCCCAATATTCTCTCAAAAAATAGGCCTTAACTAAATGATCACTGAAAAATGTCACCAGCTCTTAGACTATTAGTTTATACGTAAAGAAAAACTCATAAAATTAAAACTGGGCATAAAATACACCCTACAAACTCATTTATACAAAAAAATCAACTCAAAATGTTCAATATTAAGGTCATGAATGTAAAGCTTTATTTTCTTATCTCGTGGAATCATAGCCTCCCCCCCCCCCCCCCTCCTCTAACACATTAAAGCTTTGTTTGATATGTGGTAAAATGACTGAAATTTTGCACATGTTGCGAGAAATCTCTTGCCGCAATAAAATAAAAGTATTGTACTCTTACTATTTTTGAAATAGGGATAGACCCAAAACTTCCTTTACGGTTTCCTGTCTTATTTCGTATGTACCAGTAAGCCACAACCGCATCATCATCTTTGTCACTCGAAAACATTTTGCGCTAGACTGAGAACAAATTGTTCTGATGTGCATAACACGAGTTGCCGTCGCGATTACATCGTAAGTATGTCGTAGCTGCATCGTAATCGCATCGCAGTCGCGTCGGGTCAGTGGACGGAGAGCCTAAGTCCCCCTATAGTACAATAAAGGTAGCTCAAAAATGGTCAAAACTCAAACATAAAAAAAGTTTTACCCTGCTGCAAACTGTTCAGTACTCTCCTCTTAGTAAGTGGTAAAATGTTGCTCGACCTTGCCCGTCGGGTTTAGGCGGGAGGGGGTGGAAAGGTGGTAAAATGGTAGGTTTCAACAGTTTTTCGCAAGTATCTCGTTAACTCTGAGGTTTAGCGCAACCCGATACAATATGATGCATTTTTGCGCTCCAGTAAAAGATTACGGAGATATGGAGGTAGCAAAAATGTAACTTTTTCTGTTTGGCCAAAAAATAGCAAAAATTTGCTCCAAGTGTATTATATAACAGGTTCAGGAAAGTGGGGAGGCTAGATGGTTATGGTGAAAAACCCAGCACAAAAGACGAACAACATTTGCGCAGATCATCCACTACTACACATGTTGAAGTGAAACTGGAAGGTGCAATGAATGTCACCCTTGGACAAGCAGAATTTCTAACTAATAGTAAGAACAAGGTGCAACTCATTGCTCTCATTACGGTACACTTACAGCAAGCTAGCTGCAAAGTGATTCAGGCAGAAGGTGATGCTGACACCAAAATCGTTTTTACTGCAATTGATGAATCAAAGAAGAAAAAAGAGGCTATCTTCATTAGCAATGACACCGATTTATTGGTCTTGTTGGTTGTTCATGCTCCAGCCAACACACAGTTGAAGATGGCTGTACCAAACAAAAGGTAACCAAGAAGAAAAAGTTTACTGCATTGGAGACATTCAGCGTGGTATCGGGGAAATAAAGAATGTTCTCTTGACAGTTTACGCTTTCGCCGTTTCTTCAATTGATAGAAAGTGAAAAATAACGCCTTTTAAAAAAGTGCAACGTGACAAGGAGCTTTATACAAAGCTGTTGATTTTTAACAACTCAAATGCAGACCCAGATGCAATAGCTGATGCTGGAAACCACATCTTCCTTTCGATATTTGCATCAACAAATGCAGATAATTTGGATACTCTGCGCCATCAATGTTACTTGCAGACCATCGCAAAGGAGCCTATACATACAAATTTCAGGTCGGCTGTACTTCCCCCTCTTCAGCAGCAACAACACCCTTATAGAGTTAACATCAAGTGCAGCAATGGCTAAATGTCTTTAAAAATTCACTAAAATGGGATTGGAAAAAGATTGGTGGTTACTTGCGTCCAGTTACAACCACAAAAGGCAGTTGCTCCTGACAAATTACTCTCTCCCTCATTGTTTGCACTTGTAATGAGGGGTGGTTCAGAAACTGTGAGTATCGAAAGAGAGGCTAGAAATGCTCAAATATGTGCAAGAATTGACCCGGACATGGGTGCACCAACAGAGATGCACTAATTATTGACGACGGCATCGATAAAGATAATCTTCAACATGAACAAGAGCTCGACGATTTCTATGTTACTGATTGCTGTTATTTATTATTATGTAATTACCTCGTACGTTGTACATAGCACTTTTCATTGAAGAACATTGAATTTACTGAAAATCTCCATTATTTTTTGTATTAAAGCTGATTAGATAAAGTTTGTAGTTAATCTTGTTTTAATTCTATTCACATGATTTTATCTTTTTAGAAAAATACAACAGTTGAGACAGAAGAAAACAAAATATAGAAAAAAAATGAAGATAAAAACGACAAAGGAGGGGGGCAATGTAGGTATATTTTCAGATACATACACATAGACGAACATACATACATACTTACATACAAATGTTCCTATGATATTTATGCGTTACTAAGTACTTTTTTCCACTACTATCGTTAAACGATATCATTACTTATTTTGTTTTCGAGCCAAGAAGATGAATTTCTTTCCTAGTGGTAAATAATATTATTAACTGCTGGTTAATAATGAAAACACATTATTAACTGCTGGTTAATAATGATTTTATTTTTTATTAATGGAAAAGCAAATAATTATAAAAGGAATATAAGTGCTAGTAGTGGAAAAAATAATATATACACCACGTTAGAGAAGACTTATCAACCTCGCAACTTATTTCACTCGATGCTTCGCATCTCAGAAAATAATTTTGCTCGGCTGAGAAAAATGTCTTCTCTACCTTGGTCTATAATATACTATTTATAACGAAACAGTACTCATTTTCAAGTGAGTACGATAAATCCCAATCTAACTGGACAATAATGACATATTTACCCCTTCCATATCTCTATAACACTTGACTGGAACGCAAAAATGCATAAGACCATTTTTATTTTGTATCAAATGTAGATTAATTTTGTATAAAATAAAGTTTGCGCTAAACCTCATAGTTCAGGAGATATTTGCGAAAAACTATTAAAACCTACCATTTTACCACCTTTCCACCCCCTTCCATCCTTAACCTAAAACGCCATGTTGTGCAAGTTTTTACCACTTACTAAGAGGAGGGTACTAAACAGTTTGCCGCTGAGTAGAACTTTTTTAAAACCCTAGTTTTACTGTACAATTAAAGATCTGCACCACCAAAAATTCAAATCATTATATCTAAGAGGCACTTTATAAAGACTTGTAAACGATTTCAGAAACAAATAGTATACTGAGTATCATAGCAAATAATATGATTAAATAAGAGCACTCGGAATCGATATATCTTCGTTTTCTCTCTCGTAATATCTTATAAGCCTTCTGTGGCCGTAGCCCGGAAAGGTGACTAGCCTATCTCGTTGAATTAGTAGGAAGAATACTCTCTCCAGGGGTCACGACCACCAAAAATGTTAGTATGATGGCCGGAAATCGTCGTTGGATGTTACCATTGTTCGGATGTGGGGCTCGAATCCACTACCTGCCGAATGCAAGCTCAAGCACTTTAGCAGCCGGCCACACGCTCTGTCCGGAATCGATTAATCGAAGTAGTAAATTACATAAAAAAACACCAATCAGCACTTGCTGATGAAATCGTCGGCGAAGCCACATCGAAGTCAACGTGTTTATAAATAATGATAACATTTATCGCATACAACACAGGTTTTTCGCATAATCGCTTAGTGAACAATCAGTTAAAGAAAATCATATTAGAATTTAAGAATTGTCATAAGTAACTCCGTTGATAGATGTGATTCGATAAGCCGTGCATTTCATTCTTAGAAGAAAATGCGAGCTGCGATACTGAGTGCGCAAAGGTTTAAAACCAAAGACAAACATGATCTGGGCAGTTGCTACTTGCGTTGGAAGATCCAGAGGAGTCTGTCTGAACGGACTCTTGGCTTAAGGTGTTTTCGTGTTTCCAGTCGATTTGTGATCGGGGGAAATAGCAACGTGCAGCTAGTTGGCGTTAGCATATTTACGGCAGATAGCATGTTGAGTCATGAGATTACTTCCAAAAAGAACGGCAAAGGAAAGAAAATCTGTAAAGGGTTTTACTCAGAACTTCCCTCGCATGTGGACGTTGTGACACTAAATAATTTTAAAGATCAAAAGAAACTAGGTGCAAAAGTGTCATTAAGTTTCAAGTAATGCGGAAAGTATAAAAGAAAATACATGAATGCGATTTTATTACTGGCGGAATTTAAACAGCAGCGTCTGCGAATGCGATCTAAACGTCTAGCAATATATTGCAAGCCCACCTAGCACCTCTCACAGCATTGCTTTGCAGCTGGTTTTTAACTTTCTTGCGGAAGCGAGGTGCGACACACCAAATCAGGCAGCGGAAAATATTATTTGTTATAACGATAAATCAATGCAGATAATTCTTTCACTAAAAATGTCTTCATTCTTATTTATACATTTCATACGCTGCATTTATGTCAATTGTTTTCAAAATACCTCGATGTTGAAATTGTACTGCACATTCCCCGTATGCTTTGTTTAAACCATTTTGTAGCACTTTGTTAAAAATAATTTTGATATTAATTTGATATCATCTAAATCTAGAAAGAATGAGCTTTACACTAGTTTAAGAATCATTTAAGAATATTCAACTATGTTTGTAAAAGCGATGTATGCTCTAAATTCATCAATTTTCAGTACTTAACACAAAATTGGAAAATATTTATTCTATTTTTTGCAATCGCAAAAAGAATGGAGTCCTCTACATTTAGATCCGCAAGGTAATTCCAGATAGTGTAATTTTTTAAAAACTATATTTGCGAGTGCACATCATATGATCGAATTTATGGTCGCTGATTCTTGGCTATAATGCAAAGCACAGCCTCTTGTTCTTTTTTCTCTCGTACAACATTTGCTGTATCTGTTGGGTCCCATTTCTGTCAAATTATTACTTTTATCTATTACTTTGATCTATTTCTCAATTAAAGCAAAAATAAGCAAAAGTTTATTTTTTAAGGTGCTCACCCTGTATACATCTGTAATTTTTCGGTTTCATGAAAAGGTAGATATATAATGTGTATGCAAAATATCATCTCCCTCCAATAAATTATTTTTAAGTTATATCGCTAACAGACAGACAGACAGGGAAAGACTGACGGAATTGAGAAAACCTGTTTTTCGTCATCTAGAGACGCTGAAATGGGAAAATCTAAAAAAATCTCGGAAAGTGATTTTTTCGTGATTACAATACCTCCTTCGTCTTTCAGACGGGAGAAATACAGAAGTAAAAAAAAGTGGAACAAAGAAACTTCAAAATAAATACACAAACGTCAAACCACGTAAAGGTGGAAATTCCATAGGTACCTGACAGTTTGAATGTTTTACTTCCAATGTACTAAAGAAACTTTTTGAAGATTAATATTTTTATTTTGGTGATTATGCTGTAGGATATGAGGCTAATAATATACAGAAACATCGAAGCAATTGTTATATATCCAATGGTACTAGTAGATTTAATTTTATCTGTAGAGATCAATCTTCTTGTTCTATCTGAAATTGACGAAACCAAAAGTTTGGATAAGAAATATATAACACAACAAATCATTCTTATTTTCTATTTTCTTTTATTGGAGCATAATTAAAATTCCCGGTTTAAGTGAAACTAACTGTAATTTTTTAAATCGGACAGTTACAAAACACTTAGATGTTGCCAAATAAAATAGCTGGTTAATTTGAACTTAACTATTTTAATAGTCGTTACTTTGCATTTGATTACATACAGGGTGGGGGATAAACATCTGGTGTTAGTATCTGGGGATTATTGAGGGTGCTGGATAATATTTTGATATTAAATTTAGCCAATCTTGATTGCTAAGCTAGCTTGGTAGCTTAAGCCGCTGCACAACCCACCAAAATTTCAAATCATCATGCTTAAGAGTATGAAAGATATTTAAGTGTCTTCATATCACGTGAAAAACACTTTATTAAGACTTATAAAAGATTTCAAGAAAAGTAGCATACGGGATGAACAAGCACAGATGATCTGACTGAATAAGAGCGCTCGGAATCGATCAATAGAAATAGTAAATTAATTGAAAAAAAAGTCAATTAAATTATGAAAGATATATTCACACGAAATATTCAAAGTGTTCTTTATATATGTTATATACATCGTCGATCCTTCACTATTATGTCATGCAAATAATCGCTAATTGCTGAAGTAGACACAGGACTGGATCCTGCTACGTTACATTTTTTTAGTGGCTTAGAAACCATATTGATCATTCTATACATTCAACATATCTGCATAAATTTGCTTTTCGAACCGATCGATGTTCAATTTTATCGAAATTTCTGTCTATAGTGTGTTTTTTCAAAAATTTTGCAATGAGACTTTTACTACTAAACTTAATGTAATTGTTGCTTAACAATTGTACTCGCTTCTATAGTAATCACACTTGTTTTTGTCACAGAATCCGCTGTTTTTGAACCTTACCTAGTTTTTCTCTATTACACGTCCTTATCATATGTCTACGCAATTGTGGCATTATCAATTTGTTATTTCCTCCTTAAATTTTTAGTACTTGTGTAAGTTTATTTGAAATAAGGTTTTCACATCAACTTTTGTGGTTAAGGGGTGAAAATTGATGTGCAGTTAGTAGTTAAGCCTAGTGATGGGCACTATCAAATGATTTCTACTATCGAATACTTATTAAATGATTAGTATCAACCATCGAATGAATTTATTCGAATAATTTTATTCGTTTTTCCTATATGCGCCATTTGCTTAAGAATATTAAATAAATGCTTCTAACTATTGAATGCATTTATTCGAATATCATATTCGCTGTAGAATTCAAAATACCTTTAAAGGTGTGTGAAATTGTAGATCCAATGTCTAAGTTGCTTTAGAGTTCATGTATAATAGTGTAAATGATATCTAATTCGATTTAGTGGTGTGCTCTATGTGTTTCCAGAATAAACAATGGGGCAATCAAATAACCTGTAGTTTACTGCAAAAGTGATGACATCGCAATTCGATAGGTAGCAACCGGCGAAGACCGAATGAATAATATTCATTCGTTCCGTTCGGCTTTGTGCTACCGCGCCACCTCTCGCCTTACCAGTTCGCTCATTTGCCATTTTGATTATTTCTCGATAGCGTAAATGACGAATGAATAAAACCATTCATACGTTTTACCTATCGAATAATTCGAATAATCGGTGACTATCGAAGTATTCGATAGTTTTCATTCATTCGTTCCCATTACTAGTTAAGCCCATCCCCAGTCACTGGTCCCAACCGTCACTGGTTGTTTGTCAAAAAATATACATTCCACACTTTTGCTATTTTAACAAGTTCGGTGCGAATTTTGCTAAACGTACCTACAGTTGCTTGCTCTCGATTCTTCTCGAAAATACGATAGGAATGTACAATCTAAATCATACGATGCAAAAAACAAACAAAGACAGTAACAAAGAAATGTGTGACATGTGGAGACTCCTGAGACACTTTAAATCTTTGGTTGATAATTGAGGGTTGTTGCAACTATTATTTGTTCCAATAGGCGGCTACGTCGGTGCTGAATTTTTGTAGTAGCTTATGTTATCACTGCAGCACAGTATTTTATTTTTTGAAAAAAGATAACAATAATACGTAGAACATAATTAAGTTCTAGCTAGTTCGCTATCACTAATTCGTCTCTTTAAATTGTACATTCAGGTTGTGCTTCTATTAAACGTCATTATTCGTCGGTACTTTACGTATCAACCGGCTTTGCTGCTTCTGCGAATATCATCTGTGTGTGGAAAGCGTAAGGTCACACAGTCAAGAGATGGAAATTAAAAAGTAGCACTGCCAACTCTACTAGAACTGGCTGTGAAGTTAGCGACCCAACTAACATATGTGTACGAGTACATATTTGAAGAGCTGAAATATTTAGAAGCTTTCAAAGTAAAATTTGTAGTAAAGTACACTCCGTTGTATCCTTTGTATCACCTCTAAAATATACGTGGGAAAGATCGTTTCGGATGTATGTATTAGAACTGAATAGACAGTTATGTCTCAACAGGAGACATTTTTCGTTCGACAATCGTCAAAATTAAGGGATATTCGCCCACCATATTTTAAGGTGGTAAAAATATAGTATTTATTTACGTTACCATTGGCGACGTGAAAAAATGTTGTTACCTAAGGAACGAATATATTGGGCGTATTGCATACATATTATGAATTTGGAAGAAATAATACATGTTTTTCACATATACATACAATAAAGCACGTTTTTAAACTCATGGACGTCTGTTTCTTTTAAACTAGAATAATTGAGTAATTCTTGATACGGATATGTCACAGGTTTGACTAACAACTCTTTTTAAGCCATATAAAGCTTTAAGCAACGAGAGCAAAGGGCATTTTAAGATGGACACCTATAGTGGTCTAAAAATAAATTTGTAGAAGAGAATGATCAATCGAGTGCTCCAGTTACCCGTAAAGCAACAACTCTACAATCGATTAAAAGTTTCAACACGTTGATGTTCAAATAAAATTACAAATTGATAATTTTTTTATTTTCTTTCCAGTCAGAAAGTTAATTATGATGAGTGTGCCCAACAAAAAGTAAAAAAGTAACTGAAATGGATACGTACAATATCTTAAATTTCTACATAATAACAGAAATGTCTAGTATCGGGTGACAGGATGGTAGAATCAGAACGAATAGCATGTGTAGCTGATCTTTGTTTTAGCTTCCCCAGAAGTTTATTTAAAACTGTCTTAAAGTAGCACGATCAGCAAAACGTCAAGTAAATTTTATACACAATTAACAGGGCATCACTCGAAAATAATAGTTCAGCTGCAAAACGCGATCAAAGCTTTTGTTCTACGTACTCCTATGGTTTCAATGTCACAGCCATGTACGAATTTTGATTTATAATAAAATTTTGCTCCGTTACGACGTGGCAGGGCGAGAAATCGGTTAAGAGAAGTGTGCTTAAATAAAATACATAATGAAGTAGGAATCGAAGATAAAACCGATTTTTGAGCCAACTAATATGGTAATCAAGAAAGCGTTTTAATCGTTTTGATGAAAGCTATGTGATACGAAGTAATTTTGCAACAAAATTTAAAATACCATGAAAGGCCAAGATGCCAAGATCTTCGTCTTTAGCCATTAAAAGAACTGTAGAAATAGTAAACTTTGCCAACACTAAATATCTCAGTAATGAATCGTTGGAATTATCAATGCTTTGGCCAGAAGAAAAAGTGAAAAATGAAAACAAATTGTAATAAAAAAGTGTCATTAGAATATTTCGAGGAGAAGAAAAAACAGAAGCAGGAGTAAAATATATATAGTATGAAAACCTTCACCTAAAATGGCTATCAACAGGAACACTGGTTGTCCTATAAATAAAAATCGCACCCTTATTGAAAAAGAAAATCAAATGACGGAAGACGTTTTCTGCCAAGGAGAGCCTATACTGTGTGTATTAGAACCTAATTTTTTATAGAAAACGCAAATTAAGCTATTAGATAGTAACGAATCTTTATGTGAAGAATGTAACAAAATAAAGTGTTTGAGGCTTTCGCGGTTACTTGAATTATTCTTGTTAACATAGAATTTAGGATTAGACCGCATAGTTATTTTTTTTCTTTTGCTCTTTATTGCGCCCAGAATTGACCATAAGCCTGCCTCTTCTTTCTCTAGTTGTCCCTGTTCTGTGCTATGTTTGTCCACTTCCATCCCGAAACTCTCTTTAAGTGGTCATATCATCTTGTAATTGGTCATCCTCTACATCTTCTTCCATCCCATGGCCTCTAATGGATGACTTTACGTTCCATCTACAGTTTTTAGCCTTGCTACATGTCTTGCTAAGTGCCATGTTAAGTGGCTAACTCTTTCAATTAAGTCAGTGACTTTTGTTCTCTGTCTGATCCATTCATTTCTTTTCATGTGTCTTAATGAAACGCCTATTATTATCATTTCCATTGCTCTTTGTGTGAGCGGCCATGTCTGAGCTCCATAGGTCAACACTGGAAGTACACATTCGTCAAAGATCTTGCATTTAATATGTTGATGAACCCGTTCATTTATCAGTATTTTTGATCGTTTCCCGAATGCCGCACATCCTAGTAGTCTTCTTCTTTCAATTTCTGCATCTTTATTTTCTTTGGCTATTTGTATTGTTTGTCCTAAGTATGTATATTTTTTGACGTTTTTTCTTGAACCCCATTTATTGTTACTTGTATATTTTGTGGACTTACTATTTTTGTTTTATTTAGGTTCATTTGTAGCCCTATTTTTCGTTATTCTGACTCTAGTTCGGTCATCATTATCTGTAAGTGATCTTGATTATCAGCGATAAACATGATATGATCGGCAAATTTAAGATCGTTGAGTCTTTCACCAATGATATCGACTCCCATGTTGCTCCAGTCCAGTTTTTTTACGACTCCTTGTAATGCTAAATTGAAGTTTCCTTGCAGCTTGCATCATCAGAGTGAAAGTCTCACTAAGAACTGAAGGTAGGTAAAAGGTTCAGGATGATTTCAATTCCTTCAATTGGGGGCGGCCTGCTATAGGGACCTTGCGTCCCTCTTCAGCCAAAAACGGGAATTATAGGATGGGTGAGAGAAAGGAGAGTGGAGAATGGAAGAAACGCCAGGAAAGGTGGAGAAGTACTGCCCCGGCATTCGCCTCAGAGAAGGTACGCTGTTGACTCAGGAAAACCACCTAAAAACATGAATCAGAGCAGACGGCCCGGGGAATCGAACCCGCGATCTCCCGAATGCTACGCAGATGTACTAACCACTACTCTACAAAGCTCGGTAGAACTGAATATCGGCGTGGAGCTATTTATAGTCCTCTGTGTCGGACGCGCGGAGTGACGTAACGCTGATTGGTCGTTAAAGTGGAGCGTAATCTGTGGGGCACGGTCGTATGACGCACAGTGGTTGTAATGCTTTAGATCGTGTATCACAGGAGTCCACGTTTTACTAAGCTTAAAACCATGGTCGCTTTTTATATTATTTGGATGTTTTTCTATTGCTGTGGTTTCATGTATCACTCGCGGGAGTTAATGAGGTGTTCAAGCAAGTACTCTGGCGTGTTCAAATTCTAAGGTGTGCCCATTTGTAAACGTATGCTCAGCTAGGGCTGATTTTGTGATGCGTTTGGTTTTGCAATCGCTCTTAATGTCTTGAAGTCTAAGATAACGGAACGACCGGTCTGTCCAATGTAACTCAAGCAGCAAGAAGAAAGAATGCCATATACACCAGCGGTTTTTAAACTTGAAATTTTTTCTACTATTACATGTAAATATTCCATTTTCTTCAATCCACAGAATGGATAAGTAGGCAATTGTAGTTAACTGAACGAATATGATTTCATATCCACACACGGGCGGATATGAAATACACCAATCACAAACCACGTTAGTCGTGGTTACCTAGGCAACTTTCATTTATTGTTTGTTTTGTTATGGGCACACCCTGCACAATTGTGTGTGGCAAACGTCTGTGACGTTTGTCAAACAATTCAGCAGGCCGTGGTTATGGGCAATGTAAAATGTCAATAATAGTTAAAACTGAGTGATTCCAGTGATGAATCGATTAACGATACTCCGCCAGATAGTCGTTCAGCAGTTAATAAAACGTACGACACGTTATTACCCCAGAAATACAAGAGTAAATACGAATTTACTTACAAGACGTTCAATAAGATTCTAAAAATCCATGGTTTTTGTTCGTTGATAGGTCGAAGAAAAAATATACTGTGCAACTCGAGTAGAATGTCCATATCTACTGTTGTCTTTTACTGATCTGAAGCCATTACCCAAAGTTTCATTGGTCCTATCTTATCAGTCGAGCGTTTAACGGAAGGTAGAAATGCTAAACTTCCAGAGGTAGGGATTCTTCTTTAGCCTTTTGTGTCACGGTCTTGTCTAGCTCTTTCCGTATGGCGGTAGTTGTGTATCCGTTCTCCTGTAAAGAGTCAAATAGACGTACCTTTCTCTCTCTAGATTTACTGCATCTGAGATACGAAAGGTTCTGGTCGCCAAAGTCTAGAGAACTGTTGCTTTTGGCATTGGGTGATAGTGTGAGTTAGCATGCTATATAAACACGGAAGATGGTTTTAAGCTTAGTAAAACGTGGCTACGCCCCACGAATTACGCTGCACTTAAACGACCAATCAGTGTTATGTCACGCCGAGCGCCTGACACAGAAGACTATAAATAGCTTCACGCCGACCTTCAGTTCTTAGTTCACTCTGATGATACAAGCTGTAAGGTCCTGCAAAACTTTAGTAAATTTGGGTGCATAAACAGCAACAAGGGCAAATCTGTCTAAGTATCTTCGTCCTCAAGATACCCAAACAACACGAGCGACCAAATAACATGGCCGTCGCGTGGTTTCTTGCTCGAGTTCACAAGATGCAATGGACATTAAGCTAGAGAATGCTGGGTGTTTATCCATAAATACTAAGCGGTCTAAGCCGAATTTTTTTCTTAACAAGAATAATAAATAAAGTGGTTTCCTCGTAAGCATTAAACGGTATGGTTTACTTTTATGTACGGCGAGAAATAAACCTTGATCTGCAGGTCAGATTAAATTGCTCAGAAACCAACAAGGAGACTATGAAGACAGAATACATGGAACATTATATCATGGAATAACAAAAGAGAAAAATTATACTAAAAATGAACAAACATAAAATAGCCATTTGCTCACTTGGATAAAAAAAAACTGTAAAGGGCCTTACTCACAACGTTCCCCGCAAGTGGAGTCTTTATACAAGCAATTTTAAAAATAGCAAATACAAAAGAATTTACTTCTTTAATGTGTTCATCAAGGGAAGACGGTATTTTAGATAAGTTGCTTAAAAAACAGCTAGAGCTATTTACCAACTAAAAATTCCATTCAATAAGTGCTTGAAAAACTCTTAACAATTGGAGCAATTAGTTTACTCTACTAGTTAGAGCAAATTAGACAATTGTCAACCAATTTCCTGATTCTGAAAAAATACAAACTCATAACACAGCAAATTAACAAATAGGATAACCAATAAATTTTATAGATGCCAATCCAAAGAAAAGGCAGACATCCGAAAATATTCAACACATGTGACCATTTCTTAACTAAGTATTACGAGTAGAACCTTAATGGAACAGACGATTAAATATAATATTCTCATGCATATGCCTTTTATAGGTTACTAGAACGCTTTCGATTCTATAGTGCTATGGGCAGTTGAAGAAGCATTATGCAACAGTAGAATAGATTCTTGGTATATAATAAACATATATGCAAACGTAATCATGTGTTACGTTTAACCTCTACAATTTCGCAGTTCTGTGCGCTCCATCTATGTTTCCGATGCCTATAGTAGCGGTTTTGAATTGAGCGTTCTCTCTCCCCGCCTACTTGCTTTTTGGATTCGGTCGGACAGCGACACGAATGGTGGCTTTTGGTTTTCAGCGCGGCCGTTTCGTTTCTGACGCCTCGCCGTAATGGTGACTGGTTTAGCGTCTTTAAAAATTGTCCAGTTGTTTTTGCGGGCATGCAAGTATGGTTTTTGATTTTTGGCCCTCGTCGAATGTGCGGACCATGCAGCCCTGGCAGTTGTATTGAGGGCTATTCTCTCACGCCGAGTTGGCGGATTTAAAAGCGCTTCACCAATCGTTATCTACAAGTGGCCCAAATTCATCTGGTCAGTTAGTTCGGAGCCCCTGCAAATCGTAGGTTCGTAGTTTCCCGAAAATTGCAATCCTTGCCAGTGGTATGTCGGCCTTGACCGGTTTGAGTATAACACCTGCAATTTTGACCTTCAGATGTTTAGGCGGCATACCGCTCTCGCTTATCGCCCTAGCGTGCAGTTGTTTTTATTGTTTTAAATTGAAGTTATGCGATGCTGAGAACAGTGAATCGGTGCTGAGGGCTTCACCCGATTGCCACCGAAGTCAGTCAGAATTTCGGATTATTTCACGAACTGCATACCTGAATCATGATTTTCCAACCACCGAGCCAATGTTGATGGCCACCGCTTAAGCTGTTGTAGTTTATATTTGTACCTCTGTTTTGCAAGCTATTGTTCTCCCAAGCCGAATTTATTGACGCGCACATGGTGATATTTGTACTAATAATTACCTGAAATTTGTACTAAATGCTACTAAATTAGTAATTATATACTGTCATATTAGCATTTTGGTGTTATTATTTGGTACTGCTACCTAGGCGTGATTTGAGATTTTCTTTCAGGAAATTTTCTGCTACTGGAACTTACGAATTCTTAGTTGAATGCCTGTATACACTTGTCGTTAATTGGTAAAGATTAGTTGGCGCCCCTTAGGCTTTTAATTATTTCTTCGTACTTGAAGAGCTGCACGCCGTCTTCCTGACCTAGTCGGCCGGCAATTGTATTCAAGTTGTCATAAAGTTTGGTTTGTTTGAGAGAATTATCCGACGAATCGATTTGAAGAAATGTGTTAGTCGTCCAATTAGAGAAATCGCCTTATCCTATGCCAATAAAAGGCACACTCATGTAGTGTGACACCATATTGACAAAGCTATTTACGCAAGTTCTTGAAGATGTATTTAGAAACTGAAATGGGATAAATAAAAATGGTCATAGACTAAATCACAAAGATTTTTATTTTGGGGACTACAAAAAATAATACAACAGTTAGATGAATCCTCTCGACTACTAGGGTTGAAAATAAAGCGAAATTTATAACCAACACCAAAAACAAAAAATATGGCAATCGAGATAAATCTTTGGAAAAGATAAGCGAATATTATGTTCACATATACATACTTAGACTCAACGTTTAATAAGATGCTTTACATATTTTCTTCTTTTTCTTCTTCCCAGCTTCTCACGGTCTACTGCTGGACATAAGCCTTTTCCACTTTTTCCATGTGTCTCCTGTTTGAGGTCGTCCAACACTTTTTCTGGTTTCTAGTGGTCGCCACTGTAGTATTGCCTTCGTCCACTTGCTATTATATCGAGCAGTATGACCCGCCCAGCGCTATTCTAGTCTTTTAACATCATCAACCCTCGTCCTGGCTCTTATATCTGCCTTCCGAATCTTGTTTCTGAGGCTAATTTCGAACATGGCTCTCTCCATGGTTGGTTGACAAATTCTCAACCTGTTTGAGCTCTGCGTTTTGTTAGTGTTGTTGTTTCCATTCTGTATGTAACCACGGGTAGGATACATATGCTGTACACCTTTAGTTTTAGTTTTGCGAAAGTTGCCCACGTGAGACTTATTGTTCTATTGAGATCAGCGGTTTAGTTATTTTTACCCCGTTGACATTATATCCTAGGTAATTCTACTCTTTCGAGGGTCTGGTTTCTGAGTAACATTTATATTTTAGAATTCATAATTTTAGTCTTTTGTGTAATCATCCTATAGTTTCAGAGGCTTCGTCTAATTGTTGTAGCATATCTTTTAGTTCTTCCTCGCTGTTACTGATCAAAACTATATTGTCCGTGAATTGCAGATTATTTAATCTTGTCCCGACGATGTTGATACCCTTATCCTGCTAGGGTAGTGTCTTGAATACGCCCTCGAGGGCGAGGGTGAACAACTTGGGAGATATTGTATCACCTTGTCTCATTCCTCTCTCTACTGGGAATTCATCGGTCTCAAGATCCTCATTAATTTTTATTTTAAGCAATGCTCTTTCGTATATACATATATGCTTGATAAGTTTGATATATGTGCGTGAGTCAATCCGTGTCCTTGCTATTCCTTCTAGTACTGCCCATCTTTCCACATAGTTGAATGCCTTATGATAATCGATAAAAGCGATTTGGAGTGGGATGTTGTATTCAGCATTGATTAGTGTTTTAACTACTTGAATGCGGTCAGTTGTATTAAAACCTTTTCTAAAACCTGATTCCTCGATTGATGATAGAAGTCGAACTTAGCGGTGAGTCGGTTGGTCAGTATCTTTGTAAGTAGTTTATAGCAGATCGATAATAAGCTGATAGGCCGATGGTTTTCTAAATTTGTGCTGTCGCCTTTTTTATGTATCAGAATTACCTCCGCATTTTGCCATGATTTGGGCATGTGTCCGTCGACAACACATTTATCCATCGGCTTAAGCAAAGATAATATATTACCTTTGGCTTAAGCATTGCTTTTTCAAGGGTTCTTCCTCCGATTTAGAGCATTTCGTTAGTAATACGGTATTTTCCTGGGGCTTTACATGTCTTCATTTGTTTTATCGCTGTTATTAGCTTTGCTGTGTCAATCTCTGGTAGATCTTGGGATCCAATGTTCGTAATTGTACTCCTAGCACACTGAGTCTCTCTTAACTCATCTGTCGCTTGTGTCTGTTGGTTATACAATTCACGGTAAAAACTTTGAACAGTATTTACAACACATATACATATATCTAATGAGAAATAAGTCCATTCCCCAATCTCTGAAAAATAGTGTTTGTAATACAAATTGGACATAAAAAAACACAAGGGATTGTAAAACGAGCTATGGTACCATAGAACATATAACACTGAATGGTAGAAATATAAATTAATGGATCCGGCAGAAGACCAAAAAAATAGACGTAGTAAGACCAATGTGGAAATGTGCCGGGTAATATGTAAGACAAGAAGTAGAATACAGTAATTCAATAGTAAAGACTTTTGCTGGGATGAAGAGAAAGGAATATGCCTTAAATGCGTCAGGGCGACTTGAAAGTATCGATAGAGAAAGATTCCAGTACGCTGCAAGTTGATTGTTGATGACAAACCTATCAAGCAAGTAATGACCCTGAAATATCTTGGAGTCGAAACAAACACAAGCTAATAAATCCTCCGCAGCGTCAGGATATTTACGCCACTTAATATGGTGAAATAAGATTATGTTTATCGAAAGCAAAGCGTGAATTTATAAACGTGCATCAGATCAATACTGACATACGCTGCGGGAACTAGAGCCGTAACGTCAAAGACTAAACAACTATTGAGATTTACCGAAATTGAGATTCTTATAACAATAACAGGACATAGCCTCCATGACAGATAAGAACTGAAGTTTTCCGAGAAACATGTAACGTACAAGATATTGTTAAGTGGGTTAGAGTACGAAGAAGAAATTGGAGGGACCATGTGAACAGAATGGATTCTCTTCATCCACTGGACTGGCAAAATTAGTCACAACACAAAAACTAAGAAAGACGTGGGTCCCTTCGGAGATGGCATTAATCATGAACATCAGTAGAGATACCTGTCAGTTAAAACCAGAATCGTGTCTTTCCAGTTCAATTCCCAGCTTCTGCCCAAGAAGTCGAACCGCCTGATTTGAAACCTTTCTTGCTTGAATTAGTTGAACTGCCTTAAAGCAACCCTGTATGTAAAAACACCCTGTCCTGTTAATCTTAGAGCGCAGTGGAACAACACCTTGTTGCTCAGATTAGCCCCAAACCTACTCTGTTCGGGCAATTTTACGAGCGCAACGGAACTACATCTTGACGGTTAGATTGTCTATCTTTTCGGTTCAGTAGCCTGTGAAACCACTCTGCTAATAAATAACTTCTCCCGGCAACTCATCATGAACGCTCACTAAGTCCAGATATAATCACGAACGGTCCGAATTCAGTTCAAATTCCCTAGCCGCCAGCTCGCCTAATATTTGAATTGCAAATCGAGTTCGCACCGGGGAAGCTCCAATTTTTCCGGCGATTTTTAACAAAACGCCCGGACGAAGGCCGTTCTCGGGATCTAAAATTTCTACATTCATGTAGCTAGCGCGGCAAGCGGTCACGTTTTCCAGGCTTAGGGTGGCTGTTAACGGCCCCAAAGCCGACGAGCTGAAACTAGATTATTTAATTTTGATCTGTTTATAGCCACTCGACCTGCAGGCCGAATCCGTAAATCTTTAACACCCATATTTTAGTTTGTAATATAGTTAAACAAAATAAATACATGTATAATCTTGACTCGACTCTCTTGCTTCAGCTGTTGACAACCTTGGACCAAAGCTACCCCCGAGAAGTAATTAATAACGTAAAATAATCAAACTTGACCTTGAGCATAAAATTACAAGTATAATTGCTAAAATTCCGTATTATTGCAGCATATACAGAAAAGCATTAAAATTGGTGCAAGGCACATTTACCACTCAACGTGTCCACCATAAACGTCAGTAGCGTTCAGTTCCAATAAAGATTGATGCAGAATATCTTGGCTCTTATCTGGATCAATGCCTACTCTTAAGAAATCATTGAATATGTTGTAGCTAAACTTTAAGCTTGAACAAACTTACTCGCTTCTGAGAAATAAATCAGAATGTGAGTGTGACAAGTTGTTACTCTATAAGACGAATAATTTTAAGACCTATTTGGACGTACGCATTTCAACTGTGGGGATGGGCCAAACCTTCACATATTAGCGTGACACAGAGCTACCAATGAAAGTCGGAGAAAACTTCATCAATACCCAAACCAAATATTGTGAAACAGATTACATCCAATGTAATTCTAAGAAACAGAAAATGGGGTATGTTGGCTTTTACTAAAAGTGATAAACAAAATTAATAAACTTCGTTCACAAACATACCTTCAATTCATAGTCATTATGATTGGTAATACGTTATCGTACAATACCGATGAATCACTACTTGCACGTGCATAACGGCGGCGTAATAAGAAAATTGAATAATTATAGCTCCACGCTAACACGACCAGGCTAAACTATTAGAGGATACTTCCGAAACAGCCATTATAGGGAATTTTAAATTCCAAAGAAAAATCAGACAACAATCAATAATTTCACATATTCAAAATGGCTCTCTCTCTCTCTTTTATAACCACCAGCAAATGAACAAAGTTTCAAGATCATAATCATCGTACTGACATCAATTCTACTAAAATGATTCAATGTGACATCTGCTAGAAAACATAAGGGCCCAAGCATGAACAGTACAACAAAATTTAGAAAGTGTGATATCCGGCAGAAAGCACAAATTTCCAAACATCAACACTAAGCTCTGGGTAAATATTTAAAGCATAATCAAAATGCAAACCTTAAAATCACAGAGATTGCACAGGCGACTTCACTTCACTCTAAGAGAAAAGACGTGTTATTCTTGCTCATTATCCCACTTCTGATGTTAGCGTTTGCAATAAACCAAATGAATACACTTCGTTCACAAACAGGACCGCCTTCAACAAGGTTAATAATCATTCTGATTCATAATAGTTTGTTGTACGGTACCGATTAATCACTACCTACTTCGACATGCATATCAACGGCGTAAGAAGAATATTGAATAATCATACCTCTACGATAACAGAGTAAAGATTCCTTAATGGTAAGTAATTTACTTAAGAGACTCATCTACTTTACAGTAGTGCTCATGCTGTCAAAATCAAAACTACAATCTACTACAAATACTCCCTCCTGACTTGTGTACTTTTACAATAATAGTCAGACATAAACCAGGGCATACAACTAAATTATGGATATAAGTTATAACGTTTGCACAATAAGAAATGATGACAAAATTACAGGCACAAGAGAAAAATTGAAAAAAGTGGTATATCGTTGAACTTAGGGAAGTCAGGAAAGCGATGAGGGAGGGGGGGAGGTAATTGTGTTTATCTAAATTCAAAAACAGTATTGATATATAAAGCAGGAAAATACACAAAACATAGGAGTACTGGTGTTTATCAAGAACGGAACAGCAGCTATTGAAAGCTAAAGATCAATATTAGATAATATAGCATAAATAATAGTGAAAATATGAATAAATACAGAATTTAAAAAATCATCCAAGTATACGCGGCCACATCAACACATCAGAAGAAGTAAACATATTTTAAGGACGGATTAGAGACAGCCATGCAAATGAACTCCACCCATTGTAACATTGTTTGTTAATCGAATCAAAGTCATGGCTATTCAACAGACATGAGTCCAATTACTCATTGTTACAGGTATATCAATACGAAACTAGGCAGGATGCCCGAAAATAACGAAAAACATGTGAAACAATTCGGTATAGACCACATAAATGAGCGAGGGGACAATATGCAAAATTTTAGGCATGTATCTAATATATATCCTATATTGCTAGCGCTTGTAAGTGGAGATATCACAGCGTAAGTAGAGAGGTCACAGCGTAAGTAAGACAGACAACTATTTCTCTCTACGAACTTGGTGTATTGCGCGTGAACAAAGCTGTGCAGTTCGAATTCTGAGGCATGCGCACGAGACGCGTAGTTCTTAGAAAGAGACATACGTACTATATGTAGTCGCCGTAATGTGTTCGCCCGTTCCCAGACCCTATTAGCAATATAGGAGTATTAGATATATGATTTTAGGAACGAACACAGACTATACGCAATGAGCATATTTTCGAAAGGAGACCTGATTGAAAATGTACTTGGATATCCCCAAGCGAAAAAGTTAAAAATGAAATAGACTACATACTTACCGACACAAAATTTTGATTAGGTATTCCATATTAATGTGATAAATTTCTTTAAAACAGGCAGTAATGATAGGCTTGTAAGAGTTGCATTGGCCATTAATGAATAGCTAGAAAGAAGGGGAATAACGAAAAATTGTAAATACATTGACAGTAGAAGAAATCAGAGAAAAAAGATACCACTGTCATCAATGGTGATAGCGAAACAGTGAACGAAGTAAATAAGAAAATAACAGTAATAGCTGCTTTAATGAGAGAGTTAAAAAAAATGATACCGCCTAGGAAACGTAGAAACACTATTAGTTAAGCAACTGGGACTTTGATGAAAATCCGAAAGCAGCTAGCGAAAAAATACAAAACAACAGTAGAGTTCTCCAAAATAAATAGAGACATAAGAAAAGACATAAACTACAAATGCAGGAAAAGCAAATTAATATCAAATGTAACTCCAGAGAAAGTAAGTAATCTGTCGATCTCGCTGGCCAAGGAACCGGCTCGACTCATCCATATCGGTCTGGAAAACTTTCATTTAAAAAAGTAGTAACCAATTTGGAAATATGTGGCGGTACGCCATCTTGCTGGAGCCACATTCCTTGCTTCATATCAAGTGGGATATCTTCTATACTAGCAATACTAGCAATGTTTCTTGTAAAAAATGCAAGTACTGCTCTCCTGTCAAGCAATGTTGAAATACGAATGGTCCGCCCAAATGGTTGCTTATGATATAGCATCAAGCATTTAGGTACCGAGAAACGGTTCTTTAAATGTGTCTTTTTGGTTGTATGATGATTTTCCTTAATAGGTGAGCACACATAAGAATTTCGTGTTTGTTATTCCATCTCTTCCGGAAACATGCTTCGTCAGTAAATAAAATGTTGTTAGAGCATTATTAGTTGCGTAAAATTCCTCCTGAGCAAAGTAATCATTGGGCTGCAAAGTTTGGATGCGTTGTACGTGAAAAGTATACAGACTAAAATCGTGCACGATTCTCCATACTGTTTGGGGAGCAGAGATGCGTCGTATGCTAGCGGTGGGACTAGCTTCTAGTGTTTCTAGTACTTCATTCTCCAACGCATCGGTGCGTCGTCTTGGTGTTTTTTCAATTTTCTTGTTTGGCGCACTACCAGATTCTTTAATATTTTGATAGGCACGACTAAATTTTCGATTACTTGGTAGGTTAGGGTTAGGGAATCTACGATGATATTCTGCAACTGCTGCCCGCGTATTACCATCACAAAAGCCATACATAAATCAAATGTCTACGTATTCCTGATTAAAAAATGTAGCCATTGCAACTAATTATAAATTTTATAAGCACTACCTGACATTTAATAAACAAACAAAAAACTAAGCAATCTAGATAAGCATAATATTTGCATTAAAATTTAATAAGAGACTTTTAGAAATAACTAGAAAACGGTTCACTTAGAATATATCTTTATAAGGACTTTTTTAATAATTAGAAAATAACAAAGCTGCTCAACATGTGCCACAATTTTTCTCTCAGCTGTTTTACGGTAAAATGCTGAAGCTGAATAGCATCTTGTGAAGGTTTTTATAATTAGAAATAGCCCCTCATTTTCCCTATATCATCTTGAATAGCTTGAATGTAGTGAAGTATGAGTCCTTGTTCCTGGCATGATCATCTTCAAACAAGTGTTCGATGAAGCGAGAACAACCAGAAGAACTAACAAAACTGTGACTTCACCAAATGACTGCGTCAAGACTTTTTAGAACCTCTGCAATAGTAGCGGACACAATCAGAACATCAGCATCTGCGTCAGCTTGGAGTACCTTCCATTCTGCTTGCTGCAAGTTACTGCTCAAGAGTGAGATGGTCGCATTTTGTGCTGTTGCTTACGAGAAATTGTGTCTGTTCTATGGTCACATGAATAGAATCTTCCACTGATACGTCCACGTGGCAAGCCTTTCCTAGTTGGCGCAAAGATCATTTGTGAAATCGTATTAATAGGGCAATTATGGAAGTATTCGTAAATTCACTCTAGAAATAAGTAATATTGATACATATTATGTCCCTTTCAATAGGAGGTAAAACAATAGATAAACATTCCAATACGGCTAGTTGCATAAATATCGCAAAATTTTAAAACGTTTATAATTCAACCAATATGGCATTCGACGCAGGATCTCTCAGGACTGTTTTTAATTTGGTAAATAGATTGCCCTGATCATTTTAGTAAAGGTTTTAGTTTGTTTTTAGAACGTATTTGTGGTAGCCCAATTTTTGAAGGCTTAAGACGCGTTGAGTCGTCGTTTCATTGGCATGCTTTCTGTATTTCTAAGGTAAATTGAGTATGGAATTTCTTTACACTCAATATTATGTGTATTTGGCTTGAAGGCGACCTTATTGGAAAATAATTTACACGTCTTGATAACGGATTAGCTTAGCTTCATATATGAAAGCCAACATTTATCGTATCAATCCTAATTCTACGCATTGGATAAGTTACATGATTAATTATTACCTTTTTTTCGTTTTGGATGTTGTTCTGACGCGGAATTTGCAGCTGTCTGTAGTGTAACTTTATCTGAGCTGTTTCGTGGTCTGCTGAACGTTTACCTATACGTTTATTGTTTCTCTCATGTCTGGGTTTTGCATCTGTTGTGATGTATCGAGCCACTGTGGGTGCTTTACGACCATTTACCCTAGGTAACCTAATCTGATAGCATTCGAGTCGATTTCGATTGCTGCTAGTTCTATGACATCAAACTTTACTTTGTGATTATAATACGGTGGCGTCGCTGGTTACTGGCGACTCGATCAAAACCTTTTACCAAGCTGTATTGCTCTCGACAGGGGCTTCTCAAGGCCCCTCAAGGGTGTGTAAACGTCATTTACAGTAATTTATTACATTTTCCATTTCATTACGTGTTTTTGTTATTTACAATAATTTTTGCTGGTTTACTATAATATTAATTTCGATTTAGTGCTTTTATAGTGACTGCACCCAATTCTGTTAAAATTTGCTATTTTTAAGCTGTTTGCGTTTGGTTATTATACACATTTTACCATAAAGTTTGTGAGTTGTAATTACTGCAAACCTTTTATGACCTGTCCGTGAAGTGAGTTTGTTTCAGATTATATCGCTATCAACTATATTTTTGAGTTTAATTAAAAAATAACGTTGAAACCGTTTTAAGTAATAAATGTAACTTGAAAGCAATCGTTACCTGACGACAGTGGGACGAGAAATGCAAATAAGTAACTTTAACGTAATATTTAATACAAAGTACTGCATGGAACGGTAACGCCACTTTAAAATTGCAACTACCACAAACTTTCTGTTTAAAGTTATCATTACCACTTAATAGTTCCTATTTAACTTTAACCTCTTTTTAGTTTTTAATCTCACATTTTTTTCAAATCATCAATTTTGGCTTTGTAAACTTACTATTAGCTTTAAGAACAACGCTGCCAAGTACTTGTATACAGGGTGTTATGGAAATGAGTGCAAATATTTTAACCTGTGATAGAGCTCACCAAAATAAACAATTTTCCTATTTGTCGTTTTTCATCATTTAACTCCCCTAAATTTGACAAGCCGCTTGGTAAGCAAATATAAGTTAAAGGTGAACGACACAAGTATATTAAAACTGCAAAGTTCTTGCACAAAAAACATGCGGTCAATAACTTGCCTAGATCAATTAATAAAAGTACATTGGTGACCAGAGGTTGAAGGTTTTATCAGTACCTATGCAGTTTTGGTTGGTGTGCATATCAAAGAAATGTTTTTTTGCGCCATTAAATTAAAATATTACTCCATAGGCGGGTATGCATTTTTAGAGTAAAATTGTTTTGAATTTTAACTCAGTTTTGAGGGCGTTTTCGAAAAAATGATAAATGGAGTTGTTCAGTTTAGCGAGTTCTATTACGGGTTAAAATATTTGCACTCATTTCCATAACACCCTGTATATTACTATACATTGCACAACAATACACAGCAGGAATTTTATCAGTTTTGGGCACGAGATGGTGAAGATTATATCGTGTATTTAAGAGGTCACACATATTTTATACTAACGTACACAGTAATGTTCTGATCTGAAGGTAGCGAAAACGTTATTAGTGCCATTTACACGTACACTCCCATCGCGAAGGTTTGGAGCGAACTCCAAACGTGCGCGCCGGAGCGCGGGCCAATAATGCACGCGCCAATCGCGTTGTTACCTAAATCGTAACACTCCAGGCGTGCACACTGGACTGCAGTTTTAGAGCGTACAATCCAAAACTTTTAGTGTAAATGTGATTTCGTCAAGTATTGATGTGGCGCGTGGAATTTTAGAAATTCTAAAAGTTTTGGGTTAGCGCTTGGTTGATCAGTTGCAGAATAATAAAAATGTCCAAATAAAAAAGATAAAGTGTGTGCAGTTGCATGCACAGGTTTATATATTTATTTGGAAACACTAAAATAGAAAGCACCGCGATCAGTATGGGTAAAGAAATGGAAGGAAAACACAAAATTTATATGGGCATATGATATATGACACTTGTATGTATAGTCTGTTCACTAAACATAAAAACACAAAGTGGCCTTTGATATCCAAAATTTCATCAGTGTACATGCAAAATTTACCTTTGTCTAGGAATGTATTTACAAAAAGTTCCTAAAACCATTAGGTTAAGGGTGTGACATTTACTACCCATCTGTCACAAATGTTGTAATTAACTACTTTTAAGGATATTATACAAATACTGTGTTTGATACTATTGACCATGGTGTAAAGAATACAAGGTGAAACGCTCCCGAGATGGGCAGTGTCAACCAATCCCCGATGGTCCTGCTCAGGAAATCCATCACGGCCGCGATAATGGTGTAACCATGGTTGCGATCGTATATGTTGCTGGCACTGTCAGTCGATGTCAAATTCGGGGTTAGCAGGTTACATTTTGCGTCAATCTGATACCAACTGACGCAAAACCTAACCTCGAATTTGACATCGACAGCGTCTTCAACAATACACTTCAGTACTACCAATCGTGCCATTTGTCGGACCATGTCCTATTGGTTGAATTTGAGGTCCGCCCACATTCTGCGGACCGTTACACCTTGTATTCTTTACACCATGCTATTGACGTAGCGTTTACTAATGGGTATCTTTATTACATTTTATGAAACTTCAGGTTAGAATTTCTAGAAAAATATCTACTTTGACACTGACAGTGAGAAATATTAAATGTCATTTTTAAATTCAAATCTGCCAGTATGCAGGCGTGCAAACCTTTGCAAAACAAAATACAGAATCCCTAGCAGAAAAATTATATACACATGCCAACGTCAAAAAAAAATTAAATGTTTTTGTGTTTCCCTATACGAGAGTTGCTTGAAAATGATCGGTATGATTATAGACATGGGAAAGATTTATACATTTCTATAAACTATAAATCTTTTGCTTAATACCGTGAGTCGGACATAGTCATTTTGAAAGGATTTTATTAAATATAAGTACCGGGTGAATATAAATGGTTGTGACGGTTTTTCTTAGGTTGACACTGTTAATGTTGGTTACTCTGCTGTCAATTTTAAGTCTATGTCAAATTCGACGTTAGCAGGTTAAGTTTTGTGTCATTTTGTGTCAAAACTGACGGAAAACCTAACCTGCTAACCTCGAATTTGACACAGATTTAAAATTGACAGCAGGGTAACCAACATTAACAGTGTCAACCTAAGAAAAAAAATCACAACCATTTATGGTCACCGGTAGTATTATTATAGTAACACCAATTTAGTGCCATTTACACGCACGGTTTTTCGTACAGGTTTGGAGCGGACGCGCCAAACCCGAGTGCAAAGAGCGCGCATGTAAATGCACCAAAACTGTACAGGCAAAGAATGTGTTGTAACAGGCACGCCAATACCGCACTCCAGGCTCTTGCAATATAAAAATTCTTTCTGCAAAATGGTGAGGCTTGGAGTGCGCACTTGATTGGTGTTAATATAATAATACTACCGGGTGACCATAAATGGTTGTGATTTTTTTTCTTAGGTTGACACTGTTAATGTTGGTTACCCTGCTGTCAATTTTAAATCTGTGTCAAATTCGAGGTTAGCAGGTTAGGTTTTCCGTCAGTTTTGACACAAAATGACACAAAACTTAACCTGCTAACGTCGAATTTGACATAGACTTAAAATTTACAGCAGGGTAACCAACATTAACAGTGTCAACCTAAGAAAAACCGCCACAACCATTTATGGTCACCCGGTACTTATATTTAATAAAATCTTTTCAAAATGACTATGTTCGACTCACGGTATTAAGCAAAAGATTTATAGTTTATAGAAATGTATAAATCTTTCCCATGTCTATAATCATACCGATCATTTTCAAGCAACTCTCGTATAGGGCATTCAGAAAACACAAAAACATTCAATTTTTTTTTTGACGTTGGCATGTGCATATAATTTTTCTGCTAGGGATTCTGTATTTTGTTTTGCAAAGGTTTGCACGCCTGCATACTGGCAGATTTGAATTTAAAAATGACATTTAATATTTCTCACTGTCAGTGTCAAAGTAGATATTTTTCTAGAAATTCTAACCTGAAGTTTCATAAAATGTAATAAAGATACCCATTAGTAAACGCTACGTCAATAGTATCCAACACAGTATTTGTATAATATCCTTAAAAGTAGTTAATTACAACATTTATGACAGATGGGTAGTAAATGTCACACCCTTAACCTAATGGTTTTAGGAACTTTTTGTAAATACATTCCTAGACAAAGGTGAATTTTGCATGTACACTGATGAAATTTTGGATATCAAAGGCCACTTTGTGTTTTTATGTTTAGTGAACAGACTATACATACAAGTGTCATATGTCATATGCCCATATAAATTTTGTGTTTTCCTTCCATTTCTTTACCCATACTGATCGCGGTGCTTTCTATTTTAGTGTTTCCAAATAAATATATAAACCTGTGCATGCAACTGCACACACTTTATCTTTTTTTCTTGGACATTTTTATTATTCTGCAACTGATCAACCAAGCGCTAACCCAAAACTTTTAGAATTTCTAAAATTCCACACGCCACATCAATACTTGACGAAATCACATTTACACTAAAAGTTTTGGATTGTACGCTCTAAAACTGCAGTCCAGTGTGCACGCCTGGAGTGTTACGATTTAGGTAACAACGCGATTGGCGCGTGCATTATTGGCCCGCGCTCCGGCGCGCACGTTTGGAGTTCGCTCCAAACCTTCGCGATGGGAGTGTACGTGTAAATGGCACTAATCAAGTGCGCACTCCAAGCCTCACCATTTTGCAGAAAGAATTTTTATATTGCAAGAGCCTGGAGTGCGGTATTGGCGTGCCTGTTACAACACATTCTTTGCCTGTACAGTTTTGGTGCATTTACATGCGCGCTCTTTGCACTCGGGTTTGGCGCGTCCGCTCCAAACCTGTACGAAAAAGCGTGCGTGTAAATGGCACTAATAACGAGAAGAAATATTACTTGCAAGCTCCACGACTTTAAAGGTAAAGGGCTTTAGAACGTCGTGGCAACTATCGAAACTAATTGAAATTAGTTGCAACTTTGGAGCCGCACTTTAAATTTTTAAAACTGTAAGGTAATGGTAACTACGACGCTATCTACAAGTCATATTAGGGATGGGCGCGTGACGTGAAAACAGTCGTGTCATGTCTTGAACGTGACTAATATTTGAAAATCGTGACGTGAACGTATGTGAAAATTTCCAAGGAGTGATTCACGTTTCACGTTAATTTCACGTTAAGTATTTAGTAACGAATAATAAACTGCAGGGTGCAGCAACTTTTAAATGTCATTAAATCACGAGTTACATTATGTGGCTTTATTTTCGACCCTAATTATAAATCCCTAAAGTTCATACCTTCACATAAACGAGAAGATATTCCTTCCACTGTAAAGGAAATGCTAGAGCAAAACCAAATTAACGAAAATGCAAATAAAACTATAGATGATAATGATGAAATACATAGCAAACGACTCAAAACTGGTACATCAGCATCAGATTCTTATTTTTCTACACTTAGGCCCTGAACACACGGGGATTCCGTATCCGAGATTCGGTATGCGGGATACAGAATCTGAGTCTGTTCAGACACGGCGACTGAATCTCAGACGCTGGCCTTCAGTCACTTGCAGTGCCGTGCTGTTATGGACCTAGCATTGCTGTTCTTTGTTTCTGTCGAATTAGTCTAGATGTGCTGTATTTAAAGTCAGGGATTGGTCTCTACTAAGCTAATACATTTTTCATTGTCAAATAATGTACGCTCTATGATCGTTGTATAGTAAGGAACGCCCTGCTTATTCGATTTAAATAGAAGTTGAAGAAAATCTGCTCGCCTATAATATGATATCATATGTTCTGGCTAGCAAAAGTAGGCGTGTCCAGGCCCTGGTACAGGTGGACTCATATGCTCCATATGCTCCAATGGTAAATCCGAGAGATAAGGAAAATCGGCCGCCGGAGACACATTCTGTATCTCGGATACCGATTTACCATTGGAGCATATGGAGCATATGATTACACGTGTACCAGGGCCTAGACACGCCTACTTTTGCCAGCCAGAACATATGATATCATATCATAGGCGTAGCAGATTTTCTTCAAGTGCTATTTAAATCGAATAAGCAAGGCGTCCCTTACTATACAACGATCATATAGAGTACATTATTTGACAATGAAAAATTTATTAGCTTAGTAGAGCCCAATCCCTGACTTTAAATACAGCACATCTAGACTAATTCGACAGAAACCAAGAACAGCAATGCTAGGTCCATAACAGCACGGCACTGCAAGTGACTGAAGGCCCGCGTCTGAGACTCAGTCGCCGCGTCTGAATAGACCCAGATTCTGTATCCCGCATACCGAATCTCGGATACGGAATCCCCGTGTCTTCAGGGCCTTAGAGATAGCTCTGACGATGACACATCTAATTATGATGATGTCGAAACAGAACAAAATTACTATGTTAAATTAAAATACGGAAATGTAGATGACATTTTAGGATTTTAAAAAACAGTGTAGATACGCCACTGTTAAAAAAATTTGCTCGAGAAATTTTAAACATACCGGCAAGTTCCGCTACAAGCGAAAGAGTGTTTTCTACAGCTGGGCGAATTTTAGAAGAGCGCAGAACTCGACTTAAAGCTGAAAATGTTGATTACATATTATTTTTAAATCAAAATTTTAATGTGTAGATGAATTTATTATTCTAATAAGAGTAATTTTTTGTTTTGTATACTCGGCTTAGCGCTGAAAATGTTAATTATGTTTTATTATTAAACCAAAAATGTATTATGTAGATGAACCTATTTTTAGAAAAGTAATGTTATGTTTTTTATACTCGACTTAACACTGAAAATGTTGATTACGTTTTATTTTTAAACCAATTTATTGTGTAGATAAACTTATTATTCTAATAAAAGTAATGTTTTGTTTTGTATACTCCCCTTAACGCTGAAAGTGTTGATCCTACAGCCCTTTATAAAATCCTGCATCACAATATTTACATTTTGGTGGCCATGATGAAATCAAAACATAACCCTACAATGTCAAACATTTCAGTCGCTGTGGGTTATTATATTATCTATTCTCGCTGTTCTAGCTTCTAACCTCGTGTTTGAGTTGCCAGCTGTCTTCGTTTTCCTGTGTTTTTTGCCTTTTATGCTTTGCATCAAATGTATACACATTAACGTATTTTCATTTTCTGAAAAGTAACTAAATTTTTGAATTTGCCGCTTTTGTGATGTGATTCAATATGGCTGACAAGCATTCTCGTATTATAGAGGTGCTTTAGTTGATCCTTGTACGTAAAAGTACTTTTAAACCTACGAATTAAAAGTTTTGCCTAGCAACATATACCTTCTGTACTCATACCTACTAATAACGGAAACGTCAATTCCAATGACAGCTTTTGGTATTAAAAGTAATGTCTTTGAAGACAGCTGCAAGAAATGTATTTGTCACGTCGTGAGTGGCGTGTCACGCGGTGAACGTGAGTAAACGTGAGCGAAAACTCACTCACTCGCCCATCTCTAAGTCATATACAGCTACGTGACAGCAACTGAAGATTTGTAAAATAAAGTTACTTATAAATCCAAGTCATACTTTTAGTGGCGGTTAGGTAATAGTTACTCATTTGAGGTTGCTATCTTAGTTGCTGGTATAAGAAGAAAAGGAAAAGAAAGGTATTATTTTTCAGCATATCCGTTGTAGCTCACTTGCTTCGCGTGATTCAACGAAGCCTGCCTTGGCAAGTTATTTAACCTGGCGCTCATATTGATTCTGATCTGATTGACTCATAATTACTTGTGCTAATTGGTGAATCGATTAAGTAGTTCTTCATGCCTACTACCCACTTATAATTGAGCTAGTTATGACTTTGCCATCGCCCAGTTTGGTTAATGTTACGGTTTACTTAAAATTGGGAAAAGCAATTGCACCCTGCTTATTAAAATTTGTAACAGCTCCACCTCCATAATTTAATTTTTTTATTCGGTTTAAACAGCGCTATGGAAAATTACAACTAATTCGAAATTTATTGTCGAAGTAACGCTTGAACGGTCCTAATTAACATTGTACTTAAACATACGATACGAATAAATTATTCTATAGTCACAGTCAAAACGGCTTAAAAATACGAGTAACTAAAAATACTGGTCAAGTATAAAGAGAACGACTAAATGTAATTGAGCACCACGACGTTCAGACTCCAATACTCGGTCATTAAACACACACATCGCTTTACGGCGTCCTAACCTTAAACTAGATTTTGGTATTTTCCGTATCTTCAGGCGCTTTTACAGGGATTTCGACCGTAGTTTCAAACGCTGGGTTTTCAACCCCCACGGGGGGATCTTCCTTCGACACTTGGTTCCAAGGTTGCTGCTCCCCTGAGCCAAATATCCAGAACACGATTCCGGTCGCTATGTAAACCGAAGCGCCGATTGAGAATATTGTATGCCACTCGTGCAAGCCACTCTGGAAATGACTACAATGAAAAAAGGTAACATTTTAGACGATTTACTTACCTGCTCGGCGGTAATGTAGCCCGTTATGATGGGCGTGAAGAACCCAGTGGTACCACCAAAGCAGTTAATAATGCCATAGATGGTTCCTGCGAAGTTGGGCGCCAAGTCTTGGTTATTTTGCAGATTCGTTATGCTTGAGGCACCGTTCAACCCCAAAGAGAGCGTAATCAGCGACACGCACCATATCGCGTCGCAACCTACCAAGATCAGCCCAAAAAGGAGAAGCCCGGGAACAATGTGAGCTGCAACATCGAACGGTTAATTATTATTTACTGTTTGCTTAGATAATACTTACACATGGAAACGAAAAGTTTTCTTGTCATGGTCACTCCCATCCAGCCGTTTCTTCGGATGGAATCGCCGATGAAGCCAAATATGAAACCGCAAATCATTCGGGCTAGATAGGGCAAAGCCGCCAAGACGCCTGAATGACCCAGGTTGAAACCCAGAGCTTCCGACATGAACTTAGGGCCGGCGGTTAGCAGAAGATACAAACCCCAAAGGTTGCCGAAGTGTAGAATGTTCAAAGCCCAAAAAGGTATTGATGTGAACATTTTTAGATAGGGTGCCACCACCTAAAATAAAAAAAAACATCTAATTACACTTTTTAGTTTAATTAAGTCGGAGAAGATTGTCTGAATACAGATAGGTGCAGGTGTAGTTAAATTAAGAAGTCTCCTTGGGGACTGCAAACTTGGTAAATATTAAGCAGGCGTTTCGTGGTATAATCAGAAAATTCCAACTTAGATCCCTTATACCGTCCAACATTTTACCTTCTTTCAGGTTCTGCAACTGCAGCCATTGTTCTGACCCGACTTTCAACTTGATTATTATCGTTAAGGGCTTCATCATTGTGAGCAATGCTGATTTCCGGGATTATCAGACGATAAGGATGAAACTCAGTGTGTGTGGGCTGTAAATTAGGATGAACAGTAGGGTGGGCCGATTTTTGTTTTCGATATTTGGAGGGGGTGGGGTAGTGAAAAAAGTTGTTTTACCGATGTAGAAAATTAGCAAAACAAAATTTAGCCGCCCTACGCCCTTAAAGATGTGATTTTTTGTAAAATAATAAAATGCGCTCGGGGTTGTTTCTAAATAATTAACTTATAGAGTATACAACATCGAAAAAAGTGGACGGAATACCAACTTCAAGTGTGGCTATTTAATTCGTGGCCCGAAGATGAAAATTGACTTTATAATTAAACAAAGTAACTTAAGGTGATTTTCGTTAAGGTTTCGTTTCGGCATGTGATTTGAGATCCGATATTCAAGTCAAAATTGGGCCGTAGGGAGTCTGAGACAATTCAAAAATAATAGTAAAACAAACAGTGTAGATACAGAAGTGCAAGGAAGCAAGGATAAATAGAATTAATAAACGAAATTGTGAGTAATAGAGTTTAATATAAGATAATTTGAGGTTATAGAGATAAACATTAAAGACGAAAATTGAATGAATTAATACCGTTAAGGATTGATAAGGAGAATTATGGCTGATTGTGAGTTCCAACTGGTTTACATTAAGATAGGCAACACATTTTGCTTGGAGATGCAAGAGGGATAGTATAAATACAGGATAGAAAAGGTAAAGCATTCTCTAATATTTAAAATAGCCACTAGTTTATAAAGGTGATTATTTCCTTCATATTCATAACAATGCGCAGTCACCATGGTTTCTGCCAGTTTAATAATGACAAAAATTCAAACGTCAAAATTTAACCGCGGTTAAATTTGTGTCAAAATTTAATCGCTTGTGAATAATTTTGACATGATTATTAAAGGTGCTTCACCAACTGAATTTTATCTATTTATTCAGGAAATAATCACGCCGAACATCCCGCGTGCATTTAAATTAGCCTGAATAAATTTTGACTATTTTCTGTCAGAATGTTTTGCAATGAAGAAATATATCTCGTAAATTTTCTGCCCCAAAATTCCTCGTGCTACGCACTCGGGATTCTCGTTGAGCGGCAAATTTACTTGACAATAATTTTCTAAGCAAAATATTCTCACAGAAAAAGTCAAAATTTAATCAGCTATTTTAATGCACTTGGGATATTACTGTTGATTATTTTTTTCGTAGCGGTCTCAACCAATCAGAAGGCTGGATTTAGTTAAGTTATCTTGTATAATTTCGATTATACAAAATCGATTATACTAGAGTAACTTCAATAGGCGACGCAATACATAACTTTTGTCAACTTTCGTGGAGATGACTTTCAGTTAGGTAAATACAAACAAATAGAGCTGCCAATAAAATATTTATTTGTTCCTAATATTGAAATTTACTCAAAAAATAATCAAATCGAATACAATGAGTACTTCAAACAGGTTATACGTCTCAAACTTTCTGCACAATAACAAATCGTGTCAGTTTGACAGAATAATCCTCCCGCTGACGCGGTCGGACTGTTTAACCTGTTAAACTGACACACTTTTATTATTGTGCAACAAGTTATCGACATATAACCCGATAATATCGAAGTACTTTTAGTATTACTTCTGATTATATAAAATAGAAAGTCAACCACATAGAAAAGAGCGGAACCTCCTAGAAGCTGATACGGGTGAAGTTCTTATCGCTGTGCATTTATAACAAACAAAACTGTAGTAGAAGAAAAAATCTGGAAACCTTATTCAACTTAAAAGTGCACAAAGTAAAATGGATAGTAATGATCATTTCACCGATGACGGAAGAAAGAGAAAATGCGAGAATGCGAAAGAGGACTTTGAAAAAAGCAAAAAATGCCTAGAACACCGTCAAATCGGCATAAATCCGAGCATGAAAAGCTGGAGCAAATCCTGAAAATGATTAAAGAACTGAGCACCGACCAAAAACAGGTGGAAAAAGAGAAGAAGGTAATCAAAAATGAAATTTATAACATTAGGGACGAAGAACTATTGAACCTAAAAACAGAAAATGAAAGTCTACAAAAAGAAAACCAACAAATAAGGAAGGAAAACGAAGAAATAAATAAAGACTTACGTGAGATGAAAAAGGCAATTGAAACAATAGATAAAGGAAAAAGAAAGAAAAATGCAGCAATGAATGGACTAAAAATAGATACTAACAAAGCCAGAAGCTTTAAAAGTAGGGATTACAGGTGTTTTAAACCAATACTTACAGGTAACCATCACTTCTAAAACAGTAAAAAATAGCGAGAAGACATGTCTCATAGATCTTGAAAACCAAACCAATAAAAAAGTAATCATGGTTAATAAAGCCAAACTAAAAAACTGGAGAAATAAATGGGTCTTTATTAACTAGTTAGGATATGGCTAAAAGAGAAAGAGGAAAAGTAAACATTTAAAAGAGTATTTCCGAAAGAGAAAAAAGAAAAGGGAAAAGAGGTTAAAATATGCTACAATACAATTATCCTGAATGGAGAAGAATAGAGATGGGACAAAGAAAAAGAGAAAATGAAGAACAGCATGTAAAAAACAAGTACGACACATTTAAGGCGGAAATATGAAAATAGACATAAGCAAAGAATTGGAAATGAAAACGGATAAGCAGGAATTAATAGTAATTGATAAAAATGAGAACGCAAACAAAAAAGAGGCACTATGTAAACTAAAAAAAAAAGAAATATCTTCAAAATTGGAGCACGAAACGTAAGAAATCTAGCAGGAAAGGAGGACGAATTAGTAGAAGAAATAGTAAAAGTTAGCATAGATATATTGCATATTACTGAAATGAAAAAATGAGGAGAAATAACGTTATCAAAAGGTCATATATTGATATACAGCCTGAGCTCCCTAGCCGCTCGGCCACGCTGGAGATAAAAATAAACATAAGTAAAATTAAAATTAAGTGCGATGGAGAGTCGTAAACGGTAATAAATGGAAAACACTAGAGAATGGAGACGGTTTATCATAGGCTTCGTTTTTCGTATGTTGATTTCCAGTCGACAGTTAATAAATTCGATCATTTCCGTCTCACTAGCTGCTAGCAACGTGCTATCGTCAGCAATGCGCAAGTTGAAGAATCGTTTTCCTACTATGGAGATTTATCCGTTTCAGGTATCTATTGCAGCTCTTATTATACAGGCTAATTCATACTTATGGTTATTAAATTAAATTATTGTACTTACCTCAGTAGAAGTACATTGAACTAAAAATTAATTGCTTACAGAAAAAAATTGCATTGGAGTTACAAACTTTTGAGTGCCACTGGCTAAAGCAGATGAAAGAACAATAACAACTATTTTTTGCTCTGATGTTTATCCAAGTTCAGTCTTATCGCCTTTCCACCTGTGCGAACTTAGGCCCTGAACACACGGGATTCCGTTTCCCAGATTCGGTATGCGGGATACAGAATCTGAGTCTGTTCAGACACGGCGACTGAATCTCAGACGCGGGCCTTCAGTCATTTGCAGTGCCGTGCTGTTATGGACCTAGCATTTATGTTCTTTGTTTCTGTCGAATTAGTCTAGAAGTGCTGTATTTAAAGTCAGGGATTGGGCTCTACTAAGCTAATAAATTTTTCATTGTCAAATAATGTACATTCTATGATCGTTGTATAGTAATGAACGCCTTGCTTATTCGATTTAAATAGAAGTTGAAGAAAATCTGCTACGCCTATGACATGATATCATATGTTCTGGGTGGCAAAAGTAGGCGAGTCCAGGCCGTGGTACACGTGGACTCATATCCTCTATATGCTCCAATGGTAAATCGATATCCGAGATACAGAATGTGTCGCCGGCGGTCGATTTTCTTTATCTCTCCATTTCGGTCGCCGGCGACAAATTCTGTATCTCGGATACCGATTTACCATTGGAGCATATAGAGGATATGAGTCCACGTGTACCACGGCCTGGACACGCCTACTTTTGCCAGCCAGAACATATGATATCATATCATAGGCGTAGCAGATTTTGTGCAACTTCTATTTAAATCGAATAAGCAAGGCGTTCCTTACTATACAACGATCATAGAACGTACATTATTTGACAATGAAAAGTTTATTAGCTTTGTAGAGCCCAATCCCTGACTTTAAATACAGAACTTCTACACTAATTCGACAGAAACAAAGAACAGCAATGCTAGGTCCATAACAGCACGGCACTGCAAGTGACTGAAGGCCCGCGTCTGAGATTCAGTCGCCGTGTCTGAACAGACTCAGATTCTGTATCTCGCATACCGAATCTGAAAAACGGAATCCCGTGTGTTCAGGGCCTTATGTTCACGGAAATTCCTTTCAGTGACCATCAATCAGTTTAAACAATTACATTTTTAAATTATTTGTGTGATATTATTAATTTTTGACGTATAGTTTATTATGCAAAGCTGCTCCTGTCTGATGTCCTCTAACTATCCTTAACTTTAATGACCATATCTATAAACTACCCTGAACGTATATTCTCCAAAAATATTGAAGAAGTCTGGAGGAAGTTTATAGCCTCAACGCACCCCTCCGCTTACCTTGAATGAATTGAAATACTTATTGTCTATACTCACTGCAGTCGCGTTTTCGTCAAATAGTTTCTTCGTGAGACATAGTAAATATTCTGGTATTCCCATTTAAGTAGTACTTTCCAAAGCTGTTCCCACTTCACACATTCAAAAGCGTTCTTTTAGTCTAAAAACCTCATTATGAATGATAATGTATGTTCCCTCCATTTCTTAAAAAGTTTTTTTATAATGACGATCTGTTCTTGTGTGCTTTCGCCTTTGAAATCCTACTTGTACTTTTGAAGTTTGATGATCTATACATTGTTCGAAGCACTACTTGAGAATGTGCAGTAAAATCTTGCCAGTATGCGATATTATTAAAATAGTACGGCAATCCTCACACTTCAGAAACTCCCTTTTGTGAATCGGAATAAAAACTGATGTGGTCCAGTATGACTTTTCAACTGTTCCAAACCTTATTGCAAATATCCAGCATCCATTTGATTCCGTGTACTCTTATAGCTTGTAGTAATTTTTTGGGATGTTGTCTCTGCCTGGTGACTTGTGAGGCTTTAGGGCTTTTACTGCATCATCTATCTCTCGCTCTAAGATTTTTGGCTCAAGTAAAAGCTCGCTTCAGTTTGATAACTGTATACCTGCATTAAGAAATGTGCTATTACTATACAGCTCTGCATAGTAAGATTTCCATGTCTCTAGAACCTGATCGATGTCATACACCATGTCTCCGTGTCTATTTTCAATGCACCCGTTCGGGTTCCTTGGCTTAAATTCTCTTACAGGAATGTTTACTTTAGAAAGGAGAATGGGTATTAAAGAACTAGGATACACCAATGCATCTACGAAAGCGAGTGTACAACCAAGAACCAAGAACTCAATAAATGATTAATAAACTATGCGTAATACAAAGGCCAATGGAAAGGCAAACGTTAGGTATCTCTATCCCGATATAAAAAATATAATAATATACGGTTTTCCGATTGCTTTTCAGTTGTGTTATCTCATTTTCATCATTTTCAGCCTTTCCTCGTCCACTCCTGGACATAGGCCTCTTCGTATTTGTTCCATTCCTGGCGATTTTGAGCTTTGTGGAACCAGTCCCTACCGATGGTTGACTTGATGTTGTCTAGCCACATTCGTTGTGGTCGGCCTTTACGCCTGGTTGTTTCTCTAGGCAGCTATTCTGTTATTCGGACTGTCCATCTGTTGTTATTTTGTCTTGCGACATGCCCTACCCAGTTCCACTTCAGTCGTGCTGCCCGATTCATCACGTCGGTCACCTTTGACCGTTCTGTAATTATTTTGTTCCTAATTTTGTGTCTTTGTGAGATCCCGAGCATTGAGCGTTACATTGCTCTCTACGTTGTTCTTCGGCACTCTTTTTTTGTGTTTCACTTTATCACAAATGTTTTTCTTTCTTGTCAATATTGAAAAATGGGAATTATATCTGACAAGCAATGAAACACAATACATACATGGTGAAATGTAATTGTAAAACCCTGTAAGACGAAAACAGGGAAATGGATGTGATACAGAAAATTACTACATTAACATGGAACCATGTGACGCATGTCGCCAGACTATTCTAAACTGGAGATCATGGATCGCCCAAAGAAGGATGCCCCCGAACAAGATGGTATGATGATATTAAGAAAAGCATGTATAGAAGCTGCTAGTGGTAGGTCCAAATGGTAGGAGACCTACTTGTTCAGACCTCCGCAGGGGTTGTGGATAGTTTATAAAGACGAAGGGGGCGGTGAGAAAGGAAATTTTAGCCGCCCGCGGAAATCAAAGATATCGCTGGAAAACAGTCGCGATGAAAAATTGCCCTTAGGTACGAGAAACGACCGTGTGCGTCGAGTCGATTGGTCCGGTTTTGTTGTTTGTAGCGTGATTTTGTTGTATGCCCATGAACTATTGTTAAAAAGAAAATAGGAACCGAGATTAGATGCGTCAATGTACGATGGTCTTCCTCAGCTGGGAGGAAGAGAGCGATACGGAAAAAAGGTAGATGGCAATTCATCTTCATTTTCGCCCAATAACGCCCTCGCCAAAAGTACTGTGTAATCTTCGATTAGGTAAAATTTAAATTATAGTCCATTGCTGCTATCGTTAACATTATTGTTAGTTCAAAAAGGGACAACTGAAGATTAAAGAAGAATGTGTAATTGAGTAAAAATAAGTCTGCAACAAAATGATAGACAATAGGAGCAAGTAATTTAATAATTGTCTGTTCTATAATCGGCAACGAAAGTTTCTTTAAGGGAGGTAGCCAACCAGTAGGTCAGTCAGGATGCTCCAAAAGCAGCCAGAGTGAATGGTGACGTTTAGCAGCATTAGTTGTGTTAGTAGAATTGTCAAATCATCAACATAAGGCTATTCCCTAATTTACGGTGTCACCTTCGGTTTGTCAGTAGCTACTAATTCAATGTTGGTGGCTCTAAAACGCCGATGGAATTAGATAAATTGTATTTTTTGTTCACTATTAGTCCTGTAATTTCCGAAGCTTTCATTTTTATATTAATTTAGTTAAAATAATGGCTTCAGGAGCTTATTAGGTGCCGTATTAAATTAATGGGATGCTCCAAAAGCAGCCAGAGTGAACGGTGACGTTTAGCAGCATTAGTTGTGTTAGTAGAATTGTCAAATCATCAATATAAGGCTATTCCCTTCGTCTTATGGCGCCGTATCTGATATCGGACGTTGGTGTGAGGGTTAAAGAGATATATTTAATCACACTTGGCGACATACACCTTGCACACCTTACGTTCTAAGAAAATGTGTTCCATGCGATGGTTACTAGAGTATATTTAATTCTGCTGTCCCTCAGAGTTGTGTTCTTGGATCACTTTTAGTTGTATCTTTTATTGCTAACCCACCTTTAATATAAAGAACGGGAACAGCAGTTTTTGCTGATAATAGTGCTGATACAGCCATTCCTTTTTGTGATAACAATGTAGCGACTACAAGTCAAGGGTTAAAAAACTACATCAATCTTGTGGACTTAGATGTAAAATTCATACAACCAAGAAAAGACAGCTAATAAATATTAAAAATAGCTTGCCTTTTCAACTATGACACACTCTTGATTTACATGGCTATCACCTATATTGATATATACACTTATAAAACGTACCTTAGCTTTACCAAGATTGCTGCCCATGCATTTAGAAATATACATCTTCTCGTCCTCGCTGATTCGTGGATGGGAATCAGGCGAATCAGCCACCAGAAGCATCCAAAAGCAGCACCAAATCAGAGTCATCCCTCCTTGAGTAATGAAGGCCCACTTCCATCCCCAGGTCTCGATAAGGGAGCCCGACAAGGGCCAGGTGACCATGGTGCCCAAGGTGCCTCCAAAGAGAGCCCCAGTAAACTTTCCCTTCTCATCTGGAGGGGCCCATCGCGAAACCAAGCAATGCAACGCTGGGTAGACAACCCCCTATCAAGAAACAAATGTAACATCGCTATTGCGTGGATGTGCAATTCTGTTACCCCCATGAGACCAAGAATAAAGCGCATTGCCAGTACTGCGCCGTAGTGCCAAGAAGCCGCCAAAGGAGTCAGCATAGTAAGGACGGCTGAGACGAAGCCTGAAATGCCCACAGTTTTGGTAGGGCTGAACGTTTCGGCGAAGTAACCTCCCGGGATCGATGTGAGGATGTAGCCCCAGAAGTAAGAGCCCAAGATCAAGCCCTGCATCTTGGAATCCCAGTCGTACCGAGCCCCATACTGAAAAGATTAGGCTATTAATGATTAATGGACATCACGTGCCAGAAGCTTATGTTTAGGCGGCAACCGCAGCTGACGTGTTGACGTTTAGCGCAGAGGTGATAATTAACTTTCTAAAAAATGTTTACCTACACAGCAATAAAAAGAACTAATATTGTAGATATATAATCGCGTCATTAAATGAAGTAGAAACTACTATGAGAGTTCGAGGTAAATGATTAATGCTGCTAACGAGTTGAAATTTTTGTAGGTACAAGCAACAATTAAAAACTCTTTCGTGCTTTAGTGCAAATATATAAAATATCTTACGTCTGGTGGTGCAGTTAGTTTGGAGAGGGTTTCTGAACTGTTGGAGACGATGCTGCTGTTAGTTATAACAATGCAGTCCCCTGCGTGCTGGCCGTTTTTATCATCCATTTTGGGTTCGACCATCGCTATTATGTTGATGGACATGTTCACTCGTAACATGTAGCAGAAGAAGCATGAGGTGAATAACATGATAGCAACCACTGCTCGGGTTGGAATACATCCTGCAACAGACAAACGTTACTAATTTCATAATGTGCCATACACCTCTTGTGGATCTTCTGATTTTATGAAGGCGCAAGTGGTTTACAATTGGTAGTTATATGTGTCTTTTTCTATATGTAACATATTTAGCAAAGACACAGTTATGTCCTGTAGAAGTATCGATAAATTATACCACGGAGTGGATGGAAATCCGTAATTACCGACATCTAGCTGTACTTTTATTATGCCACGTATAAACTACTGTCTTCCTGAAAGAGATAGACCCGTACTCGTATAGCAAAAAAAGATAGTTTCCAAAAAAACGCGATAGTAGTTGAAATGTGGATGCTCACACCATAGTGCATCAGATGATTGTGAGGATTACTGAACAGTCAGCTTAATAGCTCATATATAAAAAAAAATGACAGCATATAAAAAAATAGAAAAAGTAAGAAAAAATCAGTGTACCTAAGGATCATTTGGCGTTAGAAGAAATATTGGTACAAATCAAGTCTTAGGACCTATTGGCATTAAAAAGCCTTGGATGGTAAAATGAGCCACACTGTTGTAAGATTCTACGGAAAATAGGAATAGAATAGAAAAATAAACAAAAGTTATAAGCGCCCTCTATAGAGAAGGTAATGGTCAAATAGAGGCCCTAATACAGAAAAGTGTTAAGCAAGGATACGCGTTACATAGGAAATAGTAAAGGAGAATACAAATGATTACTAAATAAATTGGATTTAAAGAAAGAGTATGAGGAGAAAGCACATAATTGTACTAGGTTACTGTAAGCTAAGAGGAAGCTATTGACGTCTAAGAGAATCTGGCTAGATGGAAGAAAAACTATTAAAAATCTTCGCATGGAATGTGACGCTATATGAATGTGAAACGTGATGCGTTGTGGTGCTATAAAAGAATGCTAGAAATAAGCTAGGAAGATACAAGAAAAACTACAGGAAAGAATAAGGATAACAAAGGACGTAATGAAAAGATAATACTCGGATAAAACATACACTAAAACACAAGAGATAACTGACGACTATAAATGAAGGAAATATAGAATATAAAAACTTCGGGTAGATCCAGGCTGCAGTACATATTATACCACATTATAGAAGATGTAGGATGCTTCAGCTACAGAGAAATAAACACTGACCCAGAAAAGAGTGATATATTGAATAAATGAAACACAATGTTGGTAAGATATTAAAATCTGATAACATTAATGGCATTTTAATGATTTTTGTTGATTTATCGATTAGATAATAATAATGGGATTGTAGTTGTTACTTTATTATTGAATTTTATATTATGTATTTAATACTCAATTAATCATTGTTCGAAGTGACGTAGGAACTAAATTATTGACTGGCAGTTAGCTGGAGTGACCTTGTCACATTGTTTAGATATTTTGAAAGAATCTGAAGGCGAAGTGTATTGCTTATGAGAAAATACAAGACAAATATTAACAAAAGCTGAATATTCCAAGAAAAAATGTATTGTAGTTTAAACACTTAGTCTTGAATATTATTCCTAAACACAGAGAAAGACGTTTTAAATATAATAAAACTTTGGCGCTCACGCATGCAAAATGTGTAATGTAGCTTTATCCAGGGTTTACGAACATAGTTACATACATTTTTGTACATATTTTGTACAGAAATAGAGTATACAAGAGAGCAACCGTATATTTTAGATTTTCTGAGAAAATATGTCTTAAGTTTTTGACAAAGAAACATACTGTATGTCCAATTTATTGTGCAACACTGCCAATTTTAAAACTAGTATTGCTGCGATCAATAGACCTAGCGCAACTCTTCTCCCACATCCCTCTTTGATACAATTGAGAACAAAAATGAAACATACCAACACCCATAAGCTAAGCACTGTAATAAAACTCGCCCTCCTCTCCTCGGATACCTCCTTATCGGGAATTTTTGGGTAGCTACTGACAATGGGTAATCACTTATGAGTAAGAGGGAAATGTGGTCTATAAAAATGATCAACATTGTTAGACCCATTTTTGGAAAAAAAGATCGTATTTTCTACATTTTTGGGCCTCCTGACAACAAAAACTGCAACTCAGTAAAACCAAAGTCTGGTACCATCATTCCAAAGCTTCATAGAATATTTTTATAAATTCTCATGGAATTCCATCCATAAATTTCGCTCTTATGTGTGGAACAATGGAACCATGCATAGGAATATAGACGGAAATCAGTTTCGGACAGTCGTTTCCAAAGTGCTCGCTTCGTTCGGTCAATAAGCACCTTAAATGTTGTTTCAGAAATAATCCCATCCTTTTAGTAAATTAACGACCTATAAAAGATAAGTTATGCTATTCCTTGTGAGAAGTTAACAAAATGTATTATATGAATTCGCTATAATAAGACATAAGGGGAAATATAGGTCCCTGACAACGATGAGGAAGATCACAACAATGCAATTAGAAGAAGTGATGAAGAATAACAAAATAGAAAAGCACTAGGGAGGATTAAATAGACAATGGGTTTAACAAATACAGCGATGTTCAAGCCTAAGACAGAAATAAAGTAATAATAAAGTAATGGACACATCTACAGTACCGCATGAATAGAAGACAATAATAGCGATTCCGATATACTAAAAGAAACAAAAGCTAACTCATCTAACTATAAGGCCCTGAACACACGGGATTCCGTTTCCCAGATTCGGTATGCGGGATACAGAATCTGAGTCTGTTCAGACACGGCGACTGAATCTCAGACGCGGGCCTTCAGTCACTTGCAGTGCCGTGCTGTTATGGACCTAGCCTTGCTGTTCTTCGTTTCTGTCGAATTAGTCTAGAAGTGCTGTATTTAAAGTCAGGGATTGGGCTCTACTAAGTTAATAAATTTTTCATTGTCAAATAATGTACATTCTATGATCGTTGTATAGTAAGGAACGCCTTGCTTATTCGATTTAAATAGAAGTTGAAGAAAATCTGCTACTCCTATGACATGATATCATATGTTCTGGCTGGCAAAAGTAGGAGAGTCCAGGCCGTGGTACACGTGGACTCATATCCTCTATATGCTCCAATGGTAAATCGGTCCCGAGATACAGAATTTGTCGCCGGCGGCCGAAATGGAGAGATAAGCAAGCTACTACCCGTCCAGTATTAATTTTCCTCCGCTGCCAACGCCTTCATCACAAATACAAATGTATAATTCGGTACCTTCTGCTGAATTTTGGCAATCAAATATGATTCCGCCAATACAACAAACGGATGACTGTTCATCTCTCTACCCTCTGACACTACCATCAGCTTCTAATAAACCAGTACAAAATACTGATAACATGTCAATAGCAACAGATGACTCCCAAGTAATTAAACTAAATGATTTTCAAGAAGTAAAACCACGTAAAAAACGAAAACGCGCTGGAAATAGCCCACAAGGCAATACGTCTAAACAGCCAAACCCAGGCGCAACTACGAAAAATAGATATCAATCCCTAGCAGCAGACGAGAGTACTAGTAAAAAAGAAGCTACAAATGAAGATGTAAGCCAAAAGAGAACACCAATTCCCCCATTTATATTACATTATGTAACAGCAATAAATCCATTGATCAAATTAGTGGAAAACAGTATTCCTAAGAAAAACTACTCTTACCAGCTTACGCAAGGAAACAAACGAAAACTCCAGACAAATAATGTAGAGGACTATAAAAAAATAAGGGATGTCTTAGATGCTAATAAGGTGGCTAGACACACCTATAGCTTAGAGGAAGAGAAAAGATTTCGTGTTGTTTTACGTAATATGCATCACTCCACAGAAGAAATCATAATAAAGGAAGCTCTAAAAGTTGAAGGCCATGAAGTGCTTAACATCATGAATGTAGTAAATAGAGAAATTCGACAGAAAAAGAATCTCTTCTTCATTGTCCTTAAACGCAAAGAAAATAATAAAGAAATTTTCAATATAAAGCACATTGGTAATGCAATAATTACGTTTGAAGAACCTAGGCAAAAAATGCAGATACCTCAATGCAAAAATTGCCAGTGCTATGGGCACACAAGGAATAGATGTACCAGGTCAGCTCGCTGTGTAAAATGTGCCGAACTACATGACTACCGCACTTGCACTAAAAACCGGAAGGACGGTAGAGAACCTAAATGTGTATTATGTCAGGGTAACCACCCGGCAAACTACAAAGGCTGTAAAGTCTATCTAGATAGTCTCAACAGAAGATCGCAAAACTCAAAGTTTGGCATTGCTATTCGCCAACACCAACAACAGAAACAACAACAGCCACAACAGCAGCAGCAACAGCAACAACAAAATCAACAGATGCGACAGTTATCACAACCTGCAAGTCAGACACAGAAACCTTCTGCTCTACAACCTCAAAATCAAATGCAATGGCGAAGTTAAACGATAGGATCTCATCCTCAGCAAAACCTATATAACCAAACAGTAGGCCAACAAGCAAATGATTTGACATCTATAATAATATCATTACAAGAAACCATCCAAACACAACAAAAAACTATCAATGAACTAACCACACAAATAAGATTACTCAGAGAAGAATTAAGTAACAAAAATGGCTCCCATATATAAAATTGCATTATGGAATGACAATGGCCTTCCAAACCACAAAAACGAGGTTGAAACTTTTCTCAGGCATAATGAAATTGACATTTTACTTGTATCTGAAACTCATTTTTGCAGTACAACTAATTTCAAAATACATAATTATAAGATATATTCAACAAATCATCCAGATGCAAACAGACAAGCCAGAGGCGGAACTGCCATACTACTTAAACAACACATCAAACATCATGAGTTACCTGCATTCAAAGAACACTATCTTCAAGCAACAACCATTGAAAGAGAAGATTGGTATGGACCGTTAGTTCTATCAGCTGCATACTGTCCTCCGAATAATCCAACCAACAAGCAAGGTTTTATTGAATATTTCAAATCATTAGGGAATCGCTTCTTAGCGGGTGGTGATTACAATGCTAAGAATACTCTATGGGGTTCTCGTATTTCCCCACCTGGTAGAGGTAAGGTGTTATACCAGATAATGCAAGACCAACATCTAGGGCATTTAACAGCCTATGAGCCCACATATTGGCCAACAGATCTTAACAAAATACCGGACCTGCTTGACTTCTTTGTGATAAAAGGTATTGCTACAGGTTATCTTAAGGCAACGTCATGTTACGACTTATCTTCGGACCACAGCCCGGTAATTGCAATTGTGAGTGCTAAAATTATGGAAAAAGAGAGACCAGTACGACTACACAATAAAAGCACAAACTGGTGCTACTACAGGCACATTGTTCACCACCAATTGAAAATGAAAATCTCTCTACAAACAAATGAGGAAATTGAAACAGCCGTCCAACAATTCACCAAAATAATTCAAGAGGCAGCTTGGGAAGCAACACCCAAAATCTCAAGCAAGAGGGAGCAAGAACTTTGTCCAATAGCTGTCAAAAGAAAAATTGCAGAAAAAAGGCGGCTTCGGAGAGTCTGGCAAAATACAAGGTATCCTTCGGACAAACGACGCTATAATCAATCATCAATGGAACTGAAAGAATTGATCAAGAGGCTAAAAAATGAGAGCTTTAATGAATATCTTGCAAACATGAGTGCAACAGAAAACAGAAACTACGCTCTGTGGAAAGCGACTAAAAATATAAAATGTCAAAATCAACCAATTCCTCCACTGCAGAAAGATAATGGTTCATGGACGCGCACAGAAATAGAAAAAGGCGATCTCTTTGCACAACATTTAGAGGACGCTCTTCAACCAATTCCATCCCAGATTACTAATGACGAAGAAAGAGAAATACAGAACTTCTTGGAAGCACCTCACCAGCTCACTACGCATATGGAACTTTTCACTGTACCAGAAGTTAAAAACATGATAAGATACAATCTAAACCCCAAAAAAGCTCCCGGCTATGACCAAATTACAGGTCAATTAATTAAGGAACTGCCGCGTAAAGGTTTCGTAATGATAACCATGTTATACAATGCTGTACTGAGACTGGGATACTTTCCAGCACAATGGAAGGTTGCCCAGGTGATATGATTCCCAAGCCTGGTAAACCTCCACATGAACTAAACTCATACAGACCAATTAGCTTGTTAACTATATTAGGAAAACTACTGGAAAAACTGTTAATCAAGAGACTAACCCCAATAGTAGAGGAAAATTCCATCATCCCAGACTACCAGTTTGGTTTTAGAAAAGGTCATTCTACCATTCAACAAGTACATAGAGTTGTAGATGCTATTAACCAAGCTTTCGAGGAAAAAAGTATTGTACAGCTATATTTCTCGATGACAGCCAGGCGTTTGATAAGGTATGGCATACAGGCCTACTTTTCAAGTTAAAGAAATGCCTCCCCTAAGCTGTATTTGTTATCTTAGAGTCTTACTTGTCAGAAAGATGCTTCCAAGTAAAATTTGGTCAATACTTGACCGCTCTTCATCCAATAAAATCGGGAGTACCCCAGGGTAGCGTCCTTGGTCCGCTATTATATCTGATCTATACAGCAGACATGCCTATAAATCAACATTCTTTTACTGCAACTTTTGCTGATGACAAAGTCATTATGGTAGAGCACAATAATCCAGTAACAGCTGCAAATAGCCTACAACAGAGTCTAGATGAAGTCGTGCAGTGGACAAAAAAATGGCGTGTAAAGTTAAATGAAGCAAAATCATTTCATATTACTTTTACAAAACGCAAGGGTATTACACCGCCAGTATACATTAATAATATACCGCTAACACAAGTGACGGAAATAAAATACCTTGGTATGCATTTGGATAGAGGCCTGACGTGGAGAACCCACATTTGGAAGAAGCGTAAACAACTCGGAGATAAGTTTAGAAAACACTATTGGCTACTTGGAAGAAGATCGAAACTCTCCCTCTCAAACAAGCTTCTTGTCTACAATGCAGCGTTCAAATCTATATGGTCATATGGTATCAAACTGTGGGGAACAGCAGCAAACTCCAACAACCAAATAATGGAAAGGTTCCAATCCAAAGTTTTACGCGCAATGTGCGATTCTCCCTACTTTGTGCGTAATGTGGACATTCTGAGTGACTTAAAAGTGGATTCGGTCAAAGACGTGATTGTTAAATGCAGTGAAAAGTATCTAAGTAATATAGAATCTCATTCAAATCCATTGGTCCTAAACTTATTAGATAATAGTGCTCATATGCATAGATTAAATAAATATAAACCTTTGGGCTTGCCATATAGATTTTAATGTAAAGTATACAATAGTTACTTGTGTTATAAAGCAAACATGTAGTTTATAAGTTACTTCTGTGTTGTAAATCAATGGATTGCAACCTCATGTCATTGTTTTCATGCCATTTATTAGTCTCTAACATATTTTTTGCTTATTGTAAAAAATTACAGATTGCAAATAGAAATAAACATTCATAAAAAACAATCTAACTATAAGGGAATAACCCTCTTTTTATCTTAAAACTTGTAACCAGTATATATGCAAAAACATGAAAACATTCCCACAAGCCTAAAAACAACAAAACTTAAGCAAAAATCGGTTTAGTACACACGTTAAGTAAAAGAAGAATAAGTGGAGTTCAACACCCCTGATTATACGTGTTGTGAATTCCCCAAAGACATTCGAACGAGTCGTATTACATTAGAAATAATGAGAGAAAACGATACATCTAAAAAAGAGAGTAAGATAATAAAGTAACAGTACCAAAGTCTCATCACGGTGACCGAAATAGTAAAAATATCAGCAAGTATAGTTTAAGCCCAATAGTGTTGTTACAGGAAAACTCCGTTTACGATATGTACCAAGCTTAAAGAGCTTTAATCGCTGACAGTCTGGGGTGGGTCTTCTCGCTTATGATAATCAAAACTATTGCACCTGGAAAGATATGGAGACAAATTTGTGATATTTTCAAGGGCGCCACCTGGTGTAATGAGAAAATTTAACCAGAAATGCTTACTGCAAAAACACGTCTTCACATGTATTTACCTGGGAATCGATTTCCTTACGGTGTTACTATACTTCTACCGAAGATCCGCCCAAAAATTTATTGTACAACTGCGAATTTAATTAGAAAGAACATGCCTAATGTTGTAAATTTATACATGCAAACATGCACACGTAAAATACCCAACATTTGCAACAAATCTTACATGTAATAGAATCAGGTTAAGCAAAGATTCTTGGCCAAAAGCGAAGCCACGCCAGCAGGAAAGGGGTTGACCGTGGTTGCTTTTATGTACCAAGCAGCTCGAGGATGACGACCAACAAAATTGGCGTCAATACCGTCTATTTGCACGCGATATAAAGGAAGATATTTTTCCAAGTCTTTATCGTGAAGAATAGCAGAAGAACAGAATTCAAATATAAGCTACAAGCATCGGCGTAGATCTACACACGATGTAAAGGGAGGTTCTCCCGACAGCTTCATCGGGATGTAGGGCATCGATATACAACTCGCTGAAATTCAACAGCACCGGGAATTTCAGATTGGTATGCTTCGCTTTGGAAAGCTGGTACGTACGGTTTTGCAAACAGCTATTTTTACTTAATCAATTTTAGAAAGAATTAAGGGAGTACAATAGTTGAATATAATCAAGATCTATTTAAATATGAATTGGGAATGTGAATAATTATTATGCAATTAGAAAGGAAAATAGAATTTATAATTGAATGGAATATGACTAATTGAGAAACAGTTGGATTCACAAATAATATAATATTTAAAAAAAATAAGGTTTGAGGGACATGACAGAAACTTAATTGAAATAAATTATTATAAATAGTAGGTAGAAATCAAATATTAGGAGATAGAGTGTAAACAATGGAAAAATGATATCGTTAAGCACTTTGTTTTTAATTATTATCAGAAATAACAAATTTGAAAAAATGTAGCTGAACTAATTTTGGTGTAATTAAAAATATTAAAATAAACCCTATTTTTATTAAGTAATGTTTCGATAATAAAAAGGGTTAAACACTAAATTGGCGTAGTGAGATAAAAATGAAATTTAATCGAAAAACAAGTAAAGATATAATACTAAGGAAACTTACAAGTATGTGGTAAAAAACTAATGAAAAAGCAGAATTAATCTACAAATTTGAATAATTGGAGTAAAATACTAACTCAAGTTTATTGGAGAATTACTTGTCTGTCAGTGGAACCTTTTGTTGCGAAAAGGTACTTAAGAGATTAGATTCATATGCAGAGTGGAGCAGGTTGGTAGACATCCAGAACATTCTTGAGTTCGATTTAAAGGGGGGTGATATTGAGTAGTAAGGTAATTACTAGAAAAGGAAATAAAGACTATAAAGAGGAATTATTAAAGAATTACTTACTGTTTTAATATTGTTGTGTACTAGTGAAACGATCTGGTATTTGTAATTTAATTTTCAAATCTGTTTGACATATCATTTGACAGAAGTTATTTTGACTTATAAAATAAAATTAAAAATCAGAACATCAGATTTCAGAAATAAGCAATCTAGATAAAAGGAATCCACCCCTGATTTTTCAGGAGCTAGCACAAATAATCTTATATTATAAGCGCCGATGCCGGCCGTCCAGGCGTAAGCAGGCGCGCGCACACGCTGCATGAACGGCCTGCATGCTAGCAAGTGGCGCGCGCGCACGAATGGCGAGACCGCATTTGTATTGTTAACGCTGGCAGGGCCGGACGTAGGCTGGCTGCCGCCTTGAGCAAGCATTTTTATTGTTAACAGTTTCTTTACGCTGCCCGGGCCAGACGTAGGCTGGCCACGAGTTCTAGTAATAATTGATATTCAAATCATAAATAGAGCAATTTTAAATTGATAAAATAAAAATATAATTCATAGAGAGATTAATACTACTATACGTGAAGGTATAGCACAATATACAGTGTGTCCGCGAATTGAGTTCACATAAGATGTAAATAATAAAAAATATTCGACTTAGAAGCAGATATCTTAGAATTCGCTCCTACTTGTTTTCAAACTAAGATTTGGAAAAAATCAATCAAATTAATTAATATACAGGACGTTTTTCGAATCGATTTTTAAAAAATGGCCAAGAGTAAACAACCTTTATTAGAAGAAATAACAAAAAATAATATTAAGAAAAGTTGTTTAGAATTACGAGAGATGGTAGACTCTCAATTTTCAGACAAATCGGCCTACTTTGATATTTTTTTAATTTTTTTTACCAACATACATGTGTCTTATGTGGCAGGCGCCAGGAAATGATCAGATGCACAATCCGCTCAGTGCTCATTTCTTACATCCATAAGATGTGAGGACAGTGTTGTTGTTGCGAAAAACCAACTAGTTCCACCGTAATTATATAGCAGGCCAAATCAATTTCCCGTGCATATTTTGGCCTCAGATAACCCCTGATAACATCGTTTTAAGAGTCAAAAATCTTCGAGATCGCTTGGCTAGTAACAGCAGGCAACCACATGTTCCTGCAGCTGCATCTTTGACGCGAAAGCTTTCCTCGACCATGGCATGGTTTCCTACGATAGAGATACCTTTTAATTGAGTTGAACAGAGCCCATAAGTGTTTCGCTTGTGCATCCCCTTCCCCCTTCCCCAGTCCTATCAGCGTGGCGTTACTTTCTTTACGACTCCAAAAGATTGATGCTTGTCGTAGAAGAGTAAACATCAAGTGTGTGAAGCTCCCATTTAACCCTTCGGGGCTGTGATCGAGTGGCCGTTCAAGGCAACCTAAAACTGCACCACTTGGCTTTCCTTATCGTCTCGATGCACGTGTGATGCATAATCGTTAATTTACGGATCCTACAGGGAAATTCGTGGCTCTGGTGCGTTTTGTGAAGGCCGTTTCGTGGCCCCTCGTCTACCCTGTTTGCTCGAAGGCAAGGATTCTGTGTTGCCCTGACGTCTCCGAAGGAATCATCCCCCAGCCATCTCCACCTCCGTAGTCAAACCGGCGATTTTAGCTACCACCCGTAGTCGACGTTGTTAATTCTAGTTTTCGCTGGCCAAGCGAGATCCAGCGGTCTGACATCAATCGAGCTCTGCCGACACACTCACCAGGGACTGTAATCTAATCTTAAGTTTGTGAAGCAATACCGTATTTAGTGCTACGCGTTTTGACTCAGTGCGAAGTGAAGTATTTACCGCAAGAGGTTTAGTTGTCAAGGCCCTCAAGGCCCGTAATTACGATACTGCATTTATAAGTTTGTCCGGTGTGGCGCGTCTTTAACACCCATACCACGGCACATTGGTTGCCAAATGTTTGGTGTGGTCACGACCCTCCGCCGTGCCCTCTTTGTTTGTTCAAGCTAGAATGAAATGATCTACTAACCTCTTTAGTATTACACTATTTGAGTTGTATTCGCCTATGTGATTGTTCTTAATAAGTGCATTTCAATTCTTAAATGTTTGATTTATAATTGCTGCATGTATTATCGAATTATTTATTGTGTTATGTCTTCCTTGTAATGGTTTACGTCAAGTGAATCGGCGAGAGCAAAGTATAACACCCAAGGTAGGTTCCGTAGTAGCGGGGCATCCACTCGCAGGAATGCCGAAGCACCACGACTCCCATGGGTTTCGAGTTTATAAAGGGGGTTGTCGAGAAACTCCGTTTCTACCCTATTTATCAAAGCTCATGGCGCCGTTATATTTCCTTATTATTACCTTTATATTTATATGATGATCACACGCGTTATAAGGACCCCTCGCCCTAATTAACGATTTACGAATTCGAACCCCCCATTTCCGCGAGTACTAGCCGGACCGCTAACGGTGCAGGACCATTTTGGCGTAATTAAGGTCGAAGTAACCATTAACATGTCTTAACGAGCGTTTTGTCCTTTAACAAAGACTGATAGCAATTCGTATAACAATGACCAATGACCAATGACCAATCTAGTTGAACATTCTTTCAATCGAAGACATCCAGCTACCTTTGTGGGCATTTTTGTGAAGATATAAGCTTTTCCCTATACTTAAATTCTATTGGTTATAGCAGAAGCTACTAGGTCATTCCCGTTGATCATTTCTTCTTTGTCAATATTGGCGTTAAAATTGTAAAGGATGTTTCTCATATCGTTTTGATTAGATATATTTTTTTCTAATTTCTTTTTGTAGTGTTAAATAGAACTGATTCTTAGGTCTATCTCCTTAGGTTTCTGTTGGTGATAGAAAAGGCCATGCAATTGGAACAGCTTTCTATATTGAGTGGTCAGAAAAATTGTTACTAAGAACTGTCCTACCAGTACAAAAAATATATTGAAACCGCGCTCTTCTCAAAGAATGTTCAGACGCCAATTGACCTTGCTTTTAATTGTTAAATTTGTTACGTGCACTTTCTTCGTCACTTAATTAAAGTAGTAAACATAAGTATTAGTAAATAAATATATTAAACATAATTTATTTCTATGGATGGAAATGCAATTCATCGTATAAAATTAACGCCGTTAACGACGGTCCAAATAAGTCATAGTATGCATTAAATTTGTTTAGGCACAATAGAAAGATATGACTTTTAATTAAAAGTAATTGCTCGAGTCTTACTACCTAAGATCATTATGCCAAGAAGTACGTATCATGACTATATAACGTTACCACTTACAGTATTTTTATAGTTAATTAAAAGCGAAGCATAAATTAAACGAATGCAGTGGCGAGTTTACATCCCATACAATTTCTTGTCCCATTCAAAATTCAACAGTAAGGTTTCTAACTTATCAAATTTCTAAAATTTCTGTTTTACAACACATATAGTTGTAAGATCGCACCTAAATGCTGCATTTATTTTCAAGGCAAATTCCCAAATCGCCTCTGCATTATTTCGAGTTGGAACTAATAAAGCTTTGCAGAAGATTCCGGCCTATGCTGAAAAAATCCGGACGACCTTGATACCAACAAAAACCTCTAATCTCATTGTTATTACGCCTTAGTGCTGATTATGGACTTCATCACTTAATCATGAAGGCTAACTCGATTGATAATTTTCCTTCAGTGAATGGTTTGTAATAATAACAAGTATCAAAACATTTTGGCACTATGTCAATAAGTTCCATAATATGCCCTTTGTCATTGGTTTCAACGTACAACATCCTATTGAACATAACCGATCATAATAATGTAGTGGGATTTCCTATCATTTGTTTTGATTACAGGTACTTTTGTAATTATTTTGGGACTGGTTCTTGTCAACAACACTAATTTGGAAAGTTAAAAACAATAATTCATGTGTTTAACCTATAAACTCAGTTTGAATAATAAAGACCATTTGGGAAAAGTATTTCAGAAAATTTAGAGCCATATCTGGCTCGATTTCTACAATTGAATTTATGTTTTCTTTTAGTGAATGTTACGTAATTAAGAGCCGAAGCTGCTTATAAATTTCCAAATGACACAATCCAATAAAAATACCGTTTTCGTAAACAACAAATGATCATGTTTTCGTATGATGACAACATTTTCATTACTGTCGTACGAATACACGTATAGGTACCATATATATTTCTTGTAATTAGCATTGACATTTTATTATTTTTATAAATTGATCGTGTAAGAAAGAAACAGTTAGATATTGAGCAAGACCCAGGAAACATCTATGCCCATATGTAACACAACCGACTGGAATTAATTGAAAAATATTGGATTGAACAAGAATAAACTAAAAGTGGACTGAAAAGAGTATTCTATTAAATAAATTGATAATATGAAAATGGCTAGTTCGTCTAGTTTAGATGCTAATAATCAAGAATAAAAAAATATTGTGAAAAATCTACCTAAATGTGTTTACTTACTTCTTTTTTTCTTCATAAGAGGCTTGGTAGTATCTTTGATATTTCATATATTTTTCACGATTTAATAAAAAGCCGATTTAAACAATCGATACGTTTATGCGATACCCTCAACCATTAACGGATTTAAGACATTCTCTACTTCTGATACTTCCCCATATTTTCCAGAAAAGGATTTTCTCTTAAATATTATCCAGAATGGAAGAAGACCAAAGAACATTAAAAGAAACGTCTTCATAAAGACAACAGCATGAAACTTTGAATATGTAACAACCTAATAAAGAAAAGGAAAATGCTGATAACTTTTTATAAGTTGATTACTTTGACACTGACTTCTCAATTTTGTTTAATTAGTTTGCTGCCCTTCCCTTGACATATTATGATATCTTCAACCAGCGATAATTTGGTACCTGTGCTATGTTACACAGTATCTACATTTCTACATATCTAATGCTGCAGATAGTTGGAAGGTCTCGCTAGTTTAATATGTCGTCTTCAATATACGACACTTCAAAACTTTCCTTATTTTGGTATTACAGGCAAATCTACATTTCGTTCGCTTTATACTATAAAATCTACATCATTCCATTCTTTTCACTGTTCAATATTCTCAAACCTTGATACTTATAACGTTGGTACACTTTCTGAGGCTTTCACGGCCATTGTCATTAAGTAACAAACGACCTCCGGGATTGGAGCGTGTCATTATTGAGGTCGAAGAACTCAACGTTTCGCCCAGTTTCGTAAGGGGCTTCATCAGCAGGAAAAGCAAAAGAGCATGGTAACTGAACGTGTAAACCAACCCAAAGGCGAAACTCGATATATCGAATATTTCTATTCCTTTAATATTTTTATACATTCAACCTGCGGTACTTTCGATACTTTCAAAACGCTATAAAATTTTCTATATTTTCGATGTGCTTGATGTTCTGATACTTTTACTGATATTTTGAAAATTTTATTGTTCAACCCAGCATGCTGTAACGGAACTTTGACATCCTCTTTAGTTTTTATTCTTTGACGTGGTATCTTCGATACGCTAGCGCACGATACTTTAATACACTTCGATCTTCTTAAACTTTTTTGCTACTTTGATATATGGATTATTCTGCTTTCCTTTGATACTTTTTATTTTACATAATCTCGATATTCTGATACCAGTTGGACAGTTTAATATTTATACTTTATACTACTTATATTCCGTCTATTTGGATATCTTCAATTTTTCCATATTCGATGCTTTTGATACTTTCAATACACCATATACGTATGATCGAAAACTTGTATCCTCTAGAGGGCTGTGCATTTTTTTTCAAATTTGATTTATGTTGGTAATAATGAGTAAAATAACTTAGTTTTACAGACAGTGTAATACTGAACAGAAAGTGTCGCTATGATGGAAGATGGAGGAAATCACTTTGAACATCTGTAATTAGTAATTGTTTTTCTTATCAACATTTTGTGTATTCAAAAGAAATGTTTGTATTTAAAATGGCATTACTAATATAACCTTAAACTAACATAAAATGCCAATGCCATAACGACTGCCAACACATTTAAAAAGAAAGAATCCACAGCCCTCTAGAGGATAAAAGGGGATAAACGTTTTCGTTTATATATACTTGGTTATCGTAGACTTTTTGTTGTTTACCTTCAGCACTTTAATATTGCCAGAAATTTGACATTTTTGTGTTTTAATTATGTATACAGGGCGTTATGGAAATGAGTGCAAATATTTTAACCAGTGATAGTGCTCACCAAAATGATCAACTTTTCTATTTATCGTTTTTCATTTAATCGCATATTTTTTCAATCATTTATCTCCCCTAAATTTGACGGCCCGCTTGGTAAGGAAATCTAAGTTGAAGGCGAACGACACAAGTATTGTAATGGTTATGACAGCTCCACGTTGGGCTTGCCATTATGTCTGTAATGATGCTCGCACTACTTCTGTTTGATGTAATTATGATATTATAATAAAATGTAATTCTTAGTAAGAGCCCAAAACAACTTTTTTGGTAACATTTTATAGACTAATTAAAAATAATTCAGTATTTACTGGGTTCGTTAATTACAGTATTATGCCCTTTACTATAATTCATTCACCTGCAATTTAATATTACAGAAGCTAGCTCGGTAGGCAAGAGAAAAACTCATATCTCAAAGCTGGGTTCCCTGATACGTTAATTTGAAAATTCGTGTGATACGCCACTGGGCTGCAAATTAGTTCATTCGCGCGGTAGGTACTTTACTGCGCTGTCAATGTGTTACACAAATCGGTTTAATTAGTTGCGGTTCGTTTTTGTGAATTAATTTTACAAAAGGAGTTTTATGAGCATTCGATCAGGTAATTTTAAATACTCGCGTCTTCAACGGCGTCACTCTATCTTTTGTTTTAGGCAAAACCGAACCTTGCTTGTTAAGAGACGCCAGCATGCAATTGTTATTTCTAACCTCAAATCTCGATTTTTATGCTAATGCTGGATAAATTGTTTTCAATTAATGCTTAAAACTTTTAATCTGCTTGGATCTCCCTTCAGTAAGACGTCCTCTCGTTCATTTCATAACCTCCCGGTTTTTAACGCCAATATTTTGGTTAAAAAAACTAACCTTAGTTCTCTGCAGCGCTGCGGTAACTGCTTGGATGGTGGCTCCAGATGGTTTCTGCCGGATGCGGGGTCCTGCGATGCTACGGCTGCTGTAGGGGCATCCTACACGCTGTGCGGATGGGCTGCCATTAAAATCCCGGGCTCAGGAACTCGAATGTCTCCGTGATTGAACATCGTAATCTTGAGCTGGCCTCGTTCGGATCCTTGGAATGTGGTATCGGAGAAAATAATTTTTTTCGAAGGAAATTAAAACCCACACTTCCACTGATACCCGGGTAAATTGCCAACACAATGGTGTACTTTTTATTAATTTAAATTGAATTTTACTATATAAAAACCTTATTTAAATCAGAGACCAAAATCTGTGTCAATAAGTTATTTTTTATTCAACTGTTTTTGCTTATTGGTCGTTATTAACAATTGCCTATCTAGAATACAAAAAAACGGATGTAGACGAAGTTCAATTCAACAATTTCTTAAACTAATATTTTTTATAACTAAAATGTTTTACAAAAATACTATTTCTAAATTATTCTCCTTTCAATTCGGTTTTAAATTGTCTCATAGCGCCACTACACTTTGTTTTGTCTTTTCACTCTCGTAATTACACTGACTTGTTTTTCACCAATTTTGTTTCACATCCTGTTTATTTGTTTCTAAATTTCCTGTCTACATTTCACTCACTTTTCTTCTTATTTGTGTGTGTCCTTTTCTTGCATTTTTTATCCACTGTCTAATTTTCCCCAAATTTTCAAATATTGCTGTCTAATATTATAATTGCCATGTTCTGCCTGGTTTATGCTCTTTGCAACGTATTATAATAATTCTGCTTCTTTTACCTTTACTTAAAATGTTCATAAACATATCCCATTTAATTATTCTGACATTTACGCTTCATTTAACAGGCACATATTATAAATATTTCTGTGATAGTTCTATTTATTTGGTTTGGCTTTAATTTTGCACAAACCTCTTATTTTTGGCTAATTTAAATTATCGACTCCAATCTCTGAAAAACGAGCTCTGCCCTTTGCCTTTTGTACTCAAATTATTTCATTACTACTGGCATTGCTTTGCAAATGTGATTAGAGATTGAAATTTATACACTAAATCTTGCAGTTGCATGAACTACCCCAACTCTGCTATCTGACTTGCTTTACTTATTTGTGCTGCAAGCAGAGTTGAGTAGCGGGCTCAATACCATCTCAGTATATTAAAATTGCAAAGTTTTGCACAAAAAACATGCGGTCAATAACTTACCTACCTCAACTGATAAAGTACGATGGTGACCAGATGTGAACTAAAGGTTTCATCAGTAACTATGCAGTTTTTGTTGGTTTGCATATTAAAGAAATGTTTTTGTTTTTTGTGCTATTAAATTAAAATATTATTCCATAGGCGGGTATGCATTTTTAGAGTAAAATTGTTTTGAATGTTAGCTCAGATTTGAGGGCGTTTTCGAAAATGATAAATGGAGAAGTTGTTCAGTTTATCGAGTTCTATTACGGGTTAAAATATTTGCACTTATTTCCATAACACCCTGTATATCTTAGATAGTTCGAAGCCTAAGGTATTTTTACGTCCTTCGTCTTTTTATGCTTCCAACAATTTCAATATCCCCAACCCCGAGACCTGGATGCCTACGATATGTGAACATACCCGCACTTCATTATGTAGTACTGTAGTTGTTTGTATAAGTCTAAAGTCCATTTCCATTGAGCATATTTCGGAATTAACGCATCACAACTACTCTTCATTTACAGTTGCCAGAGTATTTAGACATCTCTTAAAATATATTGCAAATACTAACAAAGATGATGCTGAAACTACAAATTTAATGTAATAGTATAGACAGTAAGTATTAGCAAAAATACTAATAATTATTGAAAGCATTCACGATAAAATCAGCTAATTATGGCTTAAACCTTGTGATGATTAAAAGTATTCATCAATAGCCAATACTTTATTATTCCTCAATATGGAAAGGTGACTATATACAGGGTGGGCCACGAAACTTCCAGCCCCTTACTAATTGGGACGGATACCAAACGTACAAATTTCATGACAACACAGACACTCAATATTTCTCTAAAAGAAGTAGTGATCCGAGTTACTGTGGTTTATGGCATTGAAAGCAGTTGACAGTTAATTTTAACAGTTTTAAATTTAAAGATAACTAATACCTATGACTTAAATTATAGTATATAACAAGCATAGAAAGAACCGAAATAGCGTAATCCACTTTACATAGCACTGCAAACCCACTCCATCAGTGTTAACGAGAACGCTGATTAATATATCTCTTAGATAAATATTGAGTCTGTGTGTAGCCATGAAATGAGTATGTTGGGTTGTAGTCCGTCCCAAGAATTAAGGAACTCCAAGTTTGCTTCTAGTGGAAGAAATAAAGAAGCTCGAGCAAATAAAAGTAAGACCACTAATCTATAAAGCATTTCAAATAAATATAGAAGATTAGTATACACGAACGAGAGAACAACAGTCCTTCTAAATATTAACAAAAAGAAAATAAACATAATTAGCGTATACAAGGTTGTTAAAAAGTACCACATTATATCATTATTGCTATTTCTTGAGGATACATAGAGTTATTTCTTACAAATTACCCCCGCGCATATAATAGTTCCCTTATTGACGCAAAACGCCCGGAAAAAGGCACTTTTACTGACCAGACGTCCAGATTGTGCCAGCCATCAATATAGCAATCTTTATAAACCGGGAAAACTGGCTATTAGCACTTTCCCGAAAGCGAGAGTTGCAACTAGCTACCAAGAAGCAATAAATCTTCCACAGTAACGCAATTGACGAGAGACTATATAAGTACAGACAGAAAAGCATCGATGCATTCAACTTATTTCATTCCATTTGATCTGTACCGGCATTTTGAGTCTACGATCCGTCTAGTCCGTTTCGAGTCCGTATCAGTAATAATTTAATTTATTCACAAAGCTCTGTTAAAATCCCAGGGTATGTTTAACTGTTAGCACAATAGTGGTTTAATCGAGCACTATATGTATCTCTGTATATTATTCGGCACGGATGTGTATATGGCTGCAAACATTATAAAATTTTGTTAAAGTAATTACAGAGCTTCTGATATTCGTAAAGTATTATCATTTCTAAACACGCTGAATGTTATTGTCTACATACGTGGTAGCAACCAAAATACTAACACCAACCAGCATAAAGAGTGAATGAGAACAATGAAATAACAAGCGTAAATTTTGGCAATAATAAAAGAATTATTATTTTCCACCTGTGAATGGTGGAATATCAAATAAACTTTTGAAATAAGGAAGTGATACATTGTCGACTGAAATCCTGACAGTACCAATATACTTAGTGCGTGAAACATATACAAATGAGTACAACAGCAAACAAATAAATGTGAAGTAGCATTCTGATGCCTAGAAGATGTGATATGGTGGAACAAATGCATAGCAATAGCAAATAAAACAAAGATATATAAAAGCGCCGTGACCAGTACTCACTTATGCTGCGAAAAGACAAGCTGAAGCGGAAAAATATGAAAATTAGAAACTGCAGAAATAATAACCATGCGTCAATAGTCGGAGGAACTCTAAGAGACAGAGTGTCAAATGATGAAATAAAACATTACAAAATGTATAAAATCTAGAAGAAAAAAAATTGAACGTCCGTGATAGAGTAGATGTTTACCCAGAATAGCCAAAGAGAATACATCCCAGGGTAAGAAAAGTATTAGACGTCGCCCGAAGAGATGGTAGCAAAACTGGATATCAACATCAGCCTCCAAATAAAGAAGAAAGAAGAAGTGTGAAAAATTCTTCGATCATCTGAAATATTTTCATAAATACCAGTTGATGGTACAAAACGATCTAGTGTTGAACACAAAATTAACGAGCACTGATAACAAATTGGAAAATAGCTCAGCGTATATTCTATTGTCTGTAGTACAGGGAAGAAAAAAATGGGCACATTTTCCTCGGAGAAGTATAAAAATTAAAAGAAGAAGAAATCAGAAGAATATACCAAAGGAAAACAGACAAAGCACTAACATACACTGAAAGAGCAAAACATAATATGAACATAGACGACACATAGGAAAACTTGAAACATATACTTATTTAAACAGCAGCATTAACATGTGGTATAAGTAAAACAGATTCCCATAAAGAAGAACCAAGTCGTGGACAATAACACTAAAAAATAGAAAGAAGAAACAAGCATGGAAGAACTTTATTAGCACATTTAAGCTAAATAGCAAAATAGAGTATGTATATACAAGAAAGATGTAGATTTGATGTACAAAATATATAATGAATACCAATAGAGTGGGAGATAATGTAATAGTGTCAATCTATAAGAAGGGGAGAATATAATGTGGCGATCTTCCAGTCCTCAGTAGATATAAGGTATATGAAGAAAAGATATAAAGAAAAAACTATACCATGACAAGACAACCTTTAGGACGAATAAACAGACAACAGATAATATATAACTTGTAAGAAATCTAATGGAAGGACAATAAACAGTGGAAAAAAGCATATCCGAGTTCGAAATAAAAAGAGGAATTTATTTATTTATTTATTTATTTATTTACCTATTAGGGATATAACAGGACGAACCCAATACAATATCCACTTATACATTAATATAAAACTAAATGTTTTAAACTTTAAATATGAAAAACTAAAAAACTGTCGAACTCACAAAATATACATGGTAAAGGCCACAATAAACACATTAATATAGAATTTTATAATTGCTAATTTAGTAATTTAGTTCATCCAGGAAACACCCTGGAATACAGCATTTTTTTAAATTTCAGGAGGTTCAAATAAAAAATATCAATGTCCAAAAACAAATTGTTGTATGTTCTGCACATTCTTAAGATAGGAGAGTTATTGAATGCAAATGTGTTAAAACAGGGGATGTTAAACAATGGCGGTAATCGTAAAGAGCGAGGTGGAGCGTTGAAATTAATGTATTGTAAAATTTGGGGACAATCGATGACTGAGTTTACTATTTTGTAGAGAAGCATAACATCGGCTATTTTACGTCTCTCCGCCAAACTTAACATCCCCTGCTGCTGAAGACTACTATTATAATTATTGATGGGTATACTCAGTTTCATATAGAGATGTTTAATAAATCTTTTCTGTACTCCCTCTACTCTATTTATATAAATAGAATATTGTGGATTCCATATAGTAGATGCATAATTGATGATACTATTAATGTAGGAGTAATATAAACACATATGTGTTTTGAGATTTCGAAAAGGCTTTGCAGTTCTTATAATAAAACCCAACAACCTATTAGCTTTTTTGGTAATGTAATCTATATGGCTATCATAAATCAGTTTACCATCAAGAATAACACCGAGGTCTCTGATTGTTTCGGTTGGCTTGATGTATACGTTGTTAAGTTTGTATTGAAATTTTATAGGCTTCTTATTTCGTGTAAAACTTATATGGTGGCATTTATCAATATTTAATTTTAATTTATTTTCTGAACAATAATTTTGAAATCTAGTTAAATCTTCTTGGATTTTAGAACAATCTGATACGGATTTAATTGTGTGATAAATTTTGAAGTCATCGGCATACAATGACGTTTCACAAAACTGAAAAATGTTATTAATGTTGTGTAAATAAATGTTAAATAATAAAGGACCAAGGTGAGATCCCTGGGGCACTCCAGACCTAACGTCGATGTATTCCGATGTGTACCCCCTCAGACTAACAGCCTGCGAACGATTCGATATATATGAAATAAACCAACGAAGCAAGTCGCCATGCACACCAACCTCAGCAAGCCGCCGACCCAAAATCTGATGATTTACTTTGTCGAACGCCTTGCTGAAATCGGTGTACACGGCATCCACCTGAATTCGTTCATCCAAAGATCTATGGATATACTCAGTATATTCAATTAGGTTTGTAGTAACTGATCTTCCGCTAAAAAATCCATGCTGTTGAGTTGGCAAATATTTTTTTTTTTACATGATTGAATAAAGTTTCATACACAATAGATTCAAAAACTTTTGCGAGTATTGAAAGCTTAGAGATAGGTCTATAACTCTCCACCTTACAAACATCTCCGGATTTAAAAATTGGCACAACGATAGCTTTTTTCCATTCCGAAGGAAAATTTCCCTCTTTGAGGGATCTGTGAAAGATGATAGATAATGGTGATACCATACTATGTGCACAATTTATAAATAATGAAGCAGGCAAATTGTCGGGACCGCAACCCTTACGTGGATCAAGTTTTATTAATTTATTAAAAATGTCTTCATTTGTAATATGGATAGAATGTATTGAATTACTATTTATTGAATAGCTATTATAATCAACATTAACAGTATCGCCAGTATCATCTGATTCGAATACAGAGGCAAAATAGTTACTAAACAATTCGCACACAGGCTGGCCCCCCGAGGCTGATACACCACCAAAATCCACCTCGCTAGGAATATTTTGAGCACCTCTCCTATTTTGTGCAAATTTCCATAAATATTTTGGATTATCGCGTACTGTCTGTTCGACCAAATCAGTGTATGCTTTGTAATCCTGCTCAATAAGAAATTTTGATCTACCCCGTAAGAGACTGAAAGTTAAATAGTCCAAATGGTTGCCGTATTTTACCCATTTTTTGTGAAATTTCATTTTTTCTCTAATTACTTTAATGGTTGATGCCGAAAACCATTCAGGAAAATGTCGTTTATTTAAATTTTTTAAAGGAACATACATTGAAATCAGTGATAAGAGCAAAGTATAGAATTCATTTACACATAAGTTTGTACTTTTATTTTGAAATAAGAGTTGCCAGTCGATTCGATTAATCTCATTATTTATGGCTATATAATTAGCATTTTTGAAATCACGAAATTGAATTTTATTAGCGACTAGCGGTTTGAAATGAGTAAATTTAAAATTAATATTTAATGTTGGGTGACTTACGTCTTCTGGAACTAACCAAAATGGGCTTCTATTGACACAGATAGCTCCTGTTTCATTACACAATACTAAATCCAAGGTGTTTCCCGTATGATTTCTTAGTGAATTATATTGTAGCAAGCTGCAAAAAGAAAAAGTATCTATCACACCAGCCGAACGTTGTGCATAATTGCCAAGAGGTATTAAGTGATCTGTGTCGTATTTAAGCCATTCAACATCTGATAAATTAAAATCTCCGACAATCAGCACAACATCGTCAGGATTATTGTTAACTATAGTTTCCAAGTTGTTTATAAATGACGCCAGCGCTGTATCGTCACCAGGTGGTATGTACACACAACACAAATGAAAGTGTTTAAAACCGACAGACACTGTTACCCACACATCTTCTGCATCACTTTGCCAGGAAGTTCTCATACTTGCATTAAGGCTAGCCTCCACCGCAATTAGAACACCTCCACCTTCGGACTTGGTACTCACAGAGGTACAACGGTCTCTCCTGAAGACACAGTAATTGGAATGAAATAGTTCTGAACTGTAGACACTGGGCTTTAGCCACGTTTCAGTTAAGCAAATGATATTGTGATCGCAGTTTAAAAGGTTTGTTAGAAAAGTATGTGTTTTTGATTTTAATCCTCGTACATTCTGATACAATAGACTAATTTCCGAATTCATTTTCAGAGCCATAACTTAGTTTATATGGTAGTATAGGATGATGTATATTTATATTATTTTTGAAATGTCGTTGGAGTCACGCACAACAATGACTCTGGTTCTATCATCCTGACGACAATAAATAACACCATTTCTGGTCCAGGTGTATTTATAACCCTTAGATCTTGCGATTTTCCTAGCCTCGCCGAAAAGAGACTTATTCTTTAGTGTTAGATGTTCGTTAATAAACAGCCCATTGGACACGTCATCGATCCTTAGTCCAGGTGAAGTAGCTGGATTAGCATTTTTCGCAACCTTCGCTGCTGCCAGTACATCATCCCGCTTCACGCGAGATAGCATAGAAACTATTATATTACGAGGCTTGGTAGATTTCGGATCAAAAGAGGCTACGCGATGGATAGCATTAATATCTGATTTATTAATTGGGACTTTTATATGGTTACCAATTTTTTCCATAATCTGGAAAAGATTTTCATTTTCCTTCTGCGGAACCCCTTGTATTTCCAAGTTACTTAAACGGCTGTGTTGTTCCATATTATCAATTTGACCCTGTAACTGTTTCACCGTTTCTTTGAGTTTGTTGTTCTCGTCAAACATTTTATCAATTTTTTTATATTTATCAGACATTTCATTAAGTTTGACTTCAAAATCAGTTACTTTCTCGCTGCAAAAATTGACCGAATGCAGCAACGTATCATATTTTGTATTCAAACCTTTTAACTGCGCTTGTATGTTTTTAAGTATACCCATCATTGTGGCATTATCCGGCCCTGCATTATCATCGTCATCAACAAGCACCGTACTCGCGTTCAAATCATCGCGGCAGCCCGGGCAACGCCAAGAGTTGCCGGGCAAAGTCAACGCAGAGAGGGATGTCGCAGCTAGATCCACGCATCGGGCATGAAAGAAGAGTCTGCAAGAACCACAACACTGAAGGCCGGGCGATTTCTTATTTATCAGCTGTGTACATTTTCCACATGCACGAGACATTTTCAGTTTAATTTTAATTACCGTGTTTAACACTCACTAGGTTTGTAACTTTAACTGTATTTAGAAGCTACTACTACTACGAACATATGATATAAATTTTAGAGTTTATTTTTTAGTTTTCCGTACCAAAAACTGAAATTTGTTTAGGAGCGAAATCATGTACGGCTGCACGATGTATCGCACGTTTTATTATTATTTTTTTAATAATAAGAATAAAACAGGAGGCCGCTTGAGCCCATTAATTTGCATTAGAATCGTAAATAGATTAATTGAAAAACACAAGCAGAACAGATGACCATAGGTAATAAAAACCTTAACCCTACAAAACTAAATAATATATTGTATTCCGATGGCATTGTAGTCGTAGCCAGAACACAAAGGAATATGAAATTCAACTTTGACGTATGGATATATGAAATAGCAAAAATGAAGAGAGAACTAAAAGTAACTAACACCAAAGTAATCGTAATAAGTGATAAAGAAATAACAGAACACAAAACAAATAATAAGATGCAAATATAAAGACGTATGAGTATTTGGGAAGTGAACTAACAAATAGTGGAAAATTCGACAGGAAATTGTAAAACGAAGTAAAAAAGCAACGAACCTTTACCAGTAATGAGTTTTACTCAGAATTTCCCTCGTGAGTGGAAGTTGTGACATTAAATAATTTTAAAAATCAAACTAAACTAGGGGCGGTAAAAATATTTTCACGTTTCTAATAAATTATGTAAATTTTCGAATAAAAAAACATTACGGATAGTCGAGTTTGGACAGGCGGCTGCGTTTGATATTGCAACTTTTAGTGAAATATTACAAGGAAACGGGGTATCCCTACATGCGCTACGAAGCACTTCTCGAGTCCGTGCGTGTTGGCTGCCTTAAATAGAACCCATTTTTTGTTGACACCTTTTTCTGCTTTACAGCATTTACGCTGTATCTGTTGGGTATAATTTTCGTCAAGGCTAAAACCCTATGTGAAAACTGTTACTTTTATCTGTATCTCAGTTAAAGCCAAAATATAAATATTACTGGTGATGGGAGTAGAAATTCTGCGCGTGCGAACGAGCGGGCACATTCTTTTAATTGTTCGGCGGTAGTTAGCGAGTAAAGTGGGCATTCGCCGCCTGAGCCATAGGGACGCTTCAAATTCCTTCGATGCAGCTATATTTAACATAGTGAGCTTATTCGTTGCTCCTTTTTGTCTGATACAATATATATCCTGTATCTGTTGGGTCCCATTTTTGACAAGAATAAAACCTGCGTTATGTACAAATTATTAATTTTATCTATTTCTAAGTTAAAGCACAAATAAACAAAATTTTGTTATGTTGAGGTGCTCACTATGTATATATTTGTCTGAAATCTTCTCGGTTTCGTGTCAGGTAAATATTGAACTGGTAGTATATGTTTATAAATGATATTTTTATCAATTTAAATTGCCCTGTTTATATTATTTGAATATTAATAGTTTTTTCTGTTTGAAGCTCCTGAAAATCAAGGGTGGATTCCTTTTATCTAGATTGTTTTTTCTGAAATTTGAGTTCTGATTTTAATGTTATTACAAGTCAAAAATAACTTCTGTCACATGATATGTCAAACAAATTTGCAAATTCAATGACAAATACCAGATCGTCACTCTCGCCACACAACAATATCAAACAGTAAGTAATTCCTTAATAATGAATTCACCTATTTCGTCTTTATTTTCTTTCAGTGCTTACCTAATGCCTAAAATCACGCACCTTTCACTCGAACTTATCACTGTCCCTGATGTTAACCAACTTGCTCTACTCCGCCAACGACCACAACTGCTCCAGTCAACAAACACAGCGAAAGCCTCCCATGACACCCAATATGTCAAAACTGCCTAGCAAATTCCTCAAAAATAAAAATAAATTAATTCCTAGGTCCTAGATTACTTTATTTCCCTGATAGCAAATCTATACGTGAATAACGACGTTGTAATATACTTAGAGAACTACACATTAGATGAACTTGCGGCAAAAGAGGCATAAGGCGGGGATGCTTTCTTTCAGAAGAGGGAAGTAAAAAGACACAAATTGACAATATTACAAAAAGACAAGTTTATAATACAATAGCCGTACAAAGAATACTGTATGCCACTGCGACATGGATACCATGAAAAAGATAATCCACAAATTACGACTGTGGAAATGAAATGCCTTAGAAAAATAATAGGGAAAACAAAATACGACAGAGTAAGAAACTCAAAAATATGAGAGATGAACAGAGCCCATTCCAAGAAAATTTGAAAACAAACAATTAAACTAAAACGGACATATAATGAGAATGGAAACGGTAAGTTTAGTAAAAAATTGACGTAGACGTGAGAATAAGAAAGAAAAAAAGAGGAAAACAAAGACACTTCTGGATAGAAAGAATAAATAACTGGGAATCGACGGATAGAGACCACCTTAAATGAAATGAAATTAATGGCACAGAAGCGGAGAGTGGAAATAGTTTATAAACGAAGAAGAAAATTAACGCCTACATCCAACGCTCTAAGGGCATAAGGATTTTTGAGAAGAAGAAAAGAAGAAAAAGCCCGAGATTTTAACGATTTTTTTTAGTTTTAAATTAGAAAAGGGGGTAGCTCAGGAAAGGGATACGCTTGACATATTCGGCTTTCCCAGCAGCTTCATATGAATAGTTTGTTGTAGAATAATAACCTTAATTCTAGCAGAATTGTAACAAATGTTGTGTTCTTTAGGGACACCATTCTGAATATACTTCAGAAATTACTTTCGAGTTTTTACACGGAGAAGAAAATTGAATTAAATTGTGTTTTCTAGAAGTTTTTTTGGGTTTATTCTTCTTTATTCAAACATTAATATTTCGTTTAAGAGCTCCTTCAGGATTAGATTGGGAGGATAATATACTGGTTGAAAGATATATCTTCACAATAAAAGGGATTGTTCATAGAACTGTTTGACCATTTACCCCAAAAAATCCTAAACTACGTACCTGACAAGTAGTCAATACTTCTTTAAAATCTTATTTACAGATAATATGTGCATTTTTCATGACATTTTATAAGAATGACTCACTAAAGGTTGATACTAAAACATATTGTCATAGTTTTAGAAATATAATTAGGTAGCTAGAGCAGTTTACAATTAGGAAACTTAAATTGACTTATATCATTGGAATCTATAAAACCAACAATTTCTAGCTTCTACCATTTTACATTGGTCGTAAGATTTCGAACATGCCAAAATACATTGTCGCGCCTTAATGAGATGACATTTTCCACTCACATTAATTTCAACGTGTCCTAAGTTCTAGGTTATCAGCTAACATAGACAAAATCATTGAAAATCTTCAAAATATAACATACAGAAAATATCTTACCATTTTTGCAGACCGTGCCGAACATGTTGGTGTTTCAACGCACTGGCAGGAGAGAAATAGATAATTTCTTTTAAAGAGGTCCGCTGGCGCTGCACGCACACATTGGCGTTCTCGAAAAACCTAAAACAATTAGTAAATTCGAAAATCGTCATTAATAACGAGCGCTTAATTATGCGCTGGACTTGAAAACATGGCTGGCGGCTTTTCCGACGGTGCCACGGGAGGAAAAAACTCCCAAATGGCGCAGATTTCAAATTCGCCGCATCTCGGGCGGCCTTGGGGGGCTAAAACCGCGTGGCAGCGCTGATTGATCTCACCGTTAGCCCTTAGCAATAAATAACGGTACGCAAACACATATTGCTAAATGAAGTTTATCGCGGTTGTAATAGCTCATAAAATCGATAAAACAGAAAATTTACAACAAAATGGGTGTTTACCTGCTGCAAACAGTGCGCTGCGACCTTTTCGTATTTTTCCATCCGAAGTATCGCATGACATATCGCTGAACTGTACGGCCACGTAACGACTAATTGCACAGGAAATGGAAAAAATTAAATCATAATGTTTGCGCTTTATGTGATTTACAGAATAGTTCCTAGGAATACGGGCAAAAGCTAATTACATGGACATGGAGCCACACTGACATGGATATTCCAACGGCAAGTTCAATGCCGAAGGCTGGAGATTGCCTGCACCTGTAAACAGGAAATATGCCGACGAGCGATTTTCTGCTTTTTAGGACATTTTGCAATTGGATGCGCATCTGATGCTCAGAAGGCTCATTTGAAAGCATTTTGTTGTTGCTCCAGCATCATCCAACTGGCAATGGAAAATACCCATACCAGTTTTTAATGACTTTAGTTTTTGCGTCCTTGCAAAGGCCACTGCTAATCTGATCGAAATATTCATATGTAGAGCTGTAAAGATAGATGGAAGCTATTTTTGTTGGCGCAATAGTTGTGATTAAAGAATAGGTTTCCATGTTCCGGTTGTCAATGGACAGCTTTTATTAAGACTTTCATTATCTCATCATGATTGTAGGTGATTAAGGTCATTTTTACTTAAAAAAATAAACATCGAAAAGCAAGGATGGATGATTTCCAGTTTATTTATTAGAAAAAATCAAGAAACAGTCATAACCTGATTACTTTTTGTACGCTAACATTGTCAGATTAGTTAGTTATTTATTTACGTGCTTCACCATATCCAGCTCTTGTCAAATAGCCTATTCCTCAGAAATACAAATAAATTAATTCTTAGGTTCTAGATCACTTTATTTCCCCGATAGCAAATCAATACATGAATAACAAGTCCTAATACACTTACAAAACTACACATCAGATGAACTCGCGGCAAAAAAGGCATAAGACACAGATTGATAACCTCCCATACGTAGACGACACTGTTCTACTTGCAAATGATCTAGAAGAATTACAGGAACTTTTGAGAAAGTACAAAGCAATATCTATGGCTTGGATACCAATCATGATAAAACACAGATGATTGTAGACAGGCAGAATGGAAATAGACCAGTGCTATCACATTTTTGCCAAAATCAAACCATTGTAGCTATATGGGCACATTTGAGGGCCGGTTAGCTAAGAGTGAAGGCGGTATGAGTTCGTTACAAAAGCTTAACTAACTAATCAGTACAAAAGAGGCGTCAATGCGTCTTTAATACAGCAAATATGCCCAGATAAAAACGAGAATTCATAAACTCAAAGCTTAACCAAAATCACAATAATCTGAAATGCATTATAAGTGATAATCAGGCCATAAATCACTTTGCAGTATATCTATAAAATATAGTTAGCTGTAATACAGTCAAAACATTCATTAAGCGGGGTAGGTACACTCAAAAGTCAAATTATTATAACTATCACAGATTACCCAGCTTAAAGCGGCCAGCAGAATGGCAAACACATACAACAGATAAACATATCGTTACAATAAATAACATAGTAAGTAAAGCTTCGATGAGGTTTTAAGGTTACTCATAGAAAGCGTTGGCCCATCAGTACAACGGCACAACGCAAAACGGCGACGTTCGAGGAAATCTTAATGACTTCAATCGAAACGCTGGCATTTGGCACAGCACTAAAGCTTTGATAAAATAAACCAAAGTAAGCTCCAAGAGGACTTAAAAAATCCTAACGACAAAAGGTAGTACAATTCACATAAAATTACAAATCAATATAATAGTTACATATCCGACCAAATAGCTGTCCCTTTACGGCGGCCAATGCATCTGTGGGCATCAGCAAGCAAAAAACCTTACACTTAGATCACGGCGGAACAACAAGAAACCCTTAACGACAGAGCAAAGGGGTTTGACAGAAATTTGAAGATATAAACTGGGACATCGGATAGTAAAATGGGCCAACACTGTTGTTAAACGGAGCGGCTATACGAGGACAGGACAGCTGGAAATACCCCGGAAGTTAAACCAATTCTGTAAGAATTAAAAAGCAAGCTAAAATAACTAAGTGCACTTTCCCCAGAGGACAGGCATCTTATCCCACAAAATATCGGGATCAAATGGACGGAAATTCGTCAGCGATGACCGATGAGCGAAGGCAAGAATGCTAACCTGCTGCGGCTGTGCGGTTGCACTCAAGAGATTACATCGAGATATAAAGTGGTAAAAAGGGCAATAAAAAGCTTTAAAAAATATGGAAGAACAATACCATTACATTAAATACCAAAAAGAAAATAGTCAAAACTCTCATATTTCGTATAGCATTATATCGCACAGAAGCATGGACCATCACACGTGAAGGCAAAAGAAAAATTAATGCTCTGGAAATGTACAGCCGGCGGGATATCTTACGAGCTCTATGAACAGCTAGGAGAACCAACCGATCGATCCTTAAAATTGAAATAAATAAACCACAGCAGCTGCCCAAATACGAGCAGCAAACACTCGTATCCTAAAATAGTTTGAACAAGCATTATCAACACGTGATAACGATAATCTATAACGGCTATATGGTAAGATAGAAAGCTCAATATCAAGACGAAGGCCAACAATCGAGATATATAAAAATATTATAAAGCGAACAGCATCATGACAAGAAAGATACCATAGAAGAAATGATATGTGATCACTACCCTTCTGACAAGAAAAATTTAAGAAAGAAGACAGTCTAATGGGATATCATCAAAAATTTAGAAAAGGTTTCTTAAAACATGCTATTCTTCTTATTTTTCCATCATTCACTCGTTCCGTTTTATTTCTGCTTTCGACATCTCTCAGGAGTACGATGCTCAGCTTTTCATATTTTAGAGGGTCGACCTGGAGGTTTGTGCTTTGTGGTTCTTAATCTCACTTCATAATTCTAACTGGGTCCATTCTATCCCCGTGGTCTTTCCATTGCGGTCCTTTAGATCTTATCCATCTGACTACTTAATGTAAGATCAGAGTCTGTTATTGACCACATAGAGTGTGGTTTTATAAGCCATCTTCGGTTGCGGGCAGATAGAGTACCATGTAGCCGACGTCCGGGTGCGAAGTTCAAACTGTACTCAGTAAGTACGTTCGTCTCTGGGACGCCGCTACAGGGTTTTGAAACTTCCCGACTTTTTCGTAGAGTATTTCGCCAGAGCACCACCCGAGATTGCAGCCAGGTACTTCTCCTGCAGTGTTCGTGGACAATTTACATATACATCGAGTTGTTCAAGGTTGGTGACGTATGTCAGTACTTTGTTGTCCGGCGAGAACACGTTGAAGTTTTGAGCCACGAGCTTACGATAACTCGATGGAAGGAATGTTTGCAGCTCTAACGATAAACGTTGCTCCAGACTGTGGAAATATTTAACTAACGGAAAGGAATGCGATTAATGGACAAATAAATACGTACTGAAATAGTTTCTATAGAGAATTAAATTTGGATTTAGTATAATGCATGTAGATATTCGCATATGCGCGTCGATTATCGCATGCTAAAATTAACTCATTCTGTCTTTGTTAATTTATTTGTACTTATTGCTTGAAGTTGCATGCCAGATCCCTGTTTTTGGCAGATAGTGACATTTTATTGTCGTTAGTTAATGTAAATTAAGAGTTTCATGTGTACTGGGGCAATTGATTTATTAAAATACGGGTACGAGACGTATAATAATAATTTAACGTCCCAACGATAGTACTATGAAAAACCTCATTTCAATCCATCGAATAATATTATATTTAAATGGGAGCCATTGTAAGCTATCTTAGTTCTCTGCGCGATCAGCGTAGCATATACGATTTCCAGAGATTTGTCAGCCATTTAGTAACCTGAGTATATATTTTCAACTTCTTATTGCCTTCGTTCGTATATTGAAGAGTGGCGGATTTAGGCTGCCCCTTTGTACGATTCCGGTCCTGATCTGTATTTCCTCTGTCTATATTTTGTTGGGATTTTTGTTTTGCTGTATTTATTGAGGATTTTTAGAATTCTAATATATTGTTATCAACGTCTGATGTCATGAAATGTAAATCATGTCACGTAGACGTATTCGAACGAATTCTAAACCAAGAATCTACCATATCGACGAAGAGAGGTTTGTCAAATACAATTCTTTTTTCTGTTAGTTGTCTTATGATGACGATTGGTTTTCTTCGCACAGCCCTGACGTTTGATTTTTTAAGTTCACATATTTCTGAAGATTTTAAGAACCACGTTTTGGAGCTCTTGTGTTAGTTCTCTATTCATCTGTGATTTTTCTTCTGTATAGATTTCTGAAATAGCTTTATTATTTCTTCTATCACAGTTGCTTGTAGCACATACCTATAGCTTAGAAACCATAATATCGAAGAGTCTAAGAGCGACTTGAAAAAGAATGGAGAGATCAATGCTTATCATTATACGGGATAGAGTCAGAAATAAAAATATACTGGAGTAACTGACGTTAGAAATCGAATATTGTTTTTGAAATGGAAACGAGCCAAATAAGGGCACACAAGATGGACTTAATTAATTAATATATGGGAAGCCACGAACAACAAGACGAAGTGTAGAAAGGTCACAAAAGAGGTGGATTTCTGACGTGAAGAAAACATGTGAAAAACAGTGGTTTGCTACTGCCTAAGATAAGATGAAGCGCTATGGGAAAGGCCTTCAGCCAGGAGTGGATGAATGATGACTGAGAAATAAATTATTTCTCAGTTTTTAGTAATTAATGCCATTTAATCTAGTGTGTTTATGTTTTTTACTTGGAAACCAGTTAGCGTTCGCGCTGTGTTTTATCGAAAGCATCCATATTATCTTAGGCTCTTCTCTTTTTTAACCACTAGTTCGGAGCTCCTGAAAACCGTAGGTTTGAAGTTTCCCGAAAATTGCGATCCCGGCACCTGAGCGCATCGACCTTGGCCGGTTTGAATTGAACACCTGCAGTTGCAAACTTCGAATGCTTGTCGGCCTATCGTTCCTATCTTCTGAACCAGTTGTGTGAACTCCCATAGTTGGTCGAAGGGGCTCAATCAAGGAAACTAGAATCAGGTTTTGTGATCCTTATTTAGTTAAGAAATTGAATGTTTCCAACATTGAATCGGTGCAGAGGCTTCACCCGCATTGTTACCGAATTCAGTCAGAATTTCGGACTCCGGCTGCTATGTACAGTTCGCTTCACAAGCTGCGTACGTGAATAATGATTTTACAACGGAGCCGATGTTGATCGTCACCGCATTTGTTTTTAAACTGTTGTAGTTTATATTTATACCTTTGTTCAACTTGTTTTATAATCTATTGTTCTCGAAAGCAAAGTTTCTTGAGATACACCTTAAATTGGCCAATAATTAGTTAGAATTATACTGTTATATGAGCATTTTGTCTTGTTCTTTGCTACTGCTAACTGAATTTTTGTGTTTACTTTCAGATAATTCTGTTACTTTGAGTTTACGAATTCTTTCTGTGATGCATGGATACATTTGTCGTTAGTTAAAAGATTCGTTGGCGCCCTTTATGGATTTTAGTTAATTTCATGTACTTAAATAACTGCACCCGTCTCCCTGATTTAGTCGCGGCCGGCAATTGTATCCACGTAGTCATTGATATTATAGTTTTGAGATATTTAGCCGACGAATCGAATTGGTGCTAACAGCTTGCATGAGTGCATATCAGTTTGTTATTTGGTTTAAATTAAATAGAAAAAAGGATTCATAAATTCACAAGTAACAATCAGCAAAATACATTTTCAGGCGTTGCTGTAAACGTTTGCATCTGAGAACTTTTTGCAATAATGGTGCTGTTATTGTATTTCCTATAGTTACAATTTCTTCTTACTGGCAATTCTAGAAGAATGTGAAGAGAATTCTAATTATTGATTTTCTCAGATGCGAAAATAAGTAGCCTTCCGAAAAGTTAGAATGCAAGATTTGCCGAAACGACAGAAATTGAGGTTACATGAGGTCTTGCATCACCATACTAAAACTATCCGTTTGCAATTCGTCATCTTGAAATATCGTTCAGCGTTTATCGTTTTCTTGTAGAATAGAGAAGAGATAGTTTTTATTGGTGAGCATTTTAGGAGATTACCAACACGTTTTACTAAATAAGTGTGGTTAGTGGTTACTCACATTCGAATTATAATTCACGTACCCGTTTAAGTAAAATCAAGATTCGTCAAAGCAAAAGGTAAACTCTAAAACACTATTGTTTTACTGCCAGGCATAGTAAAGATGTATTTCTTGAGCAATTCTTTGGATCAGTTTAGTTGTTAGTCTATCTTGCATTCTAATTCCGGATTCGTCAATTTGTTGCTCAGTTGTAGCAGATGGTTTACCACTAAAGTACGTTTTTTTCCTATAAAAATTTTCAAGGTCAAATAATTTACGGTTTATGTTGGCATAACTTGGATTCCTTTAAAAAATATATGTTGGCAAAATTTGTTTTAGTAACTTTATAGAACTAAAAATTGGTGGGAAATTTAAAATCTGGCATTAAAGTTCTATGTACATCAAAAGCTCTTGCTAATCTTTCGTAAACGTCTTCTTCTGATGTGTTAAGATGCAGATCCAACAGTTCCTCTGCACACTTCACTACATTTAATTTTAAAAGATTCCGTTTTTTACGGGTATTTAGTTTCAAAAACGAAAAACTGACAATTTAATTTTAAATGTCAAAGTGACAAAAGTCGTTTACAGAACAACCTGACGAAAATAAATTTTCTAATAATTTAAAAAAAGCAGTTTTGCCAATTTTATCTTGACCTTGATAATTTTTATAAAAAAAACGTACTATACTACCGATTTCTCTAAAACCTGACACAATACGTTCTATAACCTATTTCTAAATATGTGTTTAGAGTGTTGTGTTCTTACAACATTTTACAGCTGAAGTAACTAATCACTTAATGTAACTTTATTATTTATAAAGTGTTAGAAAAATATTAAGAAAAACAATTGTCACTGTTACAGTCACTTTATTCTTTTATTGTATTTAATACACTTGAAGCATTTACATTTTGATCACACTATACATGACCTCAATCTGCAGTGTTAACATAAGTATCAGGGTATTCTTTTTATCTAACATGCAAAACTATTTCGAATCATCTTAGAACAATCTTAACTGATTTTCTAAGATATTGCAGGGAATATAGACAGTAGGTTGTAAAATTGCTAGGAGAGATTGTTGTGTATAAAATTTCGTGGGAATATTAATTGTTTTTGAGAATAAAAGCTGTGGTGTAGAAGTTACATGTTAATCAAGATTATGCTCCTGATTAACATTCTGTCTGAACCTCGAGTCGCTACAATATATTCAAGTTTAATTGAATTACTTCTAATTTATAACAAGAATAGTATAAAATAGCATTGGCCTTGATAATAAATTTGTAAAACGGTATTAAAAATAGTATTAGCCTTGATTTGAACAAAATGTAATCAGAGTAGGCTTGGAAATAATGCAAAACAATGTAAGATCGAAGACAAGCAATTGGGGAAATGAAGCCGTTTGTGAAGTGCTGTTAATTTTGGCGTCCCCAGTAAATAATTGGTAATACGTGAATAAATACCCCTTTCGCAACTCAGTGCGCCTGAAAATTAATTCTATATACTTTAGGTGTGCTGTAGTAGATTGCAATGATTCGTGGAATCTCTGCAGAGGTTTAAAAAGTGTGTAATTAGTGAATCGAGTGTTGGCTGGCTTCTCCGAAATCGTGCACGAGTTTCGAGCAGTGCTTGTATCTGCAGGCCAAAGGAGAAAGGGGCGCCCAGGCATCGTGAGACTTGCTGGTGGCTCGAGTGAAGCCCTAGTTTCCATTGTAAAAACAACATAAAAGTCAAGAAAGTTTATCCTAAAAGATTGAATTTAGTGATTTGCAAGTGGTGTCGGTTTTTTGTGAATTTCCGGCAGACGCGTAATTCGAGTGTTTTTTGTTAGTGACGTGCATCTACTTACTGTTATTCTTATCACGTAGGCAACGCTTTAATTATGTAATTACTAATAATTTGTCGAAGAATAGCGAACTTGTTTTCCGAAATTGTGAGGTTAGATGGGCATATTTGATATGGTTCCCATTAGTTAAAAATATCCAGTATTGTAGCGATCCCAGTAGTTAAATGAGCATTGTTGACAGGGTTTACAAGTAAATTATTAAAAGGATTCCACAATATTTAAGTTGATAGCAAATATATTTCCAATAATTTATACTAAATACATAAATAGTATTTTCTGGGATGTAAAAACCCCTGGGATGATAGAGTTAATTTATTTAAGTAATAATAATATCATTATCATATACACTTAACAATAACCACAACAATATGTTAGATCGTGAATTCGTTCAATTGCCGAAATGATATACTCAATCCGAGAACTGCGTGTAACATAAATTCGCCCAACTGCCGAATTTATTTTCTCCATTGTTGTGTTGGTCAAACCCATTTCAGCAATTGTGCGAGTTCACCATATGATTTTAACGTATACAGTATCCGCCAAAAAGTTGCATAATACGGGTAAAATTTTAATTTTTGATTTTTCTATGTATACACTTTCGTAGAAAAACTTCAAATTAAACTCAGATTTCTGAAGGTTTTATGGAAGTTCATCAGTTAGGTACCTGGTAATATAATAGGTTGTTTAGTAGTGATTTAGCGATTATACAAGTTAAACATAAATAATGTGACTACAGTGTAAATAATGTGCATAGAAAATAAATGTTTATAAATAACAATAAATAACAAATTTGATTATGGATAGTTTTACATTGTTGAATGTAAACGGATTGTGTTTAGTTGATGATTCAAGTCTAAATAGTGTACCTACTCAAGGACAATTCATCACTACCTTAAAGAACATTTTGTATTTTATGAACTGGGACTTCGAATTTTAGTTCTTTTATTAACAAAGGCGCATTACTAAAAAATCTCTTATATTGATTCCAAAACCATTTCCATAACCTATTTTGTTAGTTTATGTATGAAAAAATTAGTCGTTATTTAAAGACCGTTTTTAATTTAATGGCATTTAACAGGAAATATTTTCCGTTTTATTTTAAATAAATACAGACAGCAGTTATAGCACTGTCAACTCCTTCGAATCATAGTTAGTCATTACTCACTAACAATTAACTATTGCATGTGTTTACAGCTTTACACAGCATTGTTTTAAAAAGACAGAATAATAATAGATTATTAAAATAAGTGCACACAGAACGAATATTGTTTTTTCTGAGAATCAAAGGTTTGCTAATATGACTAACCAAGCAGTACTAGCTAGATAGATTATTTGGACTTCCATGATTTTAAGATGAATTGTCAGTTAAAGAGAATAGCAAATATTTAGAACTATTAAGCCTTTAATTCTCGTATCACCTCTAATAGCAAGAATTATGCTGTATTTACCGTTTTAGTAATAATTAAGGAATCTATAGGTAATTAGCAGCTGTTAACATATACATCTGAATATTCCTTCATTGTATGTCGAAACCTTGCCTAATAGAGTAAATTGCCCTTAACGCATCAACCGAACATAAGCAGGCAGTGAGTGATTTGCTACTAAAAATCTTTATGTAAGCAGAAATGCTAAAAAAATTTGGGATTTACTCAGAAGACAAATAAATACAAGCTTTCACTCAAAAGCAAAACTAATCATTAGAAGCTATAAGTAATTTAATACAAGAAGGTTGAATGTGTGTGGGGGGGGGGGCTTCCACTGATAAAATAATAGACATATCTAACATTTTTGCAACAAGCTACAGAGCCTTATATTAATCATCTTGCAGAATGGAGTAGAATAGAAGATTGAGTTAATTTTGTCGTCTTGGTGGCGGTTATTATACCTTACTTTCGATCACTGGAATACACATTGAAATTTCATTAGACAGTGGGTGTTATCCGTGACGTACTAATCTGAACAGAAACAATTTTATTTGCTTGTTGTTATTCTTATTTAAAGACAAGAAGTAAACAATTAAGAACTTCTTGTTTCATTCATCTTTGGTACATGAAAAAATATGTGCTATAGTACAAGAAAGTGCAGACAATTCACCTGTTGTAAAAGTAATCGATTCTGAAATGGTTGCAAAGAGGGAATTTGTAAACGACCAACCGTAATTTTTGCTGTTGAACATTGTTGCAAAAACCTGCAGGTGTATTTTACACAAAACAATTAGTCAACGTTTCATACTTTTGACTCATATCTGATACGGCACTAATGCAAGTGGCTGGTACGTACAATTTGTTTACATCTATTCATACCACCTCTGTAAGTAATATCATGGAAAGTCTTGCCATAACCACATGGTAGAATGTGGCGTTTTCATTACACTAACGGCTGTTTTCTCTACAGTTACATCTTAATGGTTTCCAATAACACGTTTGAAGCTAAACATTCGTATCAATTATTAACAAATAGTCTGCAGTTGCTAGCCTGTGGCAGTCATTAGCGGCGAGGAATTTGAAGCAATTTTAAGGACTTTCCGATTATCAAATTATACAGAAATGATTTGTGGCGCCGGTTAATGACAACAATTCCAATCAAGTAATCGCTTAATCACACAAACGCGGACAGAAACAGATTAGAAATAATTGAATTTTACTTAAATTCGAGGAAAACTAGTAAAAACACGCAAGGCCCAAATGCTAATTATTCGAACTTGAACAATTTTCATTGAGCCAAGTTTAGGACAAACGTCAAACAAAGCAACTAAGCTCTTATCGTATGCCACGCGATTACTCATTGTTCTTGTACCGAAATATTAAACATGAGGAAATATTCTTATTACAATTCCAGTACTAAACTTTTAACATCTTTTCAGTACTTTCAAATGTTACACCTATATACATATTTTCTTAGTAATTATAGGCATAGTTTTATCAAGAGATTACGATCCAAATGACGTCAAGGTCGACCTTTTTATTGTAGATTTTTAATGTTCCTAAATGGAGTAATTAAGTTATACTAATTGAAGTGCACATTATGACGAATGTTGGGTAATTAAAATTAAGTTGCAGGTGACTGAGATTATAATAGTTCCGGTGCTGGTTTTTCTTCATTTTGCATTAACAAGTTCTAGTGATAATCACCTTAGGAAATAAGAAGCGCTGGACAGTCAAAAAAGATACGAGGAGACAGCCTGTGGTTGGAAAACAGACAGAATGCGTAACACAGACATAGTTACGATTCAACCAATAGTAACGATAGTGAATAACCGAAGAAAGGCGTGGAACCAGCACATAAGCAGAATCAACAACGCCATAATCACTAGAATAATAGCACGTGATAAATCACACCACAGGGAAGAAGAAGCTCTGGGCTCTGGGCTGCCAAGACAGAGATGGAAAGACAGCTAGCTTGCGGTTGAAGAAGAGACAACATTATATACACATAAGAAGAAGAAGAATAGTTAACTCATTCATATATTTTGAATGTCGTTAACTGTGCAGATTTACAGAAACTAAAGTCTAAAAGTGGTGAATAAAACTAGGCTAGGCAGCATGCGTGACACAGACATAGTTACGATTCAACCAATAGTAACGATAGTGAATAACCGAAGAAAGGCGTGGAACCAGCACATAAGCAGAATCAACAACGGCATAATCACAACAATAGCACGTGATAAATCACACCACAGGGACGAAGAAGCTCTGGGATGTCTAGACAGAGATGGAAAGACAGTTAGCTTGTGGTTGAAGAAGAGATAACATTATATACACATAAGAAGAAGAATAGTAAACTCATTAATATTTCCTGAATGTCTTTAACTATGCAGATGTACAGAAACTGAAGTCTAAAAGTGGTGAATAAAACCAGGCTAGGCAGAATGCATCGACAAGGTTACGATCCAACCGATAGTAACGACTGTATACTTATAACCGAAGAAAGGAGCGGGATCAACAACGACCGAATCACAACAACAGCACGTGATAAATCACACTACAAGGAAGAAGAAGAAGCACTGGGCAGCTTAGATAGATATGTAGAGGCAGCCTATGGTTAAAGAAGAGACAATATTATCTGCACAAAGAAAGAAGAAGAATAATTAACTCTAATATTTTCTGAATGTATTTAACCTTCCAGATCTTCAGAAACTACAGTCTAAAAAGAGGTGAATCAAACTAGGCCAGACAGCATGAGTAGCACCGATATACGAGGAACGTGTGACATCCAACCAATAGTGGTATAGATGGTTAACCGAAGAAAAGAGTGGAACCAACTACATAATTACAACAGCACGTGCTAAATGACAACAAATAAGAGGCGCGTTGGATGGCCTAGAAAGAGATGTGATTGAAAAACAGATAATATTGTCTAATCGTAAGAAGGAGAAGAGTCAACTCATTAATATGAATTCTTGTAATAACAGTGCATGGAGCTAGGTTAGAACGAATGCGTGGCGACGACATACGAGAAACGCGCAACATTCAACCAATAGTGACATGGGAAGATAACCGAAGAAAGGAGTGGAAAAACAAATAAGCAGGATAAACAATGCCAGAATAACACGTGTTAAATCACCACACAGAAAAAGAAGCACTGGATGGCTTAGAAAGAGGTGGGCGGCAGCCTAAATAGTTCAAGAACAGAAAATGTAGTCTACACATAAGAAGAGGAGGAAGATAAGTTAATTCATTAATATTTTTTGATTGATTTTAACCTTCCAGATCTCCAAAATGCGCAACACTGACATACGAGTAACGTGCAACCTATCCTACCGATAGCGACATAGGTGGATAACTGAAGACTTGAGTGGAAGCAGGATGAACAGCGACCGAAACACATGAATAGCATGTCACCACAAGAGAGACCAAGCATTGGACGGCATAGAAAGAGGTGAGTGGGCAGCCTAAGTAGTTGAAGAACGATAATGTGGTCTACACATAAGAAGATAAATTACAATATTTTCTGAATGTTTTTAAACTTCCAGATCTTCAGAACTGCCGTCTTGCAAAAAATAACGAAGAAAACTACGCCAGACCGAATGCGTAGCAACTACATATGATAAACGTGGAACATCCAACCGATAGTGACATGGGTGAATAAATGAAGAAAGAAGCAGAACCAGTACATAAGCTGGATGAATCATAACCAAATTACAGAAATAGCTCGTAATAAATCACCACAGGAAAGATGAAGCACTAGATGGCCTAGGCCTAGGGAGCACAACCTAAGTAGTTGAAGAACAGACAATATTGTCTACACATAAGAAGATGATAAGCTAACTCACTAACATTTACTGACTATTTTTAACTTTCCAAATCTGCAGAAACGTTAGTCTCCCAAACATAACGAATGAAACTAGGCTAGACAGAATGCTTTAACACCGAAACGAGAAACGTGCAACATCCAACCAATAGTGACATACACGGATGAATAACTGAAGAAAGGGGTGGAACCAGCATATAATATGAATGAACAACGACTGAATCACAATAATAGCACATGTTAAATCCCCACAGGGAAGAAGAAATCCTGGATGGTCTAGAAAGAGATAAGGAGAGTGTATGTGGTTGAAAAACAGACAATATTGTGTTATTGTGTACACTTAAGAAAAAGACGAAAAGTCCTCGTTAATATTTTCTTAACGTGTTTAACCGTTCAGGTCTCCAGAAATGGCAGAAATGGCGAATAAAAATAAGCTGGAACGAATGCGTATCACCGACATACGAGCAACGCGCAATGTCCTATCGATAGTGACATAACCGAAGACATGAGTGGACCCAACATTTAAGTAACTGCCGAACCACAAGAATAGCACGTGTTAAATTGCCACAGCGAGAAAGAAGCATTGAAAGGTAAAAAAGAGGTGGGCTGTCATCCTAAGTAGTTGAAGAACAAACAATGTCCTCACATAAGTAGAAAAGCAAGAAAATAAATTAACTCAATAATATTTTCTGGCTTTAACCTTCCACATCTCTAAAATTGGCGGTTTGAATTGCGAATAAAACTAAGTTAGACAGAATACGTACCACCTACATACAAGAAACGTGCAAAATCCAACTGATAGTGACATGGGCGGAAGAATACCGTAAGAGGGGAGTGGGACCAGCACATAAGCTGGATGAACATCAACCGAATCTCAAGAATAACACGTGTTAAATCACCACAGAAAGAAGAAGCACTGGATGCCCTAAAAAGACGTGGACGGACAGACTAAGTAGTTGAAGAACAGACACGCCTACACATAAAAAAGAAGACAAGTTAATATCTTCTGGATATTTTTATCTTCCAGATCTCGAGGAATGGCATAGTCTTCTGAAAAATAACGTATACAACTAAGCTAGGCAAATGCCTAACATCGGCATACAAGAAAAGTGCAACAGCCAACCAATAGTGACACAAGAAGAGCACGTGTTAAATCACTACAGGGAAGAAGGGCATTGGATAGTTTAGAAAAAGGTGGGTACACAGGCTTAGTAGTTGAAGAACGGACAAGATTGTCTACACATAATAATAATATTAATAAGCAAAATTTAAGTTAATATTTTTTAATGTTGTTACACATAGATTTTCAATTCTTCATTCAAAAGCTGCATTTCACAGATGAAGGTACGTTATAATTAAAAAATCTTTAAAAGGCTTTACCCAGAACTTCCCTCGTCGATATTGTGATACTAAATAATTTTAAAATTGAAATTAAGTTAGGAGTAAAGATATCTTCACGTTTCTAATAAATTAAATAAATTCTCAAATTAAAAAAAAAAACGTCACCGGTGGTCGAATTCGAAGGGCAGGCGGACCGCGTATGCAGTCCCAACGTTTTGCAGGATATTGCAAGGGAACGGGCTATTTCTACCTGAGCTACGGAGCACCGACCCTTCGAATTCCTGCGTTGCTGCTGTATTAAGTAACGTACTAATTTGTTGCCCCTTTTTGTATCGTACAACATTTATTCAACTTTATTATCTCTTGTCGAATAAATGTACAAAAAGAAGTTATCAGTATTACCCTACTTATCTGTTTATCTTAGATACTACATTTTATTTTGAATTAATAAAAATGTTTAAGTTTGTAAAAAATTGTATGTAGAAGCACAAGAAATGATAATAAAGTTGTTATTATTATTATCTTTTGGGGCCCATTTTTTTGTAAGAATAAAGCCTGCGCTATGTACAAATTATTACGTGTATTTATTGCTAAGTCAAATCAAAAATAAAAAAAAATTTTTTTTAAGGTGCTCACCCTGTGTATATTTGTCTGACATTTTTTCGGTTTCATGACAGGTAGAGATATAATATGTATGCAAAATAGTTTTTGAGTTATACCGCCAACAGACAGACCAGTGTTGAATCCAGGGGGTGACCGGGAGGGAATCCCCCCCCCCCGGAAATATTAGCATTTCATATTCATGTTTTTTTATTCTATAAAACAATGGGTGGGTTGCGTGGAATAGGTAAAAATACCCCCGAGACGTCTTTTAGACGAGGGAAATAAAAAAAGTTAATTAATTGTGTCTCTTTTATTTAAGTTTTGTATTAATATCTATGTAAAAATTTACATTTTTCTCTCTAAAAAAAGTTTTATGATTTTGACAAGCGTTAAAACAAATTTAGAGAATCTCATGCAAGTTTTTACTAAAAATGTTTAAATTATTATTAAATGCTTGCTATAGTTATACGTTTAATAGCTTTTAGAATTTGATCCGTTTCAGAGTTTTAAAATTAAGATTTATATGAGATAAAAAAATCCTCAGTTTTAAATAGAAAAAATCCAGCATTCAGATATTGAAAAACAGTTTCTTCTGTTACTTACACTTTTATATTTAAAGAAAATGAATTGTTTAACTTACAATTTAATTTTTAGAAAACTTAAAGAGAAAATATGTATACTTTTTAACAACTCTTGATTATTTTATCCGACTCCAAATTGCAAACATAGTTTTTCCTATAACTGAAGTTCTTATCTTTTAGAAGATTATAAAATATATACATGTTTTATACTTTTCATTAAGGAGTAGTTATTTAAAGTAATTAAGTTGCTTCAAATTCAATTTCAAAGAGTAACTACAAGAGTTATAAAAATTGGAGAAAACATTGCCTTTCCTTTTGTGAACAAATATTAAATATTGTATGCTTAAATAAATCCTACAATTTTCTAAAATAAATGAAAATCGAAAATTAAAACTTTTTAAATTTTTTATAGATTGTTTAACAAACATTAATTATGCCCATTTCTTTGTTTTTTCTGAGAATGCCATTTCTTTCAAGCAATGGCTGGAACTAGTATCATGTAGGAAATGTTATTACTTTCAATATTTACAACTTTTAATTTGTTTACGAATCAGACTATCCACAACAATTACAAGCATTAAATCTGAAAGTCACATGGAAACTGTATAATTTAAATAAAAAAGAATTGTAGATTGTAGGTACTTAATATCGCACGATAATTTTACAACACTCAGCATTATTTCAATACCGAGTAAAGCAGCAGCGTGTCTAATTAGTTTACAAAATAAACAACTATTGTTAATTTAAAAACGCACGTAATGACGTCTAGGCGACTAACAAGTATCAACAAATATACTAACCACTAAAGGTGCGAGAAAGCCGCCAGCAATGTTCATAAATCTGCCAAGGCCTGCTTGATGCCAATGTCAATGTTAATAAATTCGAACAGCTGAGTTTTGGTATTTACTGTGATTATTTTAAAATTAAAAACTGGTGAAAACAATTTAAAAAAATGTTTGTACTTAATTATTTCCTTATTGTTAATTAATTTAAAAAATATTAAAAATACTTACTAAATTGTTCACAAAATTTTCTAAAAGTGAAAAATCCACGACACTTCACGCCAAAAGTCTCTTATCCGGTTCACTAGCTTTTGAGTCCAGTCGCAAATAAAGGCAACTGCCGACTGATATTTTTGAGTGTGCAGCGTCGAAATTACTTAACCAATTAACGAGAGTTATCAGGTGCGAATATTATGCTTTGGTATTATGTATAGCAACCTTCCATCGTACCGTACACGTACCCACCACTCCTCATCAGCTCTCCCCGTACGATTATTGTTCGTCACGTTAAAAATATGACGAAACGTGTTCTGGCCTGCGAAAATCAACCGACTGATAAGCGGCAGCTTTCTGAGCAACCATTTCGCAAAACAGAGCGTACGCAAATCCTCATTACCCAAATTGCACAGAACTCCGTGGGGGTCACGGTCGTTTTCCCTATTTGCATTTCTCCACCATAGAAAGATTCAGAAAAAGAAAGTTATAGGAAAATTTGGGGCCCGGTTTCTCTTGGAATATTCCAGAGCCGCTTTTGCAAATCGGCGGCGCCAGCATGGTACTGTTATTTTATTGCTGCTCCTCGGCTCTTCAGGACATAAAGTTTGCCCGGGCGATAAACTCGAATAATTAAAATCGGCATGCTGCAGTGCATTTTTCGTTTTCTGCACACTGCATGCCTGGCAGGATTCCCTTAATACTCGCCTTAGCTGGCGCAAATTGATATAAATTATGCACCTTACTAGATCATTTACTATCTTGGCTTGTAGTTAGCGTCGCCCAGCAGGTTCCAGCACTTACTCCGAACTGGGCGATAAAGTTATTAGCATAGAGTGAAAAATACAAGCATTGCTTGCTCTAAATTATTAATGAACTCATTGGGCTGCACGGTTCAAGGTTAAGTATACAAGGTATCCAGGATAAACATGTGCTCTGACTATCTAGTAAATCAACTGAATTTTCAGCTTTAGTTATATTACACAGTGAGAATTCCAATCTTTGCAACCTTTCGTTATGTCCACGATGCAAGTGTATGGTTTCCTTTTGGTCGTTTTTCAATTTTTTTACAGTGAAGAATTGAAGACTTTTTGGGAAATATTTTTCTTTTCCTCCGTCATGTCATACACATTGCACATATTTTTATGTAACTCAATTGCACTGATATGCTGTACTTCTTTCCCATCTTCAGTAGAAGAATTTGTTACCGTCTAAAGCCGATATAAGACATCGCAACAAGCCGAAAGGGGTTCGCCGCGCATCAAAATCTGGAAAATTATTAGGCGCCACTGCTGATCTATACTCGAAGATGGCTGGAAAGGCTTCCAGTAGGAGAAATATTTTCGTGGCATCTGGAAAATTGCCCGACTGTGGGGGGAATTTAACTGGGTTCTAATAATGCTTTATGCTCCTAGAATCGTGCTATCTGCTTTCAGTTTTATAATCAATTCCGCGGGCAACGTGCTCGTGGATGGAAATTGCCTTATGTACCTATTGTGACTTAATCGAGTTATAATTACAGTTGCTACATTAATAATATCTTCAAGTGCTACATCAGAGTGTGCTGAGTAAGATACGATAGCCTTAACCATTCTTCTGCAATAAGCAGTTGATTTTCGTGCACTGTTAAAGCAGCAACATGTTATGCCCGAAACAAATATATTCGTTCAAAAACGCCTACTATAATATATAAGGGAGGAACGTCATTGATACACAATCAGAAATGGAATTCCAGGAAAATCCCAATAGTGATACAATTTCAAACCAGCCACCCTTATCGTCACCGGACGATAACGACATAAACAAATGATAAAAATATCTCAATAATAATACGCAGTATCCCTCTATCAATCATAGAGAAAGGAATTCATTCTTGTCAGATTAAACCAATACATCACAGAGAAACAAATTCTCCCTTATTTTCAATGTGTATTGCTTGGTGTAACAGCGGAAAGCGAAAGAGGCGAAAAGAAAGTTTGACTATGGAGGCAAGTAGCAATTAATAAACAATAACCAGCAGTGCGTGTATCTACAGAACTGTCAGAGCCTAACTGTGCATTTCGATGAATACAAACTTGTTATTACAACACACGCCTCTGTGTTAATGTGCCTAATAGAGACCCAGTTAACTGAAGATATCAGGGATTTTGAAATTGAAATTAGTGGCTACAATATTATCAGGACAGACTCTTCAAGCAGATTTACAGGTGGTGTACTGTTTTATATAAGAAATGATTGTAAATATGAAGTAGTTGCATTGCAAAAAAATTATTGGCTTTTGTTGTTAAGATTAAGTATACTAGATAAAAAATTCTTTGTTGGAGGAGTATATCGATCTCCTAATAGTTCTTACTCTGTATTCTTAGAATTTTTTGAAACATTGTTAGAGGAAATGCTTCTCAATGAAATGCATACGGTCATAATATTGGGTGATTTTAATATAAATTATATAGGCAATAGCTTATATACAAATAGACTTAGGCGTTGTTTAAATAATAATGGACTGAAACAATGTATCACGGATTGGACACATATTTCACCTGCAGGTCAGGTAACTACAATAGTAGACGAAGACCTGCGTAGCATAAATAACGGGATCAAAATTAAAAAGCTAAAACTGAGTGTAAGTAAAACCAAAGCCATGATTTTCAAAAGACAAAATTATATTAATTTAATAAACTTCGAATTATTTATTGACAATGATAAAATTGAATTAGTACAGACGATCAAGTATTTAGGAGTGGTTCTGGATAATAGGCTAAAATTCAATGCACATAGACTATATTTGTAAAAAGATTTCGAAGAAGATTGGTATCTTAGGAGATGCAATGACTGTTTGTCATTTAGGGCACGGAAAACTGTTTACAATACCACTGTATTGTCGCATTTTCAGTATGCTCAAACGGTGTTGTACCTGGCAAATAGTGGAGATATGGATAGGATTCAACTGCTTCAGAACAGGGCCATGCGAATTATCCCGACATGTGACAGGTACACTCGTATTGAATTGATGCTTGAGAGGTTGAATTGGATTAATGTCAGAAGTATGCTGGAAATGAATGTCTTGACCTTTATACACAAAGTTCAATTAAATACATACATACATACATAATCCGTCCTCTTCTACCATTACGGTGTCCTGTTCAATTAAATGTAGGGCCAAAATACTTTGATAATATATTAAACCATGGTAACAATGTACATAATCGCAACACCAGGAACAATAATGAGATTGTTTGTTTGTTTGTTTGTTAATGGATAAAATCTAGACATGCAGAGTACCAGGTACCTTAAACACCGACTGCTTTGGTCATATGGTCAAAGTCCTACTTAGAATTTTGCCGAGACTAAGGAGTTCCAACCCTAGCAAGGGATCTTTTACATGCTACATATCGTAGTAACATGAGACCCACGGCTTTACATCGCTTCCGAATGATGGCATTCTGTGCAATGAAATATAACAAGCTGCCCAGTGATTTTAAAAGTATTAATAATGTGAAAAAATTTGTAACAGTGTTAAATCCTATTATAGGAGAGAGATAAGAGATACATAGATAATGAACGCTTGTGTTTTGTTGTTTCATACTTTTAAGGTAATATGAATTATATATCGATGTATATTTTAGTATAGTGACGTAAAGTGTGTAAAAGTATGGTTACTTAAATATCTAATAAATCAGAACTAAAAGATATGCAGGTAATGAACATATTATTGTTATATATTTTGTTAAATGTGTTACTGTATAGCAAAATGATGCTAAATAAAGTTATTATTATTATTATTATTATTATTTAGATCTATGTATTTGACGACGCATCAATTACTAAGAATTACTGAAATTATTATCAAAGGTTACGAATAGAAAAAGCACACTGTGGCTGCGTTCGTAGACGTAGCTCAAGCCTTTGACAGAGTGTGGCTAAAAGGTTTAATTTTTAGAATGATTACTTTAGATTTCCCAAGTTATTTAAAAGAGATAGTACAGTCATTCGTCACAAATCGAACATTCCGTGTCAAAATTAATGTCATACTGTCAGAAATAAAGCACACCGCTGCTGAAGTACCGCAGGGATCTGTTCTAGGACCTGTACGATTTAACTTAGTCATGTATGATTTACCTACTTCAGAGATAAGTTTAACTGCCATGTACGCGGATGATACCGCGATACTCACACAGCACTCTAATATAACAACGGTCGCTGAAATGCTACAGAACTCTTTAAATCCCCATTTGCTGTGGTTTAATAGATGGAATATCAAAATCAATCCTTCCAAATGCACAACTAAGATATTCACCCTTCGTAGACCAATTGACCGGGATTCGATTATTATCAATCATCTACCAACACCTTGGAGCCCACCGGATCGTGCAATCAAGTACCTCGGGCTATATTTGGATAGACGTCTAACTTGGAACATACACATTAATAATAAACTACAAGAGTGCTATGCAAGGATTGCTATATTATACCTCATTCTAAATAAAAAATCTCATCTTAAAATCGAGTGTTCTAAAATTTTATACCAGGGAATAATACGACCTATTATAATGTATGCTTGCATCGTATGGGGTACTACAAGTAAAACAAACATTTTTAAAAAATTCTTCAGAATAAAATGCTGAGAATAGCGATGAATGCAGAATGGTACATTTGAAACTCACAACTTCACCGTGAGTTAGCAGTTTCAACAATAGAAGAATTCATTAAAACTTCAGCCAAAAAGTTCTTTGCCAATCTGCACAACTGCCCAGCTACAGCCCATTATAACCTAGGTCAAAAATCCACAACCTCCAGGCTTAAGCCAATGCTCTCCGACAGTGACTAAAAGCATGTGACATAAACTCATAACGCGCAATCTAAAATCACTGTGTAAAGTAAATTTCGCGAGTGAATTTAACATTACGAACAATAATGTGAACAGTCCTATTGTGCTTAACCAGTAAAATCTTAAATTAAAACAAAGAGAAGGAAACTAACGATAAATTTACTGATGTGAGTTACCCTGAAATTCAAGTAACTCGATTACTGCCAGTAATCAAATGCCTATGCCACTTGCAGCAGTTGAACTGAACAACATAGAAAAAGCGAGATACATATTCAACCTGAGCAGACTGCTACATTGCGTAACTTCAATAGAACCTAGTAGTAGAAACAGAGAAACACCGCAGTGCAATAATTGTCAGCTAATGGGGCACACAAAAGATATTATCAGCTACGCACCTCCACCATGGCTTAAATGTACCCAGTTCATTTTTCCAAATGCAGTAAACCTATAGAAGATAAACGTGTCTGGATTAACCATGGTGGGAAACATACAGCCAACTCTATTATAACCCGAAACATCGCTGCCAACTCAAACTATGCACACACCGTCACAAATAATTGCAGCCGCTCCAACCCTAACATAACCACTAATAATAATCTAAGATCAAGCAATTCCCACCTAAAAAGATCTTTAATCCCTTCTCGAAATAATCTTGACCAAATTAAGAACATTCTAATGTATCTTGTCTCATTATTGTTCCAAAATGGCTGCAAATAACCAACAATTATAAAAATCAATACCATTATAGTTGATTATTTTGAATAATTACAATATAAGATATCAAAACCTATAAGTATATTAATAAAGAAAATCAAGGCAAGATGTTTGTTATAAGTGACATTTGGATCCTAAAGGTGCTTGTATTGCTAATATTAAGAATACGATATTGATGGAAGAGCAGAATCCATCGAAAGCATCCACAGGTGGAGACAGTTGGAAGCGGCTACACCGAAAGGTGTTGGAGGTACGATATTGGTAGAAGAGCAGGTGCAGGTCGTTGCAGTGTGCGGTTATCAACAGCATTCACAGGTAGAAACAGTTGGAGGTGGCTACATCGAAAGATACTGGAGATATGCAGTTGAGTTAGCCATTGTTTGTTTGGGTTTGGAGTGCTGTTATCAGCTTTGCAAGATGTTAGGAGCGCACAATTGCTGATCCGAAGTTCAGGAAGAACGCATGCATTGCGGCCATGTCTGGCTGCAAGGTGTTTGGAACATTGGAGTGAAGTTATTAAGTAAAACAACGAAGATATCTGTTTATATACCTAAAATAAGGAGATTAATTGATGAACAAATAATCAAGAAAAGAAAGAGTATTGACCTATTTAAACAATATTGAAAATGTGCTTTAGTGTCATATCATGTTTGAGGTTATTACTTGAATTGATGATAGCTTTATTTCAAATATAACACACTTTTTATTAAACTCAATAGCATTGAATACAATATGGATGAGCTACAACTACAAATAATAAATGCATGAACCTAACCTGGATTGGAGTCGATTGTTTTGCCAGAGATAATCAATTAAATCTGATATTTAGTTTAATGATTGAACAAAAGAGCATACTACTAACTAGTCATGTAAAGTTCCAAAATTCAAAATAAATGATAGAATTTGAATAGTTAAAGTAAACTATAAATTATTATTATAATTGCTATTAGTATCACAGAAAGTTATAATGCAACCGCTGCAACATACAGGGTGTTTTAAAATAAGAGAACCTACTTTGCAGAAGTATTCTACTATTAAAACTAATTTAAAGCAGTTCTAATAAACCCGTGTCCGCAAATGAACCATTTCTAAGGTATTAAGCTTTATAGTTTGATTATAGCTAATTCGAAAATAATTTATATAAATTCTATGCAGCACACGTTTTATAATCTGACTGTTGTAGATTTTGAAAAAAACTCTTGATAGAGCCTTGTAGCCTCATGGCCATTTCCATTGTCACAATCGTACATAAAAATAATTTCTGTTACAGAAACTGAATTTGACTTATTTGCGTCAAATTTCAATAGTGTACTCACTTGTTTAACAACTCCATTAAGAAATTTTGATAACATTATCTACGTTTCCAAGCAACGTAGACCATTTTATTACAATTTTCCAGGATTTATATTACTTTAAAAGTGACCCACACTAAATCTTTAAAGCTTAATACCTTAGAGAGGATGCATTTGCGGACACTGGTTTATTAGAACTTTTTCATTTATTTTTGATCACAGAATAGTTCTGCAAAGTTTTCCCCCTTATTTTAGAAACACCCTGTATATACATCTATTATTATCCAAATTTTGTTGATGTTTGTTACTATTTGGGTTTCAATTGATTATTGGTTTCGTTCGAGTCACTTAGTGATTTTTGATCTAGGGATGAACGTGCCAGATAGAACCACTTGGCTCCCTTTAATTTATTTCTTCATCAGTTAAGGTAAGTCTAACTCCATCCATTTTTCCGATTTTGCCGGTGGCGTAATTTCCGTTTACGATAGGTTAAAAATCTCCTAACTATACTAAGTAAAATTGCAAGAAGGAAGAAAATAACTATAGTATTGCATCGTGTGCAATGGAATGGGAAGTGGAAACTGTCACAAGGACAATACGTAAGACGATTCTCGAAAGCTGAGAACGAGTGCGAGTACTGAAATTAGTTAAGAATTACTGGGCTACAATGTATCAGATTTGAAGGGATATGATAACGAATAGACCCTAGGACAAAATATAATAAAAACACTACCATGAAGGACATGGCAGATAAAGAAAAGAAGGAGCACAATTCAAGATATAATGAAAACATTAGTATCAAAACAGAATGGGCTTAGCCAGGGAGGGGCAGGGGTGGACAGTTGCCCACCCCTAAACATTTATAAAGAGCAAAAGGCAGTTGATTTATAATCGTTATTGCAATTCACATTCTACATTTAAAAAAGAAGAAGCTACTATCTGCAGCAGATTTGCGGAAACTGATGATATTTTAACTTATAATTTTTATAATTTGTAAAAAATGAAAAAACTATAATAATAATACTAGTAGTTGATTGTGTAATTAAATTTATGCCCCCCTCTAACTGGAATCCTGGCTACGCCCTTGGATAGGCTACGTACGAGAATGTCAGTGATCAATTACATTTCAAAAGCAGCTGGTTAATAATGAATGCATTTACATTTGTTTATATGTATAAAGCCACTACACTAAAACAAAATTTCAAATTTCTTTGATCACTTGTTTGTCCCATGGAAATTCTACACTTTTTCGCAAATAAATAAAAATTTCGATAAAATTTCGTGAAGAAGAGCTTTGAAATTGTCTTTCTAATGGCAGCCACAATATTTTTCAAATTTTATTAAAGAGTGACTGTTTAGATTACTTTGTTGTTGCATATGGATCCGAACCGAGACATATAAAAATGGTACTTTCGAATTATGGTGCTGGCATCGCATGTTAGGAATGTCATGGGCAACCCATCGTCCAAACTAATCCATAAACGAAGAAGTGCAAGCGCAAGACAGACTCTCAAAAATCATCAGTCGTCACATTCTGCAATACTTTGGACATAGTGTGAGAAGGGAGGAAGATAACTGAGAAAAAATTATAATACGAGGTAAGACTGAAGGAAAGGGAAGCAGAGAGAGATCACCCAGATGATCAGATGATAAAGTACGTTTTTTTCCTATAAAAATTTTCAAGGTCAAAGAATTTAGGGTTTATGTTGGCATAACTTGGATTCCTTTAAAAAATGTATGTTGGCAAAATTTGTTTTAGTAACTTTATAGAACTAAAAATTGGTGGAAAATTTAAAATCTGGCATTAAAATTCTATGTACATCAAAAGCTCTTGCTAATCTTTCGTAAACGTCTTCTTCTGGTGTGTTAAGATACAGATCCAACAGTGCCTCTGCACACTTCACTACATTTAATTTTAAAAGATTCCGTTTTTTACGCGTACTCAGTTTCAAAAAAGAAAAACTGACAATTTAATTTTAAATGTCAAAATGACAAAAGTCGTTTACAGAAAAACCTGGTGAAAATAAATTTTCTAATAATTTTAAAAAAGCAGTTTTGCCAATTTTATCTTGACCTTGAAAATTTTTATAGGAAAAAAACGTACTATAGATGGAACAGGTAGGTACTTCAACTTACTCAAGAGCCCACACTTCAGTGCAGTAGATTGAGAGCAACCGTAATGAATAGTAATGCAGCCGAGACGAGATAATTCTCGATCTTGAATATTCTAACGATATTAATTCAATTTTCAAATATTCGAGATGAGGTTAACCAAATTCTCAACCTGCATAGCTTGCCAATGGTATTCTTCAAACTCGCATAAAAACGAAGTCGAATTAGCCTCTCTTCTTAAAGGAGATTGTTAGGCATTAAGACCTCATGGTTGCCAAAGCCGGGGATTCGGCTGGGCTTATTTGGAATTTGTCAAAATCAAACCCACATATTCTCGTCTACCACCAGAGGCTTTATATCTGAGCCAGCTCCACTGCTCTCTCCTTTCAAGTACTCACTTTATACCTTATCTTTGACGGCGTAATGGGGAACTTTACAGACCAAGGTCCATAAAGTACTTTACGGCCCGCCTAGGGCTTTGTCAGCTGGACAAGCAATGACATTATAGGTTGCTAAAATTGATAAAAATTATAAATCTGATTTTAATTGTAAATATTCCCGTCTGTGCATAAAATATCGTATGCACCTTGCACGTAACTAGCTTTTATGGCTCTTCACGCTTTGGACATAATCGCCTTCTTACGCCCTTTGTACATAAGTAATTTAAAACCTTTTTTTACTTGCTTTATTCAACTTTTATTATTTATTTTTAAATTTTTTCTAATTCTAAGGGTTAAGTTACAAACACTAATAAAGATTTTAACTTCAGAATTATATTATAAAAGAAGTAACAGAGCTATTAAATCGTATGTAATGCAACATACTGGGCAAGATGTTGTGATATATCATATCAAAAGCCTTGGAATAATAAAACATCACAACTAAATACAAATCATTATTATCTGATGCAGTTAAAATATCATCACATTTATTTAAGAAAGAAATATTGCAGCTATAACCCGTGCGAAAGAAAACCGGATTGTGTGTATAGGAGTATATTATGTTTATATATTCCTGTATTTGTAATGACATGGCCTTCTGAAACACCTTTGACAGATACGGCAAAATATTTATTAACCTCAAGTGCTTAAAATCTAGTGGTGTTTGTAATTTATGTAGTGGGATAACATGCACATTTTCCAAGCATCGGGAAAGGTAGATTGAAGTACGCATGCATTTATTATGTGTTAGAAATGGTACAAGGTATGGAAAATCTGCAAAGGGCTTTACTCAGAACTTCGCTCGTAAGTGAAAGTTGTGGCCATAAAAAAAATGAAAAATCAAAGGAAACTAAGGGTAAATATGCCTTACCGTTTCTAAAATACTGAAGCAATAGAAAAACACTTGGTAATGCAAAATACATCAATTTAAATAAAAAGCTATTGCAGGTGGTGGGATTCGAACTCTGCGCGGGTTCAGCGCATGCGAGAACGATTACACAATCTACTGTTCGGTTTCTCGCATGCATCTAAGTCACCGACGTATCGAGAATTCAGGTTGCAACCAACCATTATTCCCTTCTCATAAATAAGACACTGTGGCGAATGAATACATTTCTTTAGGTTAATTTTAACATGTAAACATAATACATACATACAGGGTCATTTGTTCCAAACCACAGTTTAACAAAGAAATTATAAAAAAAAATTGATTTTATGCTACTCTAAAAGTTTCTTCATGTTTATTACTTAAGAGATGCTTACTAAGTACCAGGTATTACTGTTCAAAAAATTGCGTTAATGAGAAATTACTACAACTCTTTACTACTAATTAATCTTTTTGGACTGGATGATGGAAAGTGTTTTTTGTTGGAACTCCTTTTTACAAGATTTTAGAGTGTATTTTTAACTGTGTAACCTGTGTACCTGACTGAAGAAGACACATAGTTTGTCGAAATATATCACCATGTTGTAAAATTTTCTTTCTTAATATTTGTCTTTAGCTGCCACTCTCCTCTTATTATAATTTATTGAAAACTATGTTTTTTTAATAGAACAATTATTTTTCCGATATTTTTGAATTTTTAATTTTTAAACGAAATGACAAATAAGGTCATCGTTAGAAAGCTTTTTCACTGTAGCTTTGAACAGCTTAAAGAAAATCATATTGTTCCATTATTCTACGGTCACTGAATTAATTTTACTGATTAAGTAAAGAAATTGAAGAAATACAATATCAGACGGAGTTGTATTGCCGTATCTCACGCTATACAGTATGTCGATGTACGTTGCAGACAACTGCAGTCGGTAGGAAAAGTTTGAGAAATCTAAAGGTTGATTGTGTCGGTAACTTACGAATATGCGTCCTGGCGCAACCCGCCCATTAGTCCTGTTGTTCCACGAAGAAACTCCCCGCAATTGTGATCGCGGCTGGATTATATACGACGAGCTTATCGTTGCTCATTTTTGTCTCTTTTACAACATTTAAATCTATTGTGTTCCATTTTGGTCTAGGGCAAAATTAGAGCAAATTATAACTTTCATCTATTCCTCAGTCAAAGGAAAAATATACAACATTTTATTATTTTAATGTGCTCACCCTGTATATGTTTTTCTTCTTCTTTATGTGTCTTGTCCGGTCTCCCTGACGTTGGCGATCACTTCTGCGAGTTCTTCTTTATTTTGGGCTATTTGGATTAACTGTTTAACCTCTTTTATTCCAGTCCATTCTCTAATAGACAGACGGGCAGATAGACAGACAGACAGACGGAATTGAGAAAACATGTTTTTCTTCTTATAGAGGCCCTCAAACGTAAAGATCTGAAGAAATCTCGGAAGGTGTTTCTTTCACGATTACAATATAAACAACGGTATCTAATCTGCTCATTTTCGCGGTCTGAAAAATTACGAGATATCATCGTTTCTCTTCTTATGATAGTTCTGATATTTTTAGTAGCTTTGCTTGAAAGGTGTATCTAGATGGCGTTCACATCAAATTTGGAATTTATTTCTGCAAAAATATGTTATCAATTTCTGAAAATTAAAGAATTCATGCACTTTTTGTGGGACTAGTTATGATGTTTCTACATACAATTTTAATAATTTTACACGAAGGCCGTGTTCTGGGATATGTTAATTTACAATATATTTGTTTAAAATAAATGTTAATACAAATATTGATAACATATTTGTAATGTTTTTGGAGCTTGTAGCTCGATTTTCGAGGGAATTTCTAGTTATGAATGTTCAACTTTGGTGCGTCGCTAAAATGCATGCAGTAGTGACATTCTGCGTAGATGAGATATTGGATACATTCATGTCTGATAAAATTACCCCAGATATAATCCCGAGTACTGGATGATTCCGAGAAAACACCACCTAATGCATTTGTATCAATATCCACTATTCCTTGGATTACTTCGTTTTGAGTAACAGTTTTAAAATTAATTTTTCTTCAAAACTTTTAGAAAGATTAATAGAATAGAAGTTTAGAAGTTTAGTATTGTCAATGTTATTTTATTTAGATATAAAATTAATGCAAGCATCATTAATTTTATTCGCATATTTTATATGTGTTGGTAATCAGCTGTTCTTCCTCATTGAACAATTCATACAATTCGGTAAAAAGACCTACAGAGAGAGGGGTAGAGCCGGTACAAATTACCGGTGCCCCGAGTTTTTGAGAGTTAGGTCTTTCGTTTTAAGCATAAAAAGCAACAAAAAGATTATTTGGGAAAACCATTGATCATTAATATTGATACTTACGTAATAAAATAGCATTAATCTCTCTCTGGTATATATTTTAAATCATTATATTCTCTTCGTAAATATAATTCATAGTATGCCTCATAATCTATTACTTTTTAAGAATATCGTTTCGTTATAAACCGAGTTTTGTAGAGTAGTGGTTAGCACGTCGGCATAGCATTCGGGAGGTCGCTGGTTCGATTCCCCTGGCCGTCTGTTCTGATTCAGGTTTTTAGGTGGTTTTCCCGAGTCAACAGAGTATCTTCTCCGAGGCGAATGCCGGGGCAGTACTTTTCCATCTTTCCTGACCTTTATTCCATTCTCCACCCCTCCTTTTTCTCACCCATCCTATAACTCCCGCTCTTGGCTGAAGAGGGACGCAAGGTCCCTATAGCAGCCCCCCCCCCCCAGTTGGTGGAATTGAAATGACCCTGAACCTTTATCCTTTTTCGTTATAATCCCAATACAAGGAGGGATTATAATTCATAATATTTATAAAAAAACCAACGATAATAAGCGTACTACTTATTATATTTACCCCTGAAAATATTTTGACACATAAATTTGAAAATAAGAAATAGTAAGACAACTGCTTATCGTCTCACAACGCGGTGCTGGTGGGGGCTTATCGTGGCTTGTGGTGGCTCGAAGACTGACCTTTATAATAGTATTCCCAATGTGCAAGATTTTTAGTTGATTTGAATTTTAAAAGAGTTTTGTCTCTAAGCGACATCATAGGCTTGATATTATTGGTTGACCATGGGGCCTTTGGTTTTGCAATTTTGACAGTATTGATGTTGGTATGAAGATTAAATATATATCGAATATTATCATTTAAGGCATTTGTTTTTTATTTACTTTGGTTAAGTTAAATACATATCATACACTAAGAGACTAGATTAATGTAAAAATCCATGTTAATCAGATGGATTTAAGAAGTCAAAGTATGATGGCGGTTTTCTTAAGACACTTTTATCAATGTTTTAAGCATTAGTCAATTTGCTGAAAAGTTTGTTGCTCGTCGAATACCCGAAATAAAATCTTAAAAGAGTTCTTAATAATTAAAAAAGGCGACCTAGAGTTCTTGGTCAATATGTAAATTTCTATTGTACCCAAACCTGCAGAGCTTTCTAAAAGGAATCCAATTTTCAAACGACTGGCGAAATAAAAGAAAATTTGGAGGTAAGCTATTTCCAAATGTGTTAACAAGAAGTATCTAACTAGAGGTGGCGATCTTGATGACGATTTTAATTTAAAATTGTTTTATATATTGATGTAAAATTTATGAGACCAATTCGGGTACTTTTTAATGCAACCTCGTATACTAAGGATGAAAAACCCTATACTGGCAATTTTATTATGTTATTTAATGTTCATGCTATAAAATGTACGCCTTTATAGAGTACAACCTTTCAAAAAGGGTTAGGGGGTAGAACTGAACGTAAATTGGCGAAACGCTTCGATTTTGTTTTCATGGTCAACCTGTACTTTTCTTTTTATTAATTTGCGTTTGATTCACTTATCATGTAGCGTAATTAGTTATAACCATAAATTGTATTTACTACCAAGACTTAAACCTTGTATGTCATAAAGCAAAAGTTTAATCGCAGCCTTCTCTGCTACAGTAAGTCAGAGAGTACGAATAATATACGATTTTTAGATTTTTCGGGAGGAACCAGAGATGGGAAAACTACTTAAAAAGTTAATTAACTACCAATTACCAATTACCACCCAATAAAGTAATTGAATTGCCAGATGTTTAATTTCTAAAATGAAATAGTAATACAATTATCAAATACGTGGTAATTGTAACTGCACAACATAAATTACTTTTTCAAAACTTTCACTAGAAATTGCTGTATATTCCTATTTAGTAGTGTTTAGATAGCTATGTGTTACTACATCGTTACAAAGAAGCATTGAAATTAATAGATAATTATTATGAATTAATATAGTAGAGAAAAAAGTCTTTTTTTTTTAATTGTTATGGAAAAATTAAATACGTTTTTACCGTACTTTACTTTGTAATCGCAACTTACTGCAGATACGTTTTTGGCTTTTTACTCAATAATTATTAGCAAGCTACAAGCTACAATCATCATGCACAGCTTACACTACACAAGACACAACACGTACGCATATCATCTACAAAAGTACATACCTGCACCAGTTACGGGACTAGTCATAAGTAAAGCTGATAATTATATGCACTCAAAAGTACGAAAATATGCGCATATATATGCATACATTTTATTGAGTATATGCACCCAAAGTTATAATATATGCACATAATATGCTTTAATTTTTTTGAAAATAAGTAGGAGTATTCTAAATAATGTAAAAATTTTAATTATTTTGTATGAGTATATTTATTTCTCTAATTTTTATTCAAAGACGTCATTCCTTTGACTGTTTAACTATATAAACATCGACTGCGCACACCAGCTTCAGGTTGTAAGCAACATAAAAATGAGATTTTCCCTAACCCCACCAGACTGTTATTCACCCAACACTCTTGAAATGGATTTTGTGTTGGCAGATTCCTTATACACTGCTTCTATGGGAAAAATGGGGGTTGCTGGCAGTCTATGTTTATATAGTCAAAGATTTTAACAGGGACTTCCCCTTTCCTCTGCTCATTTCGATACGCACACTGCACTTCAACGGCAGAAAGTGAAAGTATATATTTCAGTTGTACATAAAATTTTTATTAATAAATTTAATAAAATAGTAAATTTTACAAAAAAAAATCAAAAAGTTCTTCATACATTACAAATTATTGCTAAATATAACCCAATATGCAAAATTCATAAAATATGCTCAAAAACGTATAAATATGCAAAATATGCAAAATGAAACTTGGCTTAAACGATTTGTTTTCACATAATTAGTATACATATGCGAAAAGTTTTGCCGGCATATCAAATATACAAAATATGCATTTGCCATATAATATCAGCTTTAGTCATAAGAAATCATAAATTATACTATTATTGCTCCAAGAATGTCATATTGCCATTTGCTTAACAGATAACTTAATAAGGCCTTAGCTTATGTTTTGCGTTCTGGAGACCCACCCGAGGTCAGTAATTTAGCAATTGAATTATCAGAAAGTAATTTAATTACCGCAAGTAATTTCTACTATAAGTAATTCAAATACTTGTAAAGTAATTTAATTACTCAAAAGTAATTGAGTAATTGAATGTAGTAGCTAATTACTTTAAAAAGTAATTTTAAATACTTTAAAAAAATGGCTATTACCAATTACAATTGTTGTATTTTGAAAAGTAATTCAATTCCAAGACGAAACAATAAAAATAAATATAATTATAAAGCATGTAATTACTGCCCAGCTCTGGGTGAACCAAGTTCAGACGCATTTAGGCCTCAGATTGAGTCCACTGTGCTACTTCACGCGTGTGTGTATGTTTTTTGTAGCCTTGTTGTTCTACCTCATAGAACAGTATTAAGAAGAGATAGACGTTAACTGTATCACACCGCCGAATGGCATCCGACTGCAAAAAGTTCCGCCTATCTTGGGATTTGAACCTAGAACTTGCTTATTTCTAGCCTGATGCTCTACGCACTGCACCACCGATGCTTTTTGCAAAATATTTCTTTTTAAAAATATATAAGTTTCGAAGTTACTTATAATAAAAATAAGATTATACGTTATGGCACGAAAGAGTTCAGCATCACTGGTTTACTGATTGTCATTTGTCATAATTAGTGTTTGCAAACCTTTTCAATGGGGTAAATCCAATAAAAGAGTCAGAATCTTCTTAGAATTTCAAGTTGATTGTTAGTTGACTTTGAAAGGAGAACCGGTAGAAAAAGAAAAACACAAGTTCATGCAAAACAAGTAATTAAATTCTAACAATAGAAACGAGTTGACACAGAATCGACTCAATAAAATAAATAGTTTAAAACTTTAAATAAACAATAAAGGTTGGCAAAAATAAAGAAAGCCTATTTTTGGGTAAATAAGTTCATGGACTTTCAATAGAAAATCACCGGTTCAGGTTACATCACAGCCTGTTTGTTTAACTTAATAATGGTGTTTAAGCGTGCGGCGCAACGTGCAAAATAACATGATCACATTCGTGTCCTGAAATTAAATGAAGAAGCGACTCGCTTTTTATAAAGGTAACGGACGTGTCGGTAATCGCAGTGTTTATTTCCATTACAATTTGGTCACAACTCAACATGCTCATACATAACCCCACATAATTGTTGCGACTATTTTAACGCTGCTTGATTTTACAGCAAATGCGCTAATGGTATCATTTAGGCTTCATTTGAAGGTTGGTGCTATTTCACGACCAGCAGCTATTTTTCTTCCACTATAATTTTCTGAGCGAACTGCGATTGATTTTTATAGTGACAATAGTAGTGACATTTCTCCAGAACTATAGCTGAAGCTGCCGATGCTGCCAGCAATATGAAGATAAAATTACAATCTATTTCGTGATTGGTGCTGGACGTAAAAGTTAGTAAAATTTTAGAAAACGTAGTTCTCGTCTACCTTGAAGAAAAATCAACCAAGGTAAATGGATGACCTACCTTGACTTTGCTTAAATCTAGCCTTAACATCAAGGAAAATAATGAGTAAAAATATTTGAAAAGTCTGATATTGAACTAAACAATAAACATTTTTGATCAAAGAAGATCTTATGGATTTATTTTATGAAGGTTAAATGAAGGTATATATGTTTTACGTTGCTTTAACTATATATATTTCTGGTGTTTTACGGCGTGAATTTTTCATCAAAATGATGAATAACAATATTGACTGTGATGGCAATGTGAAAAAGCATCTGATAGTAAAACTTTTACAGCTTTAAATAGAAAATACCGAAAATACTTTGTTTTGAGACTAAAACACGCCTCAACAAAGCCAGTTCGTTAAAACTACAATAATGACAGATGAGTCAATCATTTGATTTAAATAAAATGGGAGAACTTTCTAATTTAGTTGCGAATTTTCTCGACAAGTACCCATTTAACTACATTACAGTTACCGCTTCTGCCATTCATTTAGAAAATGCTGATGTGACATAACTTCCCTAAAACACTATGGGTGGTAAACAGTTGTAGAAAATTATATAGAAACTAACAATATTAGCATCTCCAATAAGATTTTGTATTGTCCATGTTCTGTTTACATGCTCGTCAATTAATAATTATACCTGAAGTTATGTTAATGATATATTAATTTTAAGTGCTTTTGCCTTCGAACGTTTTGGGCTAGTGTGCCCCTTAGAGCCTTAACGAATTCGATTTAATCTAGAAAGGGCAAGCAAAATCTTCAAATCCGTGTGGTTGCTGGTCGAGGAGAAATGCCAGATGTTCGTCTAGACATTACAGTCTTAAGTAGTTCGCCATGAGAGCGACAGAGCCCATTGAGTATAAAAAGAGATGGTCAAACACAAGTGGATATGGGGTGGAACGAAGCTCGTTAAGCTTTTGGGCGGGAAGACGTATTAATTGTTACACTAGTGCCGAAAATATACAGACTTAAAATGTTGATATTGAAAAGGTGTTGTTTTTGAGAGCTATGTGCGCGAGTGGATTGTCGTCGTAGTTGATGTATCGCATTTGGCAGTTAGGCAGTCTTTTGGATTAAGATTTCTGGTTGTAAGTGACGCATCAGCTTCATTTATTTATTACAACGCCAATGCATGTTCCTTCGCTGCTGCAGATTAAAAAGAATAACTTTTGTAGTTCGTGTAAACCCCGGGGTAACGCTTCGACCTGTTTGTTACAAATTATTCCTAGCAGTCGCTGGCGAGATGCGTGTTTTACAGCCACCAAAAAGTTGTAACTTGGATCTGCTACGTCAGTTAAGGCTGAATTATGCAACCTTCAAGTCCTTCTCGTTTAAAAGACGAAGACAGTATTGTAATCATGTAAAAATTACCTTCTGATGTTTCTCATCCCTAGATAACGAAAAACATATTTTCTCATTCAGGTAGACAGATGTCTGTCTGTTACTCTGTCGATAGAAGAAGGTATTTTGCATGCGGATTATATGTTTATCTGGCTCGAAACTGAATATGCTTTCGGTGAAATATATACAGGGCGAGCACTTTCAAATAATACAGTTTCTCTACTTTTGCTTTTACTGCCGGATTCGATAAAAGTAATAATTTGCACATAGCTTAGGTTTTTACCATTAATGAAATTGAAACCTAGCAGATCTAGGGTCAATATTGTAAAATGGATAGAAATATGCGGCGATCAGCGGATTCCTTATATAGAGCCAGAAGCGACTCAACAGGTCTCCCGAGGTGGTCTAGTTGTAAAAGCGATAATCTTGTTGGGCCTGTCTGAACGCGTGGAGCGGGCCTGGGAGCGCGAGTTCGAATGCCAACTATTGCATTTTTTTATTTGAAAATTGATGTAATTTGCGCTAGAGAAGTTTGGTTTAAACCCTTTGTAGATTTTTTCTTTTCTTATTATCAACATTTGTAGTTACAAAACTTCCACTTACAAGGGGAACAATTAATTCTAAAATTTGTTCTTTTGTTTATTCCATCAATAAAATGATTAGATAAAAATTAATTAGCTATTTTATATTGCATTCTTCTTTAACAGTTTTATTGCTGAAACGAATAACCTGATTTTTTTTCGAAAATCGTAAAGAAGTTTTTAATTGATTGTCAAGGTAACATCACAAGAAGAATATTTGTGAAAAATGCAAATTTCAAGATTTGATAATGTAAAAGTCAACTTTTTTGCAGTTGTAGAAAATAGTGTATTGTATGCCAATGGACTAAATAGAGTGCATCTTTTAATACCGCGCATAAAGTTTATTTAGTACCTACCGTAGGAATCAAAAGACACTTTAGTCCCGTAGCGTTTACACTATGTTCTGCACTCTCGAATAATTCAAAGCCAAAAGAAGCAATGAAGCAATGACGTAGCTAGGTGACCAAGGGTCCCGGTTCACAAGTTTTGGTCCGCAATGAAACAATTATTTATCAAAATCTAACATGTAAATGTCGGGGCGTTATTTATTTGTGATTATTCATGAAGTGGGTTTGTAAAGAAACTTTATGTTTTGGATAAAATAATGTCATTGCCTTTAAACAATTCATGTACGTTGAGTTAGGTGTTCCCTCTGTTTATATCGTATCAGTTTTCAACGGAATCAAAACTGCGATAAAAAAATTAAAAACGCCGGAGTGAAGGTCTTTTGAGCTATGGGATTTTGGTGCACTGCACCATGTTGCCGTATGATAACTACGCCACTGTCATGAAAAATGGTGTGTAAATTCACCATAGTGATGCCTTCAACGAGATTTATTACTACCTAGGTGCACACACATCTAGCATAACAAACCTAAACGAGGAAGTTCGCAATCAAGTAATGAAAGCGGCAACGCCATCAGGCTACCCACAAGACATGATATGGTCAAATAAGCACATGTCGATTACAGATCTCTAAAACTTGTATCAGACCCATCTTAACTAATGCCGCAGAAACCAGAGCTGAAACAGCCAAGACTAAACGCATTGTGCGAACAACAGATATGAAAACCCTAAGACAAAGTCCAAGATGTTGTTAGATGGGTGAGAATACGACGGCGGAATTGGAATAGCCATGTAAATAGGATGCACGACAACAGACTGGCAAAAATTGCAAGGGAGAAAAAGCACAATACAAAGAGACCCCAAGGACGACTCCCAAAACGATGGCACGAAAGCTGAACATCAGCATCTCAAGGACTTGGAAATAACAAGACTAAGTCCTAAATTATGAAGAAGAAGAAAAGATCTATTAAACGATTCGTAATTTTAAATGTGATGTTGGCGGTAATAATACTCGTAAAAGATGACTGATGTAGATTGAAGTCAAGAAGTTGTATTATCCAGCAGTAATACGAAGTTGCAGCTTCGGTAATAGAGTACAAAAACAACACATGCAAACAATTAGGTAAAAAGGTGGAAAGAAAGAGAGCCTTATACCCGATCAGAAATTATTATATAGAACATTGAAAAGAAAAGAGAATGAAAGTTATGACCAGATAAATTTGATTAAATAAAAAGAAGGAAATTAGCAAAAGAAGAACATGACGTACAGCCGTGTTCAGAAATCCGTTGTACAGATACAGGTATAAGTTTATTGGTGGTTGTGTTTTTACTTAATAAAGGTTCACACCGTATCATCAACTAGGTAGACCAAGGTGTATACTTTCAAAATTTATGTATATACAACAATTTTTTGAACTTTGTGTAATGAAGTCATATTCACAAAGCACAAATACTGTACAACACTTTAATGAACACGACTGTACCTAATGGAACGTTAAAAAATATTTTCAAAATTTGTTCGACAACGAAAATATAAATACAGAGCAAGAATAAAGAAAAAAATACCAATTAAAAAATACAGAGCAAGAAGGACTACAAGAAATAAAAGAGGCAATAAAAAATGGGAAGGCAGCTGCTAACGCTAAAGTAACAACAGAAATGATCATAGGACAAAAGTGAATTACATTACTGTAGATGATTATCAACATGGCTTGGCAAAAAAGAAGGACTGGAAAGTTGGTACGGTGAAAAAATTAAAGAAAAAGATGACCATATGAAGCTATAATTACAGAAGATAACTCGGCTTATTAGAGGAGCAAAAGTCTATGCGAAAATACTAAATAACAGATTCCAAACGTACATACAATCACAGGGGAAAGAGGTATAATCAGGATTCAGAAAAGGAAAACGTGCACATGACAATATTTTCTCATATAATCTCATAAGAGCATTAATTCTTTCCGTATTTTTTTTTTGAGTGCGTTTCAACAACGTCGCGTCCCGCTCGGGCAAATTAGGATGTTGTTGGGATGCACGAAAAATAATTTCCGGATATGAATTAATGCTCCAATGCAGATTCGGTAAGAAAATCGTAACAACACAGACCCTCACAGTTAGGTTGGTGTACCTACAAAAAATTTCCAAGAAATTTTGTTATCTTGGTTACGGCTCGTGAACTAATGTTTCTATTGGTAATTAATGAGTGTAGTACGATTTTCACATTAATAAAAATTATTGAAAAATTATTAACAGAAGGTAGGTAAGGGTGTATGGTATTTTTCAAAGTGGCCAAAGCTTTTAATAAATTTCTAATAGAATTAGTATGGAGCAGCTTAAGCGAAAGACAGTACGAGGAATGTACATAAAACAATAGTAATTATATAGGGACAGAAACATGGTGTCATGATAGGTTCAAATTAGAGAAGGCTTGATTCAATGGTATACTATGTCCCACGTGTTGTACAGTACAGGTGGATGATATAACAAAAGAAATAAGAAAGATTCGCAGGCGATACGGTTATTTTTTCCAACGCTGAAGAACCATGGAAATTTAAAATAGACCTTGAAAGAACGCAATTGAAGCAAGTCAATTCATTTAAGTATTTAGAGGTACAAATCCATAACCGGCGAAGTAATGAAAGAATGAAACAGAAGCGCCAGTAAAAATTGAAGCAGCTGTTAAATTTTACAATGCATTAAATAGAGGTTATATAAAAGGGGCCAAAATCTATAAACTAGCAACCCAAACCCATAACTATCTAATTCGAAAACTAGCAACCAGACTCGGAGTGCATTTGGGGAAAACTTACTTCAGGTGTCAATCGGCTTTGCGATCCATTCCAACCCCCAAGTAAAGTAGTTGGTACTAATTTATTAAAAACTATTTAAAAGGGGATGAAAAATGCATAAGGACAAATTTCCAGCATGTGATTCACGACAGAACTCGCCAGAAAAAATCTATCTCCATTAAAACTACCAGATGGCGTTTTTCCTAGACTCTATTTGACTAACCATAGATAAGAATTGGAAAAAACGGAAATACAGCATCCACTAAACTACAAATCCTCTATTAAAGGGCGAGACTGGAGGTCCCCGAAAATGGCAATGGTTTTTGCAATAGTTTTTACGAGCTTCAGTCGGAGTCATTCGAGTGAAAAACAAAAAAGACAATTAAGCGACTTTACCAGCACAGTGAAGCCTGGTCCCAAAAAGAAGTTACTAAGCGAGCGCGCTAGGTCTTACGGCGGTAAAGTGAATAGCTTTGCGAATTAGAGTAGACGATACACAAAATTTAACAGAAAACGCCTGAGAAAGTAAGACAGTACGAGTTATCACACTCAGATTAAATCAGATAAGTCAAATAATGTAACAAGGGGAATGACCTTATAAATAAAGTCACTGTAGTACAAGAGACACTGTCCGAAAACAGGAATCCCGTTTCGATAAATTGACTGAAAATCTTTAACGGCATATGAACATATTTCTAACCTTCAAATCTTCAAAACAAATATTTCGTTTACCAAAATGTTAAATATTAGACAGCCAGAACTACACATTACTCGTGGAGAGAGGATGCTAACGATAGGAGCAGCAGATACAAGTGCATTTATTTTTTAAACAACATCTGACGATGAAGTAGCTATTAAAGAAAACTGAGGTAGGGTAAATCACTAGCGATAACATTAGGAAATAATCAAAAATAGCTGCTAACGTCAAATGAATGATTTCCATGTTTTCTGTCCCTGCTTATGGCCTTCAATGTTATATCCCTCGTCAGTTTTTTTCATTTAGGTTTTTCTTGGTCTTCCTTTTTATTTGTTTCTATTGGTCGAGCTATTTAGCTGTTGTTTTATATTGCAGTTTGTATACATGTTCCAATCATCTCGGCTGTCTTCTTTGGACTATTGTCTCCAGTGCATGCATTTTTAGCTTCTCTTTGTATACTTCGTTCCTAATTCTGTCTCTGCGAGCTTTCCTTTCTATTTTGCGCAGAAAACTCATTTCAGTACTTGTCATCTACTCTTGCGATTTTTCGGTTTATTGTAGAATTTGAAGTTACATGTGAGTAGTGACGTTGACACTTTTTTGTACACTTCTATTTTTACGTCATCAGGAACATTCTTTTTTCTTTTGTTTCAAAGCGCTAAAGAGTTTTCTCACTTATTTCGTCCTTAATTTTTTCAATTGCTGCTAATGCAGACTTCTAAGTACATATTTAAACCATTTTACTTGTTCTAGGTTTTCATTTTAGCTGTTTGTAGTGTATATCTTTTCTTCTGCTTAAATTATCATGCTTTTGGTTTTTTCTGCATTAATTTTCATGTTCTTCTCTAGCTCGCTATTGTAAATTTTAGTATTCTATTGCAAATATTCTTCAGTTTCTCCTAAAGTCAACATATCGTCAGCGTATAGAACATTGCTCTTTTTCCCGTTTACATTTTTCTGGTTTTCTTCTTGATCTCTTTTATTGCATTTAATCAGAAATAACCAAAATTAAATTGACAAACATATAAGTGTCAAAAATTGATGACAAAATGTATCAACTTTGTTGAATATACTTTGGAAAGATTGAGTTACCTCATATTACGATTTCTTGTTTATTTCAAGGACAGGAAATACGTTATACAAGACAGTGTTTCAGACGCACATGTGCGTCTTTGCTGGCGGACTATGGACACTGTTGTTGATGTTTTGAAGCGACATGGAGGATGAAAATCTCAACATTTGTCAATGACTATGTTAAGAATTAAAAAAAACAACTCTAACAGATAAATTTTTGGACATGAAGATGACCCATCCATCAACCACTTCTGCGTGTTTTAATGAAAAAATCGTCCAGTTTGACATATATTTTGCTTACATAGTTGTATGTTGCCATATCAAAGCTCTGTTTACTTTCGCTTTAGCCCATTGGAATAAAACAGCATCAAGCAAAACGTGGAACGTTAAAATCTCAGTAGATATTTGCTGGGGTCAAATAAAAACAGCACAACAAGGCGGTCGTTTCTGCTGCTTTCTGATTTCTTTTTGCATACGTATGACATACTTGAAAATCTTCCTTGCACGCAATAAGGTAATTAGGTAAGATAATAGAGGGCGTTTTACACCAGCAACCGTTGTAGCCTTCTTAACTTTCCCAACAAGAAAACTACTACTAATTTCGCTTGGTAGATTTGAATTTTGCGGCAATCATTAAAGCGAGTGAAATGCCGCACAGTTATATAATGCTCTCACATAGCAACCTCCATCCAGCACAGGTGCAATAAAATCAAGAGCGGCCGCAGAACCTGCTGGCTGGGTTTAGTTCACGGCCAAGGCGCCTGTACAAATTCCGAAGCGTTTAATTAGGAAAATCGGTGAGCAGTCAAGGCTGTCGAAAATCACACAGCTTCCCTGCCCCAGACAAATTTTGTGACATACTAACTTGTTTGAAGATGACGCAACCTCGCAGCTGACTTGGTGTTTCCAGAAAAATTTGCGTCTCATGGCCACCTTTGGCGTAATATAAAAAGAGGTGGAGCAAAAGAAGCCACTTAATAAGCGAGGTTTAATTTTACTCTCTTTTTAGCGCTACTTATCTTAATACCAAGAAACATCCCGGTACAGGGTTGCCGAGTTTGCTGAAATAGAAACCGTCAATGTTTACAACAATTTTGGATAGGGCTTGGCCATGGCAATCTGATTTTTTTATGCATGTAAACTGGACCTGTTCTGGTTTTTATAGATGTTATAGTATCTTGGCTTTGAGGTTAGGAATCACGGCTATGTCTGTGAAGAGTCCCGGTATATGCAAGGTCCGAGACATGTAGGTGCTTTTTTGGATCCACAAACCACGGAGTACCTGATTTTTGCCAATTTTAAACTTTATGCAGACTTCTTTTAAATAAAACAAATGAAATATAGTTTTGCGAAATCACATGGTCCTTGATTTGTGGACCCAATAGCGCATCTCTTAGTACATACCATGCGTTCTTTTTAAAAGTATACATAGGAGATACTCGTATTTGTTTTAAATTCAAACTCTTAAAATTGAAGTTTGCTGTATAATTGGTTACCTACATATAGGGTAAAACAATAAAAATAAGGAAATTTTTCCTTTTAGCATATATACAGGTATACCCTATGTATACTTTTAAAAAGAACGCATGGTATATGATCTCTTATGTACGTGTAGCTTGTGTTGCCAGTGTTGAAATACAGAATATAAAACAACCTTGAGAGTACTATAAATCACAATTAGGTGACAATGCCTCACGTAATCAACGAGGCATTGATACAAGTTTTCAATTTCCCAAAACTAAAACTAGAAACAATTAATAAATTAAGTAACTCGAATATGATAGGTATCTATTGTTAAGGTGATTAGCTCCACTTTGTGTGCACAATATTTGTTGTGTTATAATTAAGTTTTAATCAATTTAGTTGCCCTATTTTTTATCTTTCTATAATCAAAATTATTTTCTGCTAACCCAGTAGATACACTTGACTGAAAATCAGATCGGATTCTTTTTACCTAGATTGCTTATATTCTGAAATTTGATGTTCCTATTTTAATTATGACAACTCAAAAACTTCTGCCAAATGATACTCCAAACTAGGTTTAAAAATTCAATTACAAATACTTCATAGTTACATTTGTCATACGACAATCTCAAATAGTAAGTACTTCGTTAATTAAAATTAATTCACTTTAATCTATATATTCATTCAGTTCTTATTTTTAATACCTGGATTCTGTTACCTTTTATTGAACTTAACACTCTCCTCTGCTCAAACCAATTCGCCCAACTCTGCAAATGACCACGCCACACAACTGCTCTACTCAAAGCCACGGTGAAGGTCTCAACCGACAACCAACTGCCAAAATGTCCAGAATCAGGATCCAAATCAACACAGGAACCTAGTTTGCCACAGGAATCAGCATCTACAGCTTCACCACAGTACAGATCCAAATAGACCTCAGTCGTAGTCGCGTTACTTTCATGTTAAACCCAAATCACTAATCTGAAGTCCGCTACAACCTAGCACCAAGAATCTTGACCAGAGACAAGCCACCAGATATCACTTGACAAGCCCCTAAATATGCTCACTCTGCTAATGATGTCTATGTAATCTTCTTCCCTTGTAAATTGTTCCTTGTTATCCAATTCAATCGATTCAAATGTAATCTTACAATAAACTCAATTTAGCATTCCTTTCCTGTTATTTGCTTTTGTAGATTATAACTGTATTAGTTTGATATTCTCACCACATTCAGTATCTTCATCCATATAGTCTGCGCATCTTCTATCCTTTTAACATTTTACTTTTCATTCTTTTTACACCACGCCAATTTTATTTTAAAGTTTAACCCTTTTATACATGTTCTAAAAAACTTTTAAAAAGGGTTTATTTCTTAATTTCAAATTACAAAATTCTATTACATGATTTTCGTTTCAAAAATTTTCTATTATTAATAAGAACCATCTCCTTGGCGATTTAGCTTATTTTTTCAGTCCAACACACTATTAAAGCTTTATTATTTGATTAATACCTACTATGTTCAATACTATATTTCGAAAAGGTATTTGTCATTAATTTCCAATTTCATTTCAGATTAAATTAATTTAGAATCCTACTGTTTCTCAATTAGCTGTATTTAATTAAATTATACATTCTATTTTCTTTCTTTTCTAAATGCATCTTAATAATTTTGATATCCATTTCACATCTAAATTCATCTTTATGATTTTTAATTACTGTATTCTTTTAATCTTAGTAATCTGATTTTTAAATCCCTGTACCAATACTATAACACTATACAGAGAGATTTTATTACTACGAACACGGCAGACGATATGACGAATTTGTAAATTTCGAAAATTTGACTTTGACAGTTCGCGAATTTTGTCAACAGATAATATCTTTCATTATTTCTATCTTAAAATGGATAACTATGAGGCAACGAAAAAGTGCCAATTGTAAAATGATATTATCAGGTTCAAACGTTTCGGGATATTCAATATTCTTTTACGACAACATTTGAAAATAAATTACCTCAAATTTTGGAAAATTTTGATGTTTCTCCCCATAATCATAAAAGGCCTAGTGTTTCCAACGAAGACAGGGATTTAAAAAAAAAAACTAGTGATTTGTACTACTTCTAATGACCATCCATATTATTCCTTTAACCAAATTGTTGAACTAGTAGATTTAGGTGCTTCCACTACTAGAATTAATTTACGAAGTTATCAATCCTATGAACTACAAAAGACACACGAAATTCTTCCCGATGACCATATGGATTTTGTGAAACTGTGACAGAAATGGCGAACACTTCCTCCGGAAAGTGATAAGTCGACATTTTCCAGTGCAATGTCGCCATAACCCACAGAAAATGCAGAAAACCGGCATAGATATTTTGAATTCCGGATTCAGTACCCTCACAACTTAAATGTTTGGGTAGGAATGCCGGGTAAGAACATGATCGGTCTATTTTTTATTGGTGGAACCCTAACCAGCTCTAAATACCTTGAACTACTACAGCAGCAAATTATTCCCGAAATTGGATGTATAGCGAATGAGAGATTTAATGAACTTTGGTTGCAGTAGCATGGCTACCACACTCACAGCACTGTTGCAGTTCAAAAATCTCTGAACAATGCATTACCAAATAGGCTGTTGACTGGACGAGGAACCAGTTTGTAGCCAGATCTCTCTTCCAATGATTTCTGCTTGTGGGACTTCATAGAATAAAAAATGTATGGTTTTCTGGATAACATTACTAGAGATTTGAGGAAATTGCGTTTAAAAATTGAAGAGTTGTTTAAAAGGATTAGTCTTAGTATGTTGGCTAATGTGCGAAGAAGTTTCTATGATCGCTTTGGTTATTATTTAGCGCAAGAAAATGGGCTCTTAGAACACGAAATCACTTAAAAACTTGATTTCTTTTTGTTTTAAATAAAAATAGTTTTTTTTCTATAGCACATGTTAAAGTGTGCTTTTATCAACTCAAAACAAAAGGTCAAGTTTTACTTTAACAGCAAGGGTAGATAAAGTAGCACTTTAACATCAAGGATAGATAAAGTAATTTAATTTTCTAACTTTTGTTTAAATTAAATATGACAGCTTCGCATTATCGTGGCAACCCAGTCTAGCTACTGACATTTTGAAATGTCATGGGCTGTCTTTATTTTCTTTTGAAATTATTAAAGTTCTTGCTATAGAAAAAAATATTGTATTATACACGACGATAAAGTTATTTCTATCCACTCTTGAATCATTAACGTCTCGACTTCGTCTCGACGTTAAACGATTCACTCGTGGATAAAATTTAACTTTATCGTCTTGTATAATAAATTAATATACTTCTATTTGCATCTTTTTTTACTATTATTTAGTTTGTTTAGAATAAATTGTATATTTCTTCAGAATGCGTTCTACTTTATAAACTACCTTCTTTTACTTTACTGTTAATCTCTAAAAATCATGTTCTTCAAATCTGAATTTATCATCTGAATTTAATCACGGAATAACACAGTATCTCATACAACTTAACTGTGATATAATTATTCAATTACAAAAAGTACCTACACTATGCGTGGATATGCCATCTGCGTTGAACAATTACTTAAACAATTAACGCAAACCACCCTTGGCTTAATATAATTAACCCTTATGTGGCTGAAGGTGGATCCCGGGTACTTTGAGGGTATAAAATATAGAATACTTCGGTTTTGGGAAGACTAATCAACTTGAGCTGCTAAAACATCTCTATATATATAATTGTAAGTATATTTTGAAAATGTCATGTATTGGGAGGTTTGAAATATCGGGTTTCTTTGGCCTTGATACAAAATCAACACATTCTGGCGGACGGTGGTACCGGGGTACCACTGTTCGGGGACAAGATTTGAATTATTATGAGCTTCCCCAGAAATTCCTACAACACTTTCAATGGTGTTTTCATAAACCGATTTTGCAATACCATGAGATTTTCGCTTCGTTGGTTCACAGCTAGCAAATACAGATCACGAGCTAAATCTTTTAAGAAATTTATGTTCTTATTTATGTTCTGATGCTTTTCGTGGGATTGTTTTCAGTGTAGATAATGTAAGCAGCCAGAGTTACTACATCCAATATATTGAAGAAAAGCCACTGGCCGACGGCTTGCTCGCCACATGTCTATTTTCAAAATTTTATCGATAACGTCAGCATTTGACTTAGTTTCGTTATAAAACGAGATTATTTCAGGCTTTGACTTCAGGGTATCATCAGTTGCATAGAGTGTATCGTTGATAACAAAACTAAGGTTTACCTTAAATAAAGAACGACTTCTGGGATTGGACCGCGTCATTATTGAGGTCGAAAAACTCAACGTTTCTCCCACTTTCGGAAGGGGCTTCATCAGGAAGAAAAAGCAAAAATAGCACAGTAACTAAACGTGTTAACCACGCCAGAAGCGCAACTTAGATCGAATTAACACGTTGAGTTAAGTGCACTTTTTGCTTTTTCCTTGTGGTGAAGTTCGTCGAGTTCTTTGACCTCAATAATGACACGGTCCAATCCCGGAAGTTGTTTTTTACTTAATGACAATGGCCGTGAAAGCCTTCGAAATCATCTAAAACTTACTTTACCTTTGAAATATACGAGGACGACATGGCATCTGTGTTGAAAGCAAAGTTTCTTGAAAAGGCGCTTGTTCCATTTCAGCTAAAAGGTCTTTTGGAATATAGGGTTTGTTTTTTATAAGAATTCCAACCAGAATGAGTCCATATGAAACTTTATAATGCCAAAATAATTTTATTACAGTTGTTTCGTCACTGTTAAGGCCCATTGCTTGATTCTCGAATGATATACAACCGGATTTGAGACTAGGGTAATGGGGTCTTATTGCAGATGGTCGAATTACTTCTACGATAAACGGTGGAGTTGCAGTAGTCCCCGTCTCTGTAATACACTCCTCATTGTCGTCGCTGTTCAGCTCCACTTCTATTTCGCTGTCCAGTGTAAACATCTTTTTCTACGTCTGATTCTGTATCATTTACTGGTGGCTCATAATCCTCGTCGTTACTATCTTCAAATGAATCAATAAATTCTTTATCAGACATTTCATACAACCTTACGATTTCTTCAGCCATCACTCTATATCGAAAACCATTAACCAGAACAAACACAAAAATAAAGCAACATGCTTATATGGCCGGGCTCCGTAGCTCAGTGGTTAAGCATTCTGGCTACTGATCTAAGGGTCGATCGAGAAAAATGGCATTTGGTCATCGTTTGTGAATTAGGAAATGACATGCTTTTCCAAATTTATAACAAGACTTGTTTCCAAGACTTTTGGGACACTCATAATTCCAGACAAAAACGCAAGAAAAATATATAGAAAGCTCATTCAAACGAATAGTAGCAAACAAATAATTAAGGGCGCCAGATTCTAGAATAGTTTATATTTTATTTATGTTGGATTTCTGTTGTATAGGTGAATATTTATTTAATGTTGTGTCTGACTACTATTTAGTATTTACTGGAAATGATCACTGTGGTGAGCCAAAAGCGAAGTTTTACAACAATGAAAACATTTAATATGATTTCAAAATCATAAAAATATCAAAATACGCAAGGAAGTATAAAATGTAAACACAATTTTAGTTAAAAATGAAAGACTAAAAATCAAGTGTACAATATTGAATATGTAAATAACAAACTAAAAAATATGCAATCCAGTATGTAGAAAAACTAAATATAAACTTTTAATAATATATTGCTGTCCGCACATTTTAAGCCTTTATGGTTATAATAACAATTAATTATTTTCAAGCATGACAAATAATATATAAAATATTCCAGAAATGTGTTAGCCTTAATTTAAACAAAATGTAATCAGAGTAGATTTGGAAATAATGTAAAACAATAGAAGATCGAAGACAAACGATTGGGGAAAGGAAGCCAACCTGTGAAGTCGTAATCTGGCTTCCCTAATAAATAATTGTGAATTTGTGAATAACTAGCCTTTCCCCAATTCAGTGTGTTTGAAAATTAATTCTGTATCCATTGGGTGTACTGTAGTAGGTGGCAGTAATTCGTAGCACCTCTTCAGAAGTTTTAAAGTGTTTATTTTGTGTTAGGCAATAGCTGAATTTCAGGTGTTTTTGCAGCTGTCGAGCTACAGGAGTCGTTCTGCTGGCGCGCAGCTGCTTGTATCGGCAGGCCAACGAAGAAAGAGGAACCCAGACATCGTGGGACTTGGTTCATTCCAAAAGCAACGGAAAGATAAAAAAACTTCACCCTAAAGGATTGAATTTAGTGAATTTCTTGATAGAGTCGATTTTTTGCATGTGAAGTGTATTTACTTCCGGCGATTGTTCTCACCTAAACAACGTTATAATTACATAGTACAGACAATTCTCGAATACAACGAACCGGTTTTGCGAATTGAAGTTGGATGGCCATATTTGAAGTAAGTTCTCCTTAGTTAAATAATATACAGTATTGTAGCGATCCCAATAGTTAAATCGCCATTACACAAAGTGTTTACAATTAATTTACTAAAATAATAATACTACGATACCTGATTTGATAGCAAATGTGTTTCTTATAATTTATACAAGTCAAGATAATATTTGCTAGGATGTAGAGATCCAACCCATATGAAATAGAGTCAATTATTTAAAATTATTTTAATATCCAAATCAGCTAAATAAACCATAGTCATATTTACATTTACATACCTTAATTAAGTCATTTTATGAAACTGTTCGCTCTTTTTGCGAAAGAGACTCAAAAAGACGATACCAGACCAAACCGAGAAGATAGAAAAATAGGAAGTTTAAAATAGTAATGACAAAGTTAGCCACAATATGATATTTGATGAATTACTGGAATGTTACTGAAAACCGCTGTAATAATTCCTAATTTGTCTTCAGCCTGATTTGAGCCCTGAGATATTTGAGTCAGTAGTAAAAGAGGTTCGTGATCGTATGAGACGTGAAAATAATATTATTATTTACAACATCCCTGAAAATCCTGAAACTGATGCTGCTACAGATGTCGAAACTGTTGTTGATGTAATAAAAACCATAGCTCCCTCTGTCAAAGTAACACCCACAAACATAATGCGCTTGGGAGCTATTACAGATAATGCATCAAAGATCCGTCCAATTAGAGTAACTCTTAAGAATACCGCTGAAGTTATTATGGTACTTCGTAACAAAAATAAGTTAAAAACTGGCGCTAATTTTCAAAACGTCAATATAAGCAGAGACGAAACTCTTTACCAACGACAACTGTTCAATAAAGCTAGGGCTGTATTAAAAGAGCGAACGGATAATGGCGAACAAAATCTCCAAATAAAATATGTTCAGGGTATCCCAACTATCACTCAAAAAAACTAGATTCATCCAACAGCAGCAGCATTCAGTGTTATTATCAGAATATACGTAGTTTAAAAAATAAGGTGCATCAGATCTGTGTTTCAATAAGTGACGCTGAATATGATGTGATTACTTTCTCTGAAACATGGTTAACAAACGATACAGTTAGTTCTGAATATTTTTCTCCGCTTGTTTATACTGTCTACAGATGCGATCGTGATTTTCAGCAAATGAATAAAACACGCGGAGGCGGAGTTCTAATAGCGCTGAAAAATAGTATTAAGGCCGAACTGTTAGATTTATCAGCTCTGTTAAAAACACTAGTCACCTTTGACATAGTTGGATGTAAGTGCATTTTAAATGCATCTCTCTTTTATGTGTTTGTAATTTATATACCGCGCACTCCATCTGCTTCAAGTTTGGAAACTTTGTTAGATTACTTTACGCAATTTCATTTATCTACTAAGAATCTTTTGATCATTGGAGACTTCAACATTCCTAATTTTTGCAAAGAAGATGTAAATTACGACTTAACTAGGATATTAAATAATTTTGCTCAATTATGAAATTTAACTCAATTTAATTATATTCGAAATACTAATAACAGATTATTAGATCTTGTTTTTTCCAATATAAACTGCACTTTAAATCGTGATTATGAACCCCTTGCTAGTGAAGACCCTTATCACCCTGCGTTAAGAATTGATTGTAATTTAAGAGTACTCCATGAACCAAATTTTTGTGTTAATGCATTTAATAGGTCCTACAATTTTCGTAAGGCTGACTTTCTTGCTATTTATGAAACATTATTAGAGACAAATTGGTCTGCTTTGGATGATTGTAGGAATGTTAATGAAGCATGTGATAATTTTTATGACATTCTTTATGCTGTGTTCGATATGCACGTACCACTCTAGGGTAGGCATTCTGTATATCCTAAGTGGTATTCACGTGAAATTATACGTATTCTAAAACTGAAAAATAAGCATCATAGCAAATATAAATCCTCGCGTTCACTAATGCACTTTTATGAATTTAGGCGATTACGTTCGTTAGCCAAAATTAAAATAAAAGAGGCCTATACTAAATATCTGACGGATGTTGAAAATTCAATCAATACCGACTCTAAAAACTTCTGGTCATATATCCAAAGCAAAAGGTGCAATAGTAGAATACCAGGACTCTTACGTAATGGTGATATCACCTATGATACTCCACAGGAGATAGTAAATGGTTTTGCAAATTATTTTTATTCAGTTTATCTGCCTCCTGATGGTGTAGCTATTACTCCTGATGAACAAAAATATTTAGATAATAACATGCCATTTATCAAAATTAATTGCGTATCTGAAGATGACATTATGGCGGCTATACGAAGGTTGAAAAACAAGTCAACTGCTGGACTTGACCAAGTGCCGAGTTTTCTTATTAAAGATTGTGCTGCAGTGCTAGTTCACCCTCTCTTAGCCATAATTAATCTAGGAATAAAAACCTCGACCTTTCCACAAAGATGGAAAATGGCTCGAGTCAATCCCATTTTCAAAAGTGGTGACATTTCTGATATTTCTAACTATCGCCCAATAGCTATTTTGTCCAATTTTGCAAAAGTCTTTGAATTGGTTCTATTTCAACACATTTACTCAAATGTTAAAAACTACATATCTCCGTATCAGCATGGATTTGTAGAAAAACGTTCTACAATTACAAATTTGAGCTGTTTCACCCAGTTTGTTACTGAAGCCTTAGATAAACAGGGTCAGGTGGACGTTGTTTACACTGACTTCTCAAAGGCTTTTGACAGAATTGGACATAGTATCTTACTGTCTAAACTTCGAGGATTTGGCTTTAGCAAGTCTTATATCGATCTTTTTAAAACATACCTAGAAGGTAGAACTCAGTATGTTATGTATAATGGTTTTAAATCTGAGGTTTATACTGCCATTTCCGGAGTTCCTCAGGGTTCTAATTTAGGGCCCCTATTATTCATACTTTTTATTAATGATATAGGGATAAAGTTAAATTGTAACCTTTTAATGTTTGCTGATGATGTCAAGATCTTTCAACGAGTTGATCACAAGCAGGACTGTGTTAAGTTGCAGTTGGATGTTGACTTGCTTCTCAACTGGTGTACCGTAAATAAACTAGCGCTAAATATAGAGAAATGTAAAGTTGTGACATATACACGTAAATTTACTCCGCTCATCTTTGATTATAAAATCAATTCAATAGTGTTGGCACGCTTTGAACAAACAAAGGACTTAGGCATACTGTTTGATAATGAACTTACGTTTATCACTCATATTAATAATGTGGCTGCGTCAGCCCACAAAATGCTTGGCTTTATTTTGCGTAATTGTAAACAATTCACAAATACTTCAGCATTAATCACGCTTTACTTCGCCTTTGTCCGTTCAAAACTTGAATATGGCAGTATTATTTGGTATCCATTTTATGAGTATCAGAGATCAATGATTGAAGGCGTACAAAGAAAATTTTTAAAATATCTCTGGCTGAAAACATTTGGTTCTTATCCTGCAAGGGGTATTGATAACGACATTTTATTGAATGCATTCCAATTTACTTCCTGTGAAACTAGAAGAGTTTTTGCCAGCCTCACATTTCTCTACAAAATATTGCATAATCAAATAGACTGTTCTTGCATTTTATCCAGTCTTACCTTCCATGTTCCACGAGTTAATATGAGACAAAATAAAACCTTTTATCAGCCTGTCTCCAGAACAAATGTTATGCTTAAATCGCCCATATATACAATGTGTGCTAATTTTAATGCCATAAGTAGCGAGGTAGATATTCACTCAGATAGTATACGGAATATCCTGCAAGCATCCCGTCAAATTCCTAATTGATAACAGTATTCGCTGTTATTATCTATCATCTCTGATTTAGATTAAAATTATTCAAATCATTCATAATTATTTCTTTATTCATGATGAAATGTTTATTTAATATTTGTATTTTCTAAATATGTATTTGTTATTCTTATCGATAGTACCTAGGGTTAAGTTGGTTTGATATTTGTAATTTTAAATGTAGCTGAACTATTCTTTATTTTTTGTTTAATAGCTATATATCGTTTTTGTTGCTTATTAATGTATTTTTGTAATAACGTTTTTGTATGATTTGTCCTATAATTGGCTGCCGCTGTTGGACAATAAAGATTATTATTATTATTATTATTATTATTATTAATTTAGAAAGGGAGAGAAAAATACCAGACAATTGAAAAAAAGCTAGAATTCAATAAGATAGATACAGTATACGACGTGATGAAACAAAGATAGTATGTTATACTGACGACGTAATATTAACTGCGACTAGTAATGAAAATGCATCCAACCTGTAAATAACGTAACATGAACATAACCTATGTCATAAAAGTTTTGCGACCGAATATTCTTTACATTTCTAGAAAGGAAAAGCCTTAATGTAATTACCATTGGTGGTAAAACAATATAGTAAGCCTTGCTGACTTATATGTCAAAATTTTCAAACAACAAATATTATAGGTAAAGCGGGATTTTATACAGATGATTTTAGTACTGCTCCGAAAAATGTAAAATATAAGGAAAAAGCCAAATTTTCTGATAAAGTTTTCGTGTGGTGTGAAATTTCTTCAGTTGGTATGTCACAATCATATGTGGGGCGTGTAAAGGGCGATGCAGTTACCGGCGACTTTTGCACGCAAAAATGCCTTTCGAAATAATAATAATAATAATTGTCTTTTCTATCTATTATATAACAATGCAATTTTAATCAACACAACCTTGAGCGAAATTCAGGCTAACCGCCTGTTCTTGTACTAAACCCGCGTAACTGTTATAGTTTATCAATATACATCAAAATAATAATGTTATCATGTTCTGGCCTTATCGCACATCATGTTGTTATGCTAGCACAAGTCGGAAAGTATATGACAATAGATGGGAAGCTGCTAACGAAGAACAACCAGGAAGAAGGGACTATTAAGAGATCGGAGAAATTGATATTATCACCATCCAGACTTATGACATATATTAGGAGAACATTTATTATTGCATTTTTATTAGTGACAGCTGTTATATGTTGATTATATAGAAGTATTTAATTAGAGTTTGTTTCTGAAGTAAATGTGGGCTTGCAGTTATTGTTTCAATTTTTTTGGGACATACGTTATTTATTTATTTATTTTTTATTTACAGTTTTCGAGTTGCACAGAGCACATACCCAGTAAAGCAACGAGAGTTAGTAAAGAAAAACAAAAAAAAAAAACGATGCAACAAACAATGTTTGACCATTACTAAAAATCCGCTAAGATATAACCTTTAAGTAAATAATGATCTAAGCTGTCTGGGTACAACTAATTCAAGTCACGGAATGGTTAAAAACAAAAAACCCAAACAGTAAAAAAGCAGCTGGAGTATCCGTAGCACTCCATAATATAGTATGGCACAATAAGCATCGAAGTTACAAGTAGAAGAGTGTACTGCTACCTATCATTACATATGCAGCCGAAACAAGAGATGATTCACAAATAACCAAAATTTCTGAGAGAAATGATGATTAAACCAGATCCGACCATATAAGAAACGAGGACATAATAAATATGTGGGAAATACAGCCAATAAATGCATGGGTAAAAATCAGGAGACCAGCATGAAATGACCATTTATCTAGAATGGACAAAAAGATCACGAGACCGGTCATCAGGAGGATGGAGAGAGTGTTAGATTGGAAGAAACGGTATTTTTAACCTATATACCACGTAAAGAATAAACATTAGGTTTGATTGACAATTTTTACAAATACGAGTACCAACAACTATGATCATTGTTATGACCGATTTAATTCTATTGAAATCGGTATAGTTATAGAATCATAATAAAGATGTGTTGAATCAATTGCATTATATTTTAGTAAGTGCATTTTCACCTCATCTTTTAACAATTTACCGGCATATTTTTAACCAAATTTTGTTATATGTTTTACGGTTTTTGTAAATCATTTCAGTGAGTTTTTTCCAGTACAGTAGAGCTTAGAATTTAACACTAGAAATAATCTATTGTGGCAATTTAACGATGAATTTGTGAATAATAAGTAGGACAGCATATATCGCTACTAGTTCAATTTATAAACGCGCAAATAAGTGTATCGAAGTGGGCGGGTTTTTTTTCGAAAATTTGTTGTGAATTAATGCAATTTGTGTATTTTTTAGTTTTGTTTTGTTAGTTTTGTAATGAATTTTTCTTTAGTTTTTAAATTACAATTAATTAAAGTATCTCTGAAACAAATAAAAATCGGACTTGAACATATGAGCTTATTTTGCTCATTATGGCTTTCTAGGCATGCCTTAAAATATTTCCATTTCTTCCCGAAACACCCTGTATATTTGAAGACACAATTATTTAATAATAATATTGACTTTTAAATATAGGAATTTTATCTAGTTACATGTACTTTCTTATGGAACACCCTGTATGTTGGTAGCACTGTTCTATATACAGCGATAGGCATATGCCTTTACAGAGAGAAAACTTACGAAATTACTTTAAAAATCTATGAAAACATTTGGATATAGCTGGATATTATAGGATTTCTGCATTTACAGTAAATAATAGTGGGTATAATAATTATGGGAAATATCCATATGTCGGAATACTTGGAGTAAAAAAATGGGTGTAAAAGTCAAATTTCCAACATTAGCATGCAGCAACTAAAGACAAGATTAAGATTTCACAATGCCATCGTTTGGAGGAACTCCAGAAAGGAACAGAACTAGTTGTAACTGGAATTAAACACATTTATTACAGAAACAAAACATCGTTGTATTTTACAGTTCGAAAATATAGAAGCTTTGTATGTAACCAACTTCTGGCTCGAAAACGAAATGAAGGAAGTAGTATATAATTCCAAAACCTACACCAGAAGTACGTGGCGATGTTCGGAAACAGTTAGCAAGAGTCTCCGTGGACTAGAGGTAGAGTTTAGGTCTAGCAATACAGTGGTATCAGGTTCAAACACGGTTTGGAGGAGAAAAGTTTTTTAAATAAAATACGACTTTAGAAAGTGCAAGACAGAACCTTACAGCTAGTACGACAAAGATAAAGAATCGCTTTCAACGAATGCAAGAGAGATAGCATGATTGTGAGAGAGAAAGTGTGTGGAGCGTGACGAATACAGAGCATCACGTGACGAAATAAAAATCCAAAATGGCCGCCGCATCAATTAAAACAAAATGGCGTAGTGCCCCAGGAAATTTGAATATTAAAAAGCCCCAGGAAATTTAACTATTGCACAATTATCAATTTAATTATAAACCCTCAGGGCTTAATCAATTAAAGGTGGTGGGGGTGAGCGGTCTCCTTTCTACTCGCGGATATTTGAAATGCAAGTGCGGGATTTTAAACTGGTCTTAACAAAATAGTAAATTATGTATATTCTACATTTGAGGGAAACAAAACAAATCGTAAAAAACAAATAATAAAAAAATAAAAAGCAATAAAAAAAATTCATAATTATGTGACTTTGATAAAAATTTGAAATCTAATTTAGGAGATTATTAATTCAAAGTTATTTAATATGCATGATTTTTGATGATAAATAAAAATCATTTTGTCGTAAAACATACTTTAATTTTAAGTTGAAAAATTTGAATTATTAATTATTACACGTTTCGCCAATTATGTTGGCTTCTTCAGTAATTTATTTAACAATTACAATTTAGAGATTTATAACATTGTGATCAAAAGTATAAAGATTTTGGAAATTCGTTCACGACATTTTTCAAAGTTTTTTTTAATTAATAATTAATGGAGGAAGGTATTATTCATGATAATCCATACTTGAATGTAATTAAACCAGAACGCTTAGCAATTCTTAATACGAAAATTAAAAATAGCTAAGCGTTCTGGTGAAATAATTTAAATTCTTTTTAACTTTAAATTAAAGTATGTTTCACGACAAAATGATTTTTGTTCATCATCAAAAATCATGCATATTAAATAACTTTGACTGAATAATCTCCTAAATAATATTTCAAATAAAAAGCGTTCAAAAGATACAGATTTTTATGTGCACTAATTTTGGAAGTATACAATTATACACATTTTAATTTTTTTAAATAACTTTAAGGTAGGCAATTTTTTCATAGTATCGTCTATCAACAATATTTTTATATTTTATTGTTACATGGTTTTTTATGCATTAAAGGCAGCTTCAATTAAAAAATTATTATCATATTTGTAACAAAGTGTAGAAGATTGTGTTAAATTTTTGGTAAGTAGCAGCAACATCTTAATCAGTTTTTTAATACATTTTTAGTGAGATTACAATTACTTTTTAGCAACGTTCACTGAATTTCGAGCAACTTGGTAAATTTTTGAATAATGTATACAAATATAAAATATGGTTTGATCGTTTGCAATGTTTTTGTGGTAACATATTTATCTTTTATGATTAACCACTCTATGAAAATTATTACATCCCTACTTCAGAAATATACTTATAATAGTTATTTGTGGTACAAGTTAACAAAGAGAATTTTTATCCATGGGGAAGAAAATCTAATTTCCCCGAATTGATAAAATCTCTTTCTGCAAGTGTGACGTATTAAGTGTGACGTATAAGATTTTTCCATTGCCTACATTTAATTATATAATTAAGTTTTAAAATTTAATAATAGTAATTTATTATACAAGACGATAAAGTTAAATTTTATCCACGAGTGAATCGTTTAACGTCGAGACGAAGTCGAGACGTTAATGATTCAAGAGTGGATAGAAATAACTTTATCGTCGTGTATAATACAATATTTTTTTCTATAGCAAGAACTTTAAGAATTTCCAAAGAAAATAATGACAGTCAATCACATTTCAAAATGTCAGTAGCTAGATTGGGTTGCTACGATAATATGAAGCTGTCGTATTTAATTTAAACAAAAGTTAGAAAATTAAATTACTTTATCTATCCTTGATGTTAAAGTGCTACTTTATCTACCCTTGCTGTTAAAGTAAAACTTGACCTTTTGTTTTGAGTTGATAAAAGCACACTTTAACATGTGCTATAGAAAAAATAAATATTTTTCAACACCAACCTGCAGAGCTGTGTTTTATCTATTAAAATCCTCAACGTAAGTCTCATTTCAATGATGAGGATGTGTAAAATTTACTTTATGTACGTCAGTGTGTAAAATTGACTTTTAGTTGGCAGTTTTAAGTTTGTAAAACGACTGTTTAATAAAATGTTTTTATTAGTTTACGCCGCCAGTAGCAACGTGTTTAAAATATTTCATTAGGCACGTTGTCTGTAACAACGTGTTTTAAAATTTTTAACCACGCAAAATTACGACCGCTAGTAATCCTAATTTACATTTAAAATATTTTTTTTATATTTACCGTGTTTTATAGATTCTATCGCAGATAAAATATTGTACGATACACATGCGTAAAGCATTTTTAGTCACAAGCGGGGCTTAAAACGCTCGCTTATTCTCGTTTTAACGCTGCCCCACTCGTAACTAAAGACTAGATGTACGCACTTGTATCGAAAATTACTACTTTCTACACATATTAAATAATATGTACAATATTGATGCGTTTTTAATTGAGACAGTTATCAGTTATTCAATTGTCAGTTGTCAGTTAATCATATGCCAAGTTTTTCATAATTCTTTGGTCAAGGTGATAAATGTAATACAAAATGTGTAAGATATGATAGAATTGCGTGGAATGTGTAAAGTGTGTAAAGGTGTTTCATACGAACTGCGTTGAGATAGGAAAGGGTCAAAGGAGTTTACCCGGAACTTTCCTCGCTCGAATTACAGCAATTTGCAAATAAAAAAATTGTAATGATATTAATATTTTTAGTGCGATTTCAATTCCGCTGCTCAAACTACTGCGACACGATCCGGCGCCTATTAAATGCGCTTCTCGCTATGCTATAAAGACGCTATACCATTCTGCATATTTGCGATGGTCAGCCAGTACCTGCTAGGTTTAATTTTCGTCAAGGGTAAAGCCTGAGCTATGTAAAAATTATTACTTTTATTTATTCCTGAGTTAAAGCAAAAGTAGACAACATTTTATTTTTTAAGGTGTTTACCCTGTATATATTTGAACGCATGCAGAACATCCTCTTCCTCCAACAAGTAGTTTTTCAGCTATATCGCTAACCAATGGACAAACGGACCGTTATAGAGACATACAGAATTATTAAAACCTGTTTTTCGCCATTTCGAACTGAAAGATGTAAAAAAATCTTGGAAGGTAATTTTTTAAGATTACTAAAATGCAGGCTGTTGGAATTAATTTACATGCCTCAATAACGAAGATGTAACCAAGTTGGAACCCAAGGCGAATTTTCTTTCTGAGTCTACGTTATCAGACGTCATGCAACAGTTGGGCCAAATTTTGGAGGAGCTGAAACGCATCAAGGTTTCTGGTAACCGTTGTCACGACGAAATAAATCGATGCAATTAGTTTTTTCAACAACAAGCTTAAATAACGTTAAACATTTTAAATCCAAAAATTCGGTAGTGGAAAAGAAAAATACAGAGTTGAAACAAAAATTTAATGATCTTGAACAGTACTTCAGGCGCAAGACTGTGGAGATTGTAGGGGTGCCAGAAGTTGGTAATGAAAAAACCATCTCTGTGGTACAAGCGATTGGCTCTGCTACGGTATTTGACGTTCTTAGATCTATAATAAGACAGTCGCTTTATATCCATATGATAGATGCTTATCATCGTGTAGGTGTTTTTAGAATTTGCATCAGGCTAAGAAGTCTCATCCCACTAATTTTGAGTTTGTCAGTAGGCTGAATAAAGGTCCGAACACACATTCCCGGACCGTGCCAGGGCCGGAACACGGCCGTCACCCGGTTATGTCTCTGCCCGTTCATCTAGAAACCACACATGTCCGTGTGCCGGCCGTGTTCCGGACAGTGGGACTCGGAAGTTTTGTCAGTCTGCTTCGAAATCTTTGACGTGATCGGTTAAAGATATACGGGAATATTGTCTCACTTTTCTTCCAAACTCTGTCCTTGTACTCTGCATTTCTGAACTTTTCATTAGCTTGGTTATATTCTTATAGAGTACCTTAAACTTTCGAACCTCCTCTATCAGTCGTTCTATGTATATATTCACCCTATATAAACAATGAATTATAAAGTTTTCAAATGCTGCGATCAAAATACACCCACTAAGTATTTTCCAAACGCTAACACTTGTGTGAAAGCAGATCTAATCTACCACCGAGACCGGACCGTCACCGTCAAAAAGTAAGCAAAACTATTATCACCCGGCCCGGGCCCGGTCCGGTGACGGCCCCCGGACATGACACGGTGATGTGTGAACAGATGCATTTAATTTCACTGTGCAATTCATTCACCGGGTGACGGCCGTCACACGGCCGTCCTCCGGCCCTGGCACGGTCCGGGAATGTGTGTTCGGACCTTAAAGAAGACTTCGTAAGTTAAATAAAGTTGGTAATTTGAGTGAAGATTTGTTCCAATTTGTATCAACGAACCCTTACACAGGCCAATCACATATTATTTTTCAGGGCTAAAGCTTTTAAAGTGGAAAACATAAAATATCTTGTGAGCCATAATGGTAAATTATTTATGAAAAAAGAAGACTAAACCCGGGTGTACGAAATAAAATCAGCCAAGGTTTTAAACTGTCGTATTTAAGGTCATTACAAGGTTTTAAACATTTAAACTATTGTATTTAAGGTCATTATGAACATTCCTTATATAGCAGATATTTTTTTCACAGTATTTATGTTGTCGGTGATTCTAAGTGGATTCATTACCATTACAGGGTCACTGTTTGCTATGAGATTAATAAAGTATTGTTTGAAAGTTTAATTTTTCTTTTCTGCTTGCGATATGTTCTGTTATTTTATTTCAAGTTGAAGGCCGTTTAATATCTACTTTGATAACTGTCATTGTTACTTATTTTTGTCAATAATGCTATTCATGGGTATGATCTTAAATGTGGATTTATTAACTTGATTTTAATTATTTCTGGCTTCAATGATTATGTCTTGTCTGCACATTATGCTGTGGTAGAAGTAGCAAAAACGTGGGTTAATCATTTAATTTCTAATGATTTTATTTAGCTGCCTAGATGCGATTTCAAGAATAGAATCACGTGGAGTGAAGATATGGATATGTTAGTTAAAAATAATATTTCGTTTACTGTTATGTTGATGACGCATCAGCCTCTATTGAGCAAATATTTATAAAACTTAAAAGTACATCAGACCATTAGAACAATTGAACTATTCACAGAAAGCATAAATAGTAATTTTTGTATTAAGTGCGCGAAATGAGTGTTTTTTTAATGGCGCGTGAGAATGTCAATTTTCGCCGAGACCGTTAGGTCGAGGCAGAAAAATCATTCAAACGAGCTATAAAAACACGAATTTTGCCACGAAATACAAACAACGTTTTTTCTACAGCCGTCAAAAAAAGAATAAAAGATTCTTTGCAACAAAATCATACGTATATAGCAAATAAGTAGAATATAGTATATTGTATGTTAAGAGCTGAAAGTGCATTCTTGCCGCTTGCGCATGAATATTGCTGGTTGAGACGAAGTCGAAACCAGCAATCATGCAAAAGCGGCAAGCGCACTTTTAGCTCGAAACATACATACTATTTTTTCGACGACTGATCATATTATTAAAGGAAAATATCAAATTTCGTTTTATCGCAAAAATTAATTGACAATCAAGTTAACATTACTCGCGCAGTCTATATGACATGTGACGCGATTATTTCCACAGATGACGGGCGTTGTCAAGGAAACATTCGGACGTGGCTACCTATTTTGTTCACGCGGAAACCCAAAATGCTCGGCGAGCGGCAAAAAGATAAAAACGCACGCTCAGCGGCAAATGTCAACTTTCTGTTGTCAAATGACAGTGAGAAAAATCTACTTTCGATGGCAGTCGTCGAAAAATATTATTATGTAGGTACGTAACGTTTTATATGTGTTGTAACTAAGGAAATGGTGTTCCAAAACCGTTTTTTCACTGCTAACCGTGAAGAATAGTAATTTATTATACAAGACGATAAAGTTAAATTTTATCCACGAGTGAATGGAATGATTCAAGAGTGGATAGAAATAACTTTATCGTCGTGTATAATACAATATTTTTTTCTATAGCAAGAACTTGAACAATTTTAAAAGAAAATAAGTACAGTCAATCGCATTTCAAAATGTCAGCAGCTAGATTGGGTTGCTACGATAATACGAAGCTGTCATATTTAATTTAAACAAAAGTTAGAAAATTAAATTACTTTATCTATCATTGATGTTAAAGTGCTACTTTATCTACAATTGCTGTTAAAGTAAAACTTGACCTTTTGTTTTGAGTTGATAAAAGCACACTTTAACATGTGCTATAGAAAAAATAATATTTTTTCGACTTCGTCTCGACGCGACGTTAAACGATTCACTATAGTAGATAAAATTTAACTTTATCGTCTTGTATAATAAATTACTATTTTTCACATGTTAAAAAAAGTTAAACTTTGCGTATCTATAGCGATGCATAAATATCACGTTTTTTACGGCTGTAGAAAAATGTATTATATTGAATTTTTAAATATATCTGAGAATTAATGAGTTACTCATTCAATCGCTTCAGACGATTTTTTTTTTGTATTGGAGATTTTAACATAACAGCTTAACTCAATGTTTGAATCTTGTGGGTTAAACAAATTATCTCTGAACTAACTCAAATTACCAGAGATTCTACTACTTTAATTGATTTTATTATATTGTTATTACCCTATCATTATACTATTCGCAACATCTCTAATTTTAATTATGACAATTTTTGTGATGATCTTGAATCTTTTCCGTGATTGATATTGAGATGAAATATTTTACGATATTAATTAAAAAAATCAATTTTTTATCAAAATATTGTTTCATTACTGATAGTCGTCCTATAATAAAAAGTAATTAGCCACCGACTTTCGGGATTGGACCGTGTCATTATTGTGGTCGAAGGACTTAACCCCTGCTTTCGTAAGGGGCTGCATCAGGAGGAAAAGCAAAAGAGCACGGTAATTAAACGTGCAACCCACGTTAGAAGAGAAACTCTTCTAACGATCGGAAGGAGCATTTTTTACATAGGAGGAAGGGGAAAGCCTTAGTCCCGTTTGAGATTATTATTATATCCCCATTCTTCAATAGCAGAAAGATTCGTGAAGGAATTGAGATATACAAACACCCTAATAATCTCAATCGGAACGAAAGCTTTCCTCTTCTTTCTGTGTAGAAAATTCTAATTTCTAAGTTCCACACACCGTCACTCAACCTCGACGGCACTTGCCTATAAATTCTCGCATTCTCCTTCCGATCGTTAGAAGAGTTTCGCCTCTGACGTGGTTTACATGTTGAATTACCGTGCTCTTTTGCTTTTCCTCCTGATGAAGCCCGTTACGAAAGTGGGCGAAACGTTGAGTTTTTCGACCTCAATAATGACACGGTCCAATCCCGAAAATCGTTTGTTAGATTAACGGCCAGTTTTATAAAGGCCAGTAATCCGACGTTAACTTTAATTTGCTGTTAAAATAAACAATTTTTTTTACTAATGAATAAAATGGCATAATCACTAACGTTTTGATGCGCTTTTGTTTATTTTAACAGCGAATTAAAGTTAACGTCGGATTAGTGACCTTTATAAGACTGGCCGTTAATGTCATTAAGACAATGGCCGCGAAAGCCTCCAAAATAGTCTCAATAACCTTATAATAAAAATTGTAAGAGTGTATACGTCACATTTTTCGTGGTTAACCGTTAAACTTATGAGGTCCCTCGGAGATAAGGCACTAATGAAATACAAACGTACGAATCGCATTGGAAGTACTGCAAACAGCTGCGCAATTATACTACATTTTTCATTAGGCAAGAAGAAGGAACACATTTAGGGCCGGTTGCAGAAAGCAATGTTAAGTCTGGTGTTAGCTAACATCGCGTCAAAGTGAACAAAAACGAATCAAATCTCAAATGCTTATGGTAACTAACACATTAGTAAACAAAATTTCATGCGATTTTGTTCACTTTGACGCGATGTTAGCTAACACCAGACTTAACAATGCTTTCTGCAACCGGCCCTAAGAGTATAGAATTCATAAGAATAAATGTAGAGCTGGTTATAGTTATACAACAGCGCTTGTTAATAATTATAACAGATGATATAAACTGATATAGATAAAAATAAATTAATAGTCTTAGTTATGTTGGGTTATTCACAAGCTTTTAAGACAACAAATAATAATACCGAATTTCATTCTATTTGATATCAATGCTATAAGTCTCGTGCAAAGCTATTTAACCTATTGGGAAGTGAACTGAAGGCGGAGCTTAGTTAAATGGCCGCTCTAAGTAGGTACGATTCTTAAAGCCTATGTATTTCCCTAGTTAAACGCTGATTTTAAATGTTTTTTAGTATTCGTTTAAATAATTTTAGGGGCATAATATTGGGATATTTTAAGCTTTCATGGTATACACTTTAATTAAAGATGTGTAAACGGGATTTTAATAGGGCTGTTTTACCATAAATAAATAATTTAATCAGTAGTGCGTAAATATACCAATGCTGCATTTAACAGATTTCTAGTATTTTCTTAAATAATTTTACGGGCTTAATATTGAGAAATTGTAAGTCTTCATGATATGCATTTTAATTAAAGATGTTTAAATGGGACTTTAATAGAGCTGTTTTGATAGAAATAATTAATTTCACCAGCCGTGAGAACATCAATGGCTATTAAGTCATGCTGCATTATTTACAAAGTTTCTATTTCTAGTAGGTAGTATTTGTTACACACAGCAACTATTGGGGAATTTTAAGTCTTATGGAATGTAGTTAAAGATGTTCTAATGATACTTTAATAGTCACGTATTAGTCATCAATAGTACAAATAAATAAGTTCGTTACACGCGCAGAAGTTGTTTTGCGTTTACGTCTTGTGTTATTGGTTTTGCATTATAAATTTTAATATATATCATTACGATAATAAGTATTGTACTCACCAGGAAGAATATAATCTTTATTTTTAAAATGCAGAGAACAAACATGCATACTTTCTGTAACTTTTTTCCCCATTCTAACTAAACGAATCCATTCCTTTCGCCGATCTGCTTTCTGATTATTAATTTTTACAAATTCTCCTTCTTTAGGAAACTTATGGAACCGCACAGTTGTATCGCGTTTTGATAGTGATTTATAACCATACACGCAACAAAACCGTTTCGATTTATTCGGTACAGGAGAAAATCTAGCTCCCTCACGTTCACGATCCATTTTTACGTTAAAGATATCCCGTTATTAAAAATATAAACAATAAATTAATAAACATAAACAAGACACTGAACTTCAGCAAGAACAAACCTAGTAAAAACAAGAACAAGCAAGGTAAATGTACACATGTACCAACGTATTTCAGCTGCGCTCGAAAATAAAAGTAAAAGAATTTAAATTTTAAATAGTCATTAGCGGGGTAGTTGTAGGTCTGAGTCAGAGGAGAAAGTTGCCCGAATAAATATTCCCTAGTATAAAGACATTTCTCGCATTAGTAACTTTGTTATAAGCCATCAAATAATTAGCTTAAATCATTTAGCTCAATGCGAGTTTAAATTTCGACCTCATTGACACAGTTCAAAATTCTACCGCATGGTGGCGTAGCGCTTGGATTCAGTTGCCAATAGAAAACAAAAGGTTATTCTAAATGATCAGGCGTCTCTGCTGTTCTGGCTGGTGCACCTCAAAGGTGTATTATGGCCCGTCGCGGTATAAAATCTACACTTCTAGCTTTGGTAGACATAAAATGTTGCGCTTCTAATTTATATGCTGATGATACACAGTTACACGAGAACTTTCCTCCGAAAGGTGTGGAATCTGCCATTAATTTAGTTAATGACGATATAGATTGCCTCGTTAATACTCCAACAACGCAAAAATTAAAAATCAACGCCAGTAAAGTGTAGTCATGCAAAAATATAAATAATTTTATATCTGTGGAAGTTAATACTGTAAATATTAAAATTTATGAATCGAATAAAACTCTGGGACTGATTAGTGATTACTGATGCTAAATTAAGGTGTAGGGAACATATTTGCAAAGCAATTAGGAGAGCTTTTGTTAATCTAAGACTAGTATGTAATACAATAGCTCTGTTAAACCGTAATAATAACATATGTTAAGGCCAGGTAAAAATCATGCTTGTTCTTCCCGAATTCAGACCGCTTGGTCTCTTAAAGCGCATTTAAAATCATGTGCCTACCTGCAACCGCTTCCCCGCCTGTCAATATAGCCTATTTTTGATCCTACGGAGGACCGTTGCTTAGCTCGAAGGAGCTGCTGGAAAGCGGCTTTAGAATGAATCGGTTGAGTGGAGGAGAGAGCGCAAACGTATTTGCTTCACACCCTTGCCGTTTATCCAGACAGTTCACCACGTGTTCGTGCAGCTGTACATTTTTGGGCCCGTCGAGTTGTTGTTATTCAAGTTCTAACTGTCGAGTAGATCAGTGGTGCACTACGTGACGAAAACGCGGTGATAAATCCGTCCATTTGGATATCTAAGTTTTTGTTTCGGGGCACTAATTGTCGTTACGTGCTTCCGTGGAACTTGCTTATGCAAGTATCTGGTATTCTGTCGCCATCCTACTATCAGTACCCTTCCCTTTCTGATCGCAAACTTCCCGCATTTTGTCATTCCTGGTTGCCGACGTTGTCAGTATGACCACCTGCCTCAGCGTTCCTGTATTACGGCTTTCCAACTGGACATCAAAATCAATCTCGTCTCTTAACCACCAGGTATTGTTAAATTAGTTTTAATGTAGTGTTACGTTAGAATTTAAAATGTAGCGTCCACTTTTACAGTACGCGGCGTTCATTGTTTATCACGTTTGCTTGTTACTTTATGATTGTTGTTTATTCACGTCAGCCGATTAGTGATTGTAACGAAGCTTATTGTTTGTCACGTTTGTTTGTTTATTCACTCAAGTAAAGTAGTATTCGTATCAAAGTCCATTGTTTTTTACGGACACGCCTTTTGATCGTATTGTAATCTAGTGATTAGAACCGTGTTTTTACCTAACCTTATTAACCCCGCATAATTTAAGGAATTACTACTTGAGGTGTACCTGTACACTCATTTTGTTTATTTATCCAATAAACGGATATTCAAAATGATCTTTGTTTCTTTATAACTTGTGCATGCGTCCTGTGACGAATTTATGTATTTTTCTATAGCTGTTAAGATCAATGTCAGGTGGAGTGACGGGAGCTGAAGGTAGGTTCTTGAACCAAATGGAGACGCCCCTCAACAACGCTGACGCAATTGCAAGCCCTGGACTTCGGGCTTAGACAGGGTCTGGCATAGATATTGTCTCCACCCCAATTCAAGCCCGTGGCGCCCTAATCCCCCTTTATACGTATCTCGATTAGGACTACTCATGTTACGACGGCACTACGCTTTAATTAACCATTTGTTCAGTTTGGACCACGCCCATCTCCCTGTATACAACCGGACAACTCTTCTGTTACCAAACTGTTGAAGCGAGGTTAGGGTGAATCCTTTTTTACCCTTTAGTACAAAGTTTCATTGTCGTTAATGTCCGTTTGAGCTATAACAAATATTGCTTTGTGAATGTTTAAAGTATTGATACTAAAAGAATCCAGAGAATACATACTGCTGCTTAAGACTTATTTTTGGAATTAAAAAATTTAAATCTATAGGTAACAAGCTTAATGACTTATACCCAACAGCAATACCAGAAGAACTTTGTATGTTCAGAAGATAATCACTACCAAACACCTCCCTACTTTTGCAATAAAATTAAGATTTTTTATATCTTATTCACAATTTTAATATCAGAAATAAGTACCTGCTTATCGTTTTAACGATTTTTTTCTTATAATATTGCAACCAAGTAATTCACTTTCGTTTGGTAATTTTAGAATTCCGCCTTCGCATATTCTTGATAAGCAGACATACATTGATTATTTTGAGACTGGGAGTTCATCGGTAATAAAGCAGATAATCATCTTACCGGGCAGCAACGCCAATTATGCCATCCGATCGCAAAGCCACCAATTAAAATGCGACGGGCTAGCGTTCAGCTTGCGCTATACCCTTTTAAGCTGAGTATGGTTCGAAAGCTTAGACACCCCTCTTGGTGACTGTGCGGGTTACCCACCGGAACTTTGTGAATTTGGGTTCATCCGGCAGAAACCGGAACCGTTGACCCGCATACGGCCCAACCAATGCCACTACGAATCCGTCCTCATCAGCCGAGAATCTGGACACCAGACGCGGAGGTACCTGGGGCTTGTGCGAACTACTCGTAGTACTTTTGTAAGCGTTTGACGAATAACCGTCGAGAGCGAATCCTCTACCGCACATTTCTGCTACAGTTCAGCATTTTTACCGTACTGCTATTGCAGCATTTCTGTCTACCTGTACTCGTTGCCCACGACGTACGTCATCCTAGGATAGGGTAGCTCACACACAGTTTTCTGGGTAAACTCCATGCGGCCTGCTAGGGGTAGTTTGTCTCGGATACTAGTAATCGGAAGTCTACCTTCTACCTGCCACCTTAAGGGACAGCCTGAGTCGGATACTAGTATAGACAACCGGGTCGACACCTCTAACGACAGCTCGAGTAACTCTCTTGCCTCAGACACTAGGCAATATTTCTACTACAGTCCGACACCTCAAACGACGGGCTCTTTTTGCTTAACAAAGGTGAAGGCAAGAGTACGGCCTTGAAAGCATGGACTGTGTAGAAATCAGAGAAATCATGCGCTTATTCTTACTTCTCTGGGGCGCTTTTGTGCCGCCACACACCAGATTTGTTTTCAATGCGGGTTCATCTGCCGAAGCTACCGCGAAAGCGGAGACCGTTGATTAACATACGGCCTAATCACTACCACTACGAATCTGTCTTCATCTCAGTCAGCCGAGCACCGAGACACCTAGGGCTTGCGCTAGCACCCGTAGCACCCGTGTCTTGACAAGTAATCGTCAAGAGTGCACTCTATGATGCGCATTTCTGTTGTAGATTAGAATTTCTACCGTACTGCAGCACTTCTGCCTGCTCTCATCCGTTTACAGACAGTTTTCTGGGTAAATTTTGCGTTGTCTACTAGAGGTAGTTTATCTCGAATACTAGACATCGGAAGTCTGCCCGACACCTCAAGAAACGACCTGACGCACGTCAGATACAACACCTTTATCAACCGCCAGGATTCGTCTCGGATATTAGCACAGACAACCGGTCCAACACATCTAACGGCAGCTCGTGTAACTCCATCCCCTCGGATACTAGGTAATATTGCTACTATACTCCGACACCTCAAACTGCGACCTCACGTTTACCAAGTCGATCAGTCTGTTTCTGCTCATCAAGCTAAAATAATTTCGGGACGGGAAGACAAGAGTAAGGTTTTCATAGAATTCACGCACCCGTATCTGCTTTCCTGGGTCACCTTGGTGCCGGCTGTGTGGATAGGGAGGCGCCCACCGGAGTATGATGAGCAGACACACATTGGTCTATTTCTGAGACTAGGATGCACTGGCAATAAAGTATAAGCACCCCCTCGCGCACTACGATTGCAGTTCGTTCCTACATTTGGGACGCCACTGGAAACAATGCACCCGGTGTCACCCAGCATTTGCCGTACCCTTTTAAATCGGGTAGGGTCCAAAGACCTATTCTACCCTTTTGATGATTGTCCGGGTCACCCACCTGAAGTTTGTTAATGCAGGTTCATCCGCCGAAACTCCGGGCGAAACCGAAGCCGCTGACCAGCATGCGGTCAACCACTGCTACTACAAATCCGTCCCCATTTCAGTTCAGCCGAGCACTTTTAGATATCGAGCATCGAAATACCATGTACCGAGGTATCTGAGGAGCCGACACCTTTAACGACAGCGCGAATAACTCCCTCTCCCACGAGATTATAGCTAATTCTTTATTAACATTAAAGTTTCAGAAAATGTACAGTAATATTGACAATAAGTAATAAGTTTACAGTTAATCGTGAGACAGTTAACAAGCTGGCAGTTAATTTAGTTTTCAGTGTTTTTTCCAACAGTAGCCAGCCATTTATGATACAAGTGCTAAAATGACTGTTATTGCAGGAGACATGAAAATCATGAATTGAGGTCGTAGGCCGAGTTTGATAACATGTCGAGTGCAGTAACACATAGAGAGCATAGTTTGTATATGAATACCTTTTATTATAATTTACTTCGGTAAAACCTTTTCTATCACACTGTATTAGATATTATAGGTTATGTTGACGTACAGATTTACGAAAAATCGTGCGATTTGTGTTTTATTGCATTACGTTACATTGGTGACTAAAGTGACACTAGTGTTAAAAGTAGTTATTATAACTCCGAAAGCAAACGTTAAAAGCCTTCTTTTACATCATCTTGGAGAAACTTTTATTTATTTAACAACGTGTCAAACGAGCTTGAGAATAATTTTTTGTAGGCATATAAGAGTATGCTGTGTAATGTTGTTGGCCTTTAAAAATCCATGGTTGGAATTTAAATATTCGATTAAAAACTGTAGCTACTCTGAAACCAATAATACCCAGTGTTTTAAGTCGCGCTTACTTCAATTAGAACTTCAAATGGGACACTACTATTGTAATTTAGAACATGTGTCATATAAATTTAAAGAAACGCTTTTGACAACAACTGCAAATTATTGTTTATGTTCTTTGATATATGTAATTACAGTTCGTCCGTATTCATCTTCTAAATCCAGTTATAGCCCGTGATACAATGCTTTATATTCAGTTTTCATGGATTTGCCATTATGTAACCTCACATTTTTATAACACATAAAGAATACTCGTTACATAATTAATTGCGTTTGGTTTTAATACCAAAGATGTGGTTTGGCCAAATATATCACTCCTGTAAACGTACCATTGCGGTATTTAAAAACAAGTTAAATCTGTTTTGTCTTTTATAACCTGCTTGTGAGCAGTGGCGTAACGATAGGGAGTGCAGAACGTGCAGGTTTACGACCCAAGAGGCACATAAAGAGCGGACACTGTTCAGTTCTCATAAGTAATTATATTAAAAAAAATATCTTTGATTATTTGGAAGATTTCCTCGTGATTTTGTGTCATGGTTATTTACACACTACTGCAATATCCAATATTTTTGAAATTATAATCGAAATAACAGTTTTATTTAAATTATTACATGATTGATGTTTGCATTTCATTGTCAACGATTGTTATCTCTACGTCAGTGTTTGACTATTCACATATTGTTTATCTTTTGCAATTATTGAATCCTTAGTGTTGCTATCTATTGTCCATTTACAAAACTCGTGAACTGTAAATGTCAATTTTTTTAAATATTTGCTGAGTGTACCGCGAAATTACAGTTTTTTTAGTAATGTATTTCGGATGTAGTGATTTCGAGTAATATTTAAATGAAGTTTAGTTTTCTTAGTCGCGGGTTGTGGATTGCGCCACTGGAACTATTATCTTGTTGATTACTGTGGAATTAAGTTCAGTAAAATACAACCTTTTATTTCTTTAGAACACACGAACAAAATACAACATATACAAATTCGTTAATATTAATTTAAAATACAAATACGAATTTGAGTAGCCTGGTTTTCGATACCGAATTAATAATTAAATAAAGACCTTGGAAACTGATCTTGGTCCTCGACTCAGCAAAATGCGTACAAGTAGGAATATGCCGAAAACGTGATACTAAGTCAAAGTAAAAGTGCAGGTGATAAGTGATGAGTGATGTCGAAAACCAAGTTATTGCCTTTATATATGATGCTCCTGAATGGAAGGGACATTTTCTATTCTATTGAGTACAATAGGATTGTCCAGCTAAGCTCTATTGTAGCACAAGAGGTTGAAATTTTCTGTAGAAAAGAACTTTACCTTTTCGAGCGTTTACGACTGTATTGTCGACCTGGCTTGACTGGTTTATTGTTACTTGGGATAAAAGGGGTTTGTTGGGTGACATTCGTGCTGGTGCAGGCCAACTGGGCAAACGGTCAACTCTATAATCCCGCTACTTAATTTTTACCTGTAAGTATAGGGGTCAACTGGGCAAGGGACTGGCGCTAGGGCCTACACACATTTTTTACATTACACAGGAATGTTTTTACTAAGTACACACAAATCTTAAATCTACAAATAACCTAAATTCGTATCTTTACATTACACAGAAATGTTTGTACTAAGTACACACAAATCTTAAATCCGCAAATAACCTAAATTCGTATGTTTGTACAAAAATTTTTTGCTTGTTGCCCAGTTGACCCCTAGGATTTACGGACAAACTGACCATTTTGCCCAGTTGGCCTCCTCCGATTCGTGCGTTTTCCAGATAACTCCGTCTGTGCTGGAAATTGCATTGTAAAAGCTGTAGATAGTTAGTTACGATTGATTGTTCAAGTCGACAACACAAATCACATTTGACATTACAGATCTATTACCTCTTTCACCAGACCTGTCAAATCGCGAATTTCACCTTTTAGTTGATTTAGCACTACACTTTGTGTCACATTTTATTTTTCCCATTCCAATAATAAACCGTCTTTCGTTTCTCTTTTATTGCAATTGAAGTGTATGCACAAAAATTAAAGAATTTTGGAGATTATTTTTTTACAAGAAAGTGACATACCTCTAGTTTTTAAATTTCAAAAATTTCATTGCTGCCAAAATCAGTAAACAGAAGTTCCATTTGAATCTGCGGAATTTTGTCAACTCTATAATATTTCTTTATATATTTGTTTTCGAAATCATAGCGCATTCTCAATTTCTTTTTTATGCTCAAAAATGTTTCTCTGTTTTAATCTTTTTTCAAACCATAATAAATTTTACTGCTTCCTTAGCTGTAATCAAAGTATCGCATCCACAGGTCACTATTGGCATCATCATAGCTGTATATATTTAGTGTCGTGGTCCTTGTTACAAATTTTGCTTTAAATATTGACATCAGTGAAAAGTAGACTCCGTTTAGGGCTAGTAGTTGAATTTTACTTTGAATAGTATTTTTGAATTAAAATTAAGTTTCACTAATATTAGGAAAACCACGCTTACCGCAACTACATAAATAACGATAATTGGTAGTTATGTCATGTACATAATAAAAATCCAATATTTTAGTAGTCAAAAGAAATAGTATTTTGTGGTATAACTGACTGTTCATATAAAAAACCAGATAACGTATTGATCTTATTCATTTACAGTCACGCGGTGATAACCTGAAGTGGGTATAATTACAAATGCAAAAAATATGTAGAAAGCTTTACTCAGAATTTCCTTCGAAAGTGTACGTTGTGATACTAAACAATATTAAAAAGCAAAGAAAAGTAAGAATAAAAATATCTTAACGATTAAAATAATACTAAAACAATTAAGGTAACCACGTGGTAATGCAAATTGCATCCATTTTTAAATAAAAAAGACATCACCGTTCATGGAATTCGAACTTCAAAGCCTGCGAATGCGATTTCAACACTAGGCAACAGCCCGACCACTTTTCGCACGCTGACATGCATGACCCTTCCCATCTTAACACAACGCACTTATTCGTTGCCACTTTTCGCCTCTTACAACATTTATCCTGTATCTGTTGGGTCCTATTTTATCTAGGGTAAAACTTGAGCTATGTGCAAATGACTACTTTTATTATTTCCAAGTTAAAGCAAAAATTAACAAGAATTTATGTATTTAAGGTGCTTATCTTGTATATGTTGTGTCCAAAATATTCCCTTTTTCGTGAAGAGTAAAATTTCATTTAAGTAATAGCTCTTGAGGTAAAATAAAAATAAGCAGATTTTTTTAAGATGCTCGCCCTGTATATATTTGTCTGATATTTTCACGGTTTTAAGCCAGGAAGGCATTTAATTCGCATGCAAAATATCGTCTTCTTCAGTAAATATTTTTTGAGTTATATCGGCAAAAGACATACAGCCAGACAGACAGACATTCAGGCAGATAGACAGACAGGCAGACGAAATTTTCGTCATCTATGGATCTTGAAACGTGAAGTGTTTTATGAACTCGACTCCGACCACTTACCGGTAATAATCACTTATAATACCATGAGTAGTCAAAGTTATGTCGACTATTTTTGCGGTGGTGTCACGAATGTCCATTGCGCTTTGGTACGATTAGGACGAGTGCGATAGCACGAGTCCTAATCCAAAGCGCAATGGACATGAGTAGTGATACCACCGCAAAAATAATCTACTTAACTTTGACTAAGAATGGTATTCGAGGGACTATTTAATGAACCAAACTACTTTTTCAAATTAGTTTTCAGTAAATCTAGCAACAAACTACGCAATTTCTATAGTAACAGAACACTAATATTGACTTTTTCTAATAAAAATAGCATTTGTTAAAAATAGTCACTTGAATACCTTCTAGGAAGATATATCCGCTGATATTTTTTTGATTGGTCAAGAAACGTCAGAATTCTATAATTTCATTGGTTACTTTTTGACAGATGACAGGTGAATTGAATAGTCTACTTAACTTTGACTAAGAATGGTATTCGAGGGACTATTTAATGAACCAAACTACTTTTTCAAATTAGTTTTCAGTAAATCTAGCAATAAACTACGCAATTTCTATAGTAACAGAACACTAATATTGACTTTTTCTAATAAAAATCGCATTTGTTACAAATAGTCACTTGAATACCTTCTAGGAAGATATATCCACTGATATTTTTTTGATTGGTCAAGAAACGTCAGAATTCTGGATTTTCATTGGTCACTTTTTGACAGATGACAGGTGAATTGAATAGTCTCATATATAATTGAACTCACAATAACATGCACTGCACCTAGATTGATTAACTGCATAGTTGACTGGATCCACTTTCAGGAAATGCTAGACAAAAATGTCAAATATCCCAATAATCAAACAACTCCGGAGGAAATCGTCTTTAAGTATCTGAATATGCCGATATGGTATTTGTGTACGGTATTTGTGTTGGAAATTGTCTTTCCGCTAGAAGAGAATACGTTAGACGTTTTCTTAACGGCAGAATACCAAATTGCAGGGTGTTCAGTTATGTGTTCAACAAACTGCGTTTGACTGGTACATTTCCTAGCAGTATTATTGCTTGTAAACGTGCAAATGTACAGAAATAGAAGGCATCAGTTAGTAGAACATAGTCTTTCAACAAGCATAAGAAGAATTTCTACACGAACCGGTGTTCCACAAGCAACAGTATAGCGAACATTACGTTTGCACGGCTTGTATCCTTTTCATCTACAACGTGTACAACACCTTCATCCAGAAGATGTCTGGCTTCATCTTGGAATTTTGTAGGTAGATAATCGTGAATCGCCGAGTAATTCCATTAATTTTGTTCACTGATGAAGCAAATTTCACTCGTGACGGTATCAACAATAGCCGTAACTCACATCGGTGATTTTATAAATGTATGCTGTGGTGTCATCGACAATAACTTGATTGGGCCTATGATATTACCGAATCGTCTTACAGGCCTAATTTATCTAGACTTTTTGCAAAACCAGCTTCAATTGTTATTAAACGATGTTCCTTTGCTACAAAGGTGGTCATGCACTTCCAACATGACAGATTTCCTGCACATTCTAGCCGTCAAGTGACAGATCATCTAAATGACACATTCCCAGAACAATAAATCGCACGCTAAATCTTACCTCTTTAGATCTTTGTTTATGGGGTTGCATGAAAAGCGAAGTATATAAAGAAAGAGTACACACAATAATTGGTCGCTCGCATTGTGAATATTGCTGCTTTCATAAACGAACAACAAGACTAACTCAGAAGAGTTCGAAGGTGTATTGAAGTCGGTGGTGGTATTTTTGAGCATTTGCTTTAAACTGCTGTTGTTTTGTTTTATTTTGTTTATAAATAAATGCAATAAATAAGTGACTTGTCTTTCCTTAATTCGTTTAAAGATACTTTTAATGGGTAACATTAAAACAGCTACATGTCCGTAATTATTGAGAATTGGACATATGTTTATATGAACTTTTATACTCAAAATAATCCATACTACTACATCCTAAAATATTTACTATTCATCGTGAATCACCTTGTATATTATAGATTTAAACAAATAGAAAAGCCAACTTCAAAGGGAGTGGCAAAGAACAAGATACCCGATAATAAAAAACCTATCTCATCGCATCAAAAGAAATCTTGTAGCTTACAGAACTCTCAACAATGCATAAATGACCTTGAACCAGGAGATCTAGGAATGTGGAAAACAAAATAAAATATTACGCCGACCATAAGGAGAGCACACTCTACTTGTCACCTGCTGCAAAGAGTTGTAGGAACAATAGAAAAAGGTTTTGAAGATAAACAATACACAGTCGCGTTATTTCTGGACATAGCCCAGGCCCACAAAATATCGCATATCCATATCTCCGAATACCTCAAAGCTATATTGTACTTCTTCCTAGAAAACCGCTTAGTCGCAGTAAAAATCCACACAACAGTCTCTACAACCAGAAATATTAGAGCAGAAGCGCCCCCCCCCCCCGACCGAAAGAATCCTAGGCCTCATTTTGTACAACATCGTTGTGCACGACATTCCCAGGATAGTGGCGAACCTTGCTATGTTTGCTGATGACACTATCCTCCCAACCAGAAATCAAAATCTAAATCTAGCCATCTAGCAGCTCCAGAAAGCAACCAATATCGCAAGCTGATGGACATTAAAAATAAAGCACTCCAAATGCGCAATACAAATCTTCAGTTTAAGACGCATGAATCAACCCCAACTAATAACAATCAACGACCACGATATCGAGTGGAGCACCAATGATTAAATACTTAAAGGAGTATACTTAGACACTAGACTCACTTGGAAGTGTCACATATTAAAAAAACTAAATGAAGCTTATACAAGATCCGTCCAATTATAATAATAATGGCGAGGCATTAACACCCCATGAAGAAGCTTGGCCTGCAAGGTGGAAGTTCAGAGCTTCCGTATCCTCGCTCTCACACCTGGCTGTAGCATGTCAAATTCATGATACGTGGTGATGTGGTGAGCATCACGCAATAGACAACCGCATTTTATCCCTTGCTCTTTCCAACGCAGGTTCCCAATTATTTAAAGCGACTGGGTAGGCCGCCCGCCAGGTATCGATTCTGGGATTTAAACTCTAGACTTCCGCACCGCAGTCCAATGCTCTAACCACTGAGATACACTGGCGGTCCAATTATACCCACGGATTACATAAGCGATTAACCAAAAAGTTTCACCAAAACGTGAATAATTGCCGAGGCGCAACTTTTTACAAACTAGGACATAGAAAACTACACACCATGCTAAAAAGACGACTACCTCAATTGGTCTACCTATCATCTACTATGGAAAGTGATAGTGACTAGTGATAAACAGGTGACGAAACCCTTATAAAAGAACTATTCATTTTTCATATAAAATGTTTTCACAGGAGCGGCAAGTGCCCTTATGTTTTATGCTTTTAGTTAATTGTGGTCATTTAACATTACCATGAATAGCAATTGAACTGTTGAACTGAAAAAGTTGTTCTATCTACGGATCAGAAGTATGGACCTTAGTAAAACTAAAAAAAAATCCATGCAAATCGGATATTGGCATAGATGTTGTGGTGTAACGTTACTTGGCCGTATCAGATATGAAAAAATAAAAGAAGGTATGGAAGTAAATACCACATTATTTGAAATAGTTGAACAACGAAAACTGCTATGGTATGGATATATGCGGAGGATGGAGGATGGAGGAAAACTTACCTAACAGGGAAAAAAAGTGAAAACGACCTGTGAAACTACCAAGTTAAAACAGCACTGCAAAAAAGAGAGTTAGAGCGAAAGACACTGTGTAATAAGAAGCAATGGAGAATGGCTTGAGGAAAACGGCCGAGGAAAGCTGCATAAAAACCGCTTACATAGTATGCATTTAATTATTTTTTTTTAATATATTGCTATAATATGTGCATGGTTTGATATTAATATTCTTAGATTTTTATTTAAATAAATGACTATCATGTCAAAGTGTTGGGTTTTCTACATCCTAGCAAATATTATTGAACGTTTAATTATAGGAAATATATTTTCTATTAAGATAATTATCGTGGTTTTTATGATTTTTAAAAGTAATCGCTCTAGTCACCGCATGTTTATCCAATGCGACCGCTACAAAATTAGATATTTCAACTAATGGAAACAACTTTGTAAACATCGCGCTCCAATCTCACTATTTATCAAAACAAGTTGGCTCCTTATTAATAATTACATCAGTGATTACGTAAAAGTGCGTTACCTAAGTGTTTTAACAAACATAAATAAATAGACGCCACTACAAAACACTCACGATGCGCTTCTTCCGGAAATGTGCAAAAACCAACGCCACTTTGAACATTTCTAACATTATTTGGCGTCCCTGATGAAAAATAGGATACCAGGCGTCCCCACAGCAAGTCCCACGACGAACAGGGGCTTCTATTTCTTTCCGTTGGCCTGCAGTAACAAGCCAAAGCTGCTTACAACTCCGTCTTTGCCCCAGTCCTAGGGCTCCGCACTGCTTAGCACGAATGTCGCTGCTTCCTTCCCGCTTCCAGAGCTATACTAAATTCAAAACAGCTCCAAAACAGGAACAGGAACAGGAACGGCAGATACCACTCGACGTGCTATTCAACACTTTTTCAAACGCCTGTAGGGGTGCAACGAATCAAAGCAACGCTTCCAAAGCCTACCCAAAAACACTGCACTAATTATAAAACACTGGATTGGGAAAAATGGGTATTTTTTCGCTTTTAAATGAATTATATGTGGGGAAGCTAAAATAACACACCTCGCAGCTTGGTTTCACTTTCCTCTCTTTTTGCTTTTCCTTATCTTACATTGTTATTTATTATTTCTAAGCCTGCTCTGACTACATTTTATGTTTCAATCAAGGTTCATATTATTTTTAGTACCGTTTTTACAAATTATTAGCTCAAGGTCAGTACTACTCATAAAATTTGCAAAAATTAAACTAGCACATTTATAGAATATTTTGGAAAATAATATTTGAAATGTTATTATTTGCTGTCATAATTTAAGAGGATTTAAAAGTGTTTATTGCAATATTTATTTACCATTTGCAATCTGCATACAGTACAGTAAGCAAAAAAATATGAATGTAAAGAGGTGACATGGATTAACATGACACTCTGAGTTTACTTATGCAATATGAATTTAGAAAATAAATACGAATAACACAATATAAAGCGTAAACCTATGTGGCAATTCCAGTGGCTTAAATCTGTTTAATCTTTGAATATTTGCACTAATATCAAGTAGGTTTATTGCGAAAAAGTTATTATGCTCTTCTAGTTTGTTGTAATATTTTTCACTATATTTTACTATTGCTTCTTTCACTGTATCATCTTTCAGGTCACTTAATATGTCAACATTTTGTAGGAAATGAGGGGCGTCGCACATAGCTCGTAAAAGCTTTGTCTGGAAACGTTCAATGATTTGGATGTTGGTGTTTGCTGCTGCACCCCATAGCTGAATTCCGTATGTCCAGAGAGATTTGAAGGTTACATTGTATACTAGGAGATTATTTCGGAGAGTTAGTTTTGATTTTCTGCCGAGTAGCCAGTAGTGTTTCCTTTTATACCAAATATGCGTCTTCCACGTTAGACCCTTGTCCAGATGCATATCGAGGTATTTTACTTCTGTCACTTGTGGTAATGGTACATTATTAATTAGAACTTGAGGAGTATTTTCTCTGCACTTTGTAAAAGGTAATGTCAAGAGACTTGGTTTTATTGATGTTTATCTTCCACTTTTTAGTTGATTTTTCGATGTCTGTTAGATTATTTTGTAACATACGAGCAGCTATAATTGGATCTCTATGTTGAACCATTATGGCTTCATAAAAGGGGCCCCAGGACGATGCCCTGATTAACACCAGAACCAATTGGACGAAACTCAGTTTGCAACCGATCATATTTCACCTGAAAATATCTCTCTTCTATTTAGGATTTTAGGATGATGTAGTATGAATGGGGCAGTGAGGTTTTTTATTTATAAAGGAGACCATCAAACCATACTTTATCGAAAACTTGGCTTTGATCAAGGAAGGCTACCGTGAGGTAAAGTTTTTCCTCGAGTAATTGGTTTATAAATCGATTAAGCGATGGACCTACTGCATGGGTGAGTCTATAATTGGCATAAGTAGTTTGCCTAATAGTTTGCTTGTAATAGGTAATAGACTGATTGGTCTATAAGAGGCAGCATTTATTAAGTGGTTTTTCTGGCGTTAGGATTATAACTATTTGAGCAACCGTCCACTGGACAGAGTCATATCTTAGCCCCAAAACAGCATCACAGAGAGTTGTAAATAGGACTATGCATTTTCTGGTTAGTCCTTGAATTATGTGTCCTCCATCAAAGCTAGGAGTCTTTCTAGGGTGCAGGTTTGTTTTGATCATATCGTTGACTTCCTTAACGGTGAACAAGTCTGGTGTGGAGATATCTCCTCTTCTATAGATATTGAAGAAGGCAAAAGTTGGAACCCTTTTTGGCTTCCTGGCTACTTAGTTAATATATATTAATATAAAACATGACGTCTATTGTTATTGGGGAGCTTCATCCTCCATACCTCTAACCACAAGCCAAAGAAATCTATACGGTATTTTGAAAGTCTTCTAGTTAAATCTTTATGCCAAAAATTATTTAAATTTGAAAGTCTTAAATTGAATTAAACGAAATGCTTGCTTTAACACTTTGTACGTCAATAAGGAGTCTCTGGAGAGTAAATATTCACTTAAACTTTTTCTTGCACATAACGTACATCTTTCATGAAACACGAACACCATGGAACCGATCCGATGCAAAGGCATTTATTGAGTGAGTTTGCCTTCTTATAATTTTTACAATGTGGTTATGTCACTTCAAGTCAGAAGACATCGTTACACTTAAGTCTTCCTAATATCTTGCTGAACATAGCGAGATGGTAAGTAATGAAAATGTGGGGTTATTTGCAGCCCAATGTCAAACGGTACAATTTCTGACATTTAGTGTTAATAGCCAGTCTGTTCTCTAATACTTTGCGATTCTGCTGAATACAAACGGACTGGCCAGTGTTGGGTAGTAACTAAGTAAAAGTAACTCGTTACTAGTAACTTAATTACTTTTGTGTTTTCAGTAATTGTAACTATAACACGTTACAATTATTTAGTTACTTAGGTAACTGAATATGACAAGTTACATTTTCGTGCTACAAATGTAAAATATTTTAAAATGTTCGGTTTTTGATGCGTAGTATTTATGAAATTATACCTGAAGCTGAGGAATCTGTGGAAATTTCGAATGCTTTAAATTTCCAACGATTAGGGAAATATTTATTAAATATAATACTACCCTCCCTTCCAGTGCTCTAGTAGAACGATTGTTCAGCACTGCAAAAGACGTTCTCCAAACGTACAAAATTAACTGATAAAATTTTTGAAATGCAGTTATTAAAAACCAATAAATTTTATACATAAGCAATCAGACAGAAATGTAGAACTAGGAATCTAATTTGCTAGTAACAAAAATTATACCCTATAGAATATTTGCTAATAAACAATTGTGTATAAATATGTGTTTCTGTTGATATTAAGTTGATAGTTATTGCATGTAGATTAGTAGCCTCTCATAAAAAAAGGCAACTTAAAAAATAAAGAGTTATTTATGGTAACTTAGTAACTTATTCAAGTTACTTTTATAATTCTGTAACTTAGTAACTTACTTAGTTACTTTTTTGCCGAGTAACTGATTAACTTACTTAGTTACTATTTTAGAGTAACTTACCCAATAGTGGGACTGGCTAATTGAATTTTCAAACAATTTGGTGCGATCTGCCAAACACGATACTACTGAATGGAAGCCTTTTACAAAACCAAAAATGTTAATGTTAAAAAGTAATGCCTGATAACATTTTAGCCTCGCTTAGTATTCCTCGATGTTTCTACGTATTGTCACCCTATTAAGGCCCTTTCCTGATCTACGTATTTATACTCATATTATGACATTTGCGGGCTCTCCACTATTCAAAATGTTTGCCATTGGTGAAACGAAATAGGAGATTAGACACTGTAGAGAGCCCTGACATGAACTCATGCTACGTATCAGACAGAACGTTGTGTTGGTTTAGGAATCTCATTAATTCCCACACAATTACTTTGTTCGTGAGTTTACATGCAACCGAAGCCAAGCTTACAGGTCTATAATTGGAAACAATTAAGTATTCACCTTTTTGTAGATAAGCAGCACAGCTGAGTAACGTTACGGAATCCATTAAATTTTGAATAAGAATTATGGGGTCCATTTATTTGTTACACACAGTCGGTGATATTTTAACGTAAATTGTACTTTTTAAAATGTTTTTATTAAATTCTTTTGGAAAATAGTAAATTTGCCATACAAATAATGAGTACTAAAACTAAAGTTCTTATAAGTAGGTATCTACATCACTATTTAGGAGGATAACATGTATAACGCAAACACGATATTTTTGAGTAGCAGCAAAGCGAGCAAGAAGAAATGATAATGTATACATAAGACAATAAAATCAATAATGATATGTCGTAGTCATACAGCAAATTTAGGCAAATTATTAGTTGCCTAAGCATATGTTAAGTGCATAGGCCACATCACTGACCGTGGACACTACATCGGACCTTTGAAGTGAAACAAAAACGAGCAAAGGCTACAACTAACCTAAACAAGCTTGAAAAAGACAACTCATTTTTGCTAAATTTCGTTATATCACTGATCTTTAGACATATTATGATGATTTGTCTAAATTTTCGTTATGCCTACCACATATTTCAAAGAAAAATAATACTAAGTTCAATTTCACCAATAGTCTACACAAAAATATAATTTTACACCAGGAGAAAAAATTGACGGATCAAATAAAAGAATAAAACAAATTTAAATTCAAGCACTTACCAAGGCTTTACTAATACTAGTCACGGGCGAATGGGGATTCGTAAAAATTATAAAATTCGAAGTACATCGGCGGTTAAACACACCGTACATACTAAAAGCAGTTAAATACAACTACAGCTAGAAAGTTTATATCAAAATTAATATTACACGAATAACACTAGCTTTATTATCGTTGAAGCAACCCCAGAATTTAAACTAGTACTATATGAATTAATAGAGAGAACTGACTATACAAACAATATACGGAGATGCAAACAAAAATAAGAAACTTGACCAATTCTGGCGCTTAGAACCGATGCAGCGAAGTTAACCCTAATTCATGTAAGCTTTATTAGGCGCTCAAAAAAAAACTATTTGCTAACTTAATTAACGTAATGCATTATTAATCGAAGAGGCGTTTTAAAACAAAACGCATTTATAATTTAATAAAATTATTGCTTAAAAAATAAGCTCTTCGCTAAATGCCAGCATGCCCTTTCAAGGGGATAATAAGCAAAAGAACAAGATAATTAATCCACCCCGAAAACGGATTGGAATTCTGCTAAGCGCGGCTAAATTTCTTTGGAGATGTTAAAAGCATGAAAGATGTGGATATGTTATTTTTATGGTGATATAAATAGTGTTACAAAATTCTCAAAAACAGTTAAACATATAAATAATAGAATAAAATATTTTATTGTCAATCCTGTAAATCCTCTAAACGAGAATATTGGCAAACATTTCTTTAGTCATCAATTCTCTGGACGAGTGTATTCATTCACCTACTTTTTACAAATGCTTAATCTGCAATATCTCATAACGTTTTGTGGTTTATTTAGAGATATACATTTTTTAAGTTGATATAGCCACCATCAGATAATTTGTCAAAACAGTTAGCGTCTTTACTGATTGCGCAGAGTAGGATATTGCGACTAATCCTGTACTTCTCGTATACAGTAAACGCTATTTCTATTTAAAAGATATAGCAATAATATCAACATTTTCAGTATTTGGTGTATTTTTTCTCAAAATATACATATTGCCGCTGAGTGTCTTACTTTAAATACGTCATATAAAGGTTTAAAAAGTTATGTATAAATAGCAGGACGAACTCGCCTTAATTATTTCAATTTTGTTCCTTGCTCTTTAATTTCTTTTGAAAATGAAGTTGTTAAACGAGCATTCTAAAAAATTACAAAAACAAAGCAGCGTTATCTACTTTAGCAATTTGGCAAGTAAAAGTGTCAATATCGTTAGTTGATATCGCTGATGGTGCAGAGAGGGTCGATGATATAGTATTTCAGACGTAAAAGTAACAAAGGACAGAAGTGTACATCTGTATCTTTCGATAGTTATTAAAAAAACCTTGCCGGGACAGAGATTCGAGCTCTCGACTTCAGGCTCGGCAAGCTGGCATTATGCCGTTACCCAATCGTGACAGCTTAGTTACAGTCTACGACCATTTAACGTATATTGCTGGCGACTAAAATACATATCGACAAACACAAAATACTAAAAAGCAACGTTGAGCAGCTTTTAAGTTCTTTGCATTAATATTCCACACAGACCGGCGAATCCTGATTAGTTATGATGTTTTCTAGTTATTATGTTTACAATCATGCGGCGTGACATACTTGACTTTTCCTAATTTTTCCATTTTCCTTTAACGGCAAAGCGGTTGCTGTCTTCACAAAAGTTATGTAGTTTTATCCGACCTTTTGTATAACTTTGTGTTAGTCGCAACTGATTGTGCGGAAGTAGAATTGCATACATTTATTTTACGTTTCGATACCACAATGACATGTATGGATAAGTGATATGTTCGACAAAAACCACTTCGTAGCTATTAACACCAAGCGCAAATAATTATGTTAGGTGTCTTGTTTTTCCTTCGTTATGAAATGTGACATTGCATAATATGCAAGGTTTATGAAAAAGGCTTGATTTAAGTTCAAGGTTTACTGTGGCTAGAAGTGCTATCGTTACTATTTATGTGTAATTAAGAGCATTTTTGCAAAGTTTTATTGTCAACGCTATTTCATTGTTGAGAGCGAACGGTTGATATTATTATACTTTAAACGTTAACATCGACTTTGCGCAACAGTACTTCTTTTATTTCGACATTTATTTCAACGTCCCAACAAATTTACTTTGATAATGCGTCTTTTTTTATTCTAAAAAGCGGAAAAAAGTTAATCCAATCCTTTACGGAGCTTTGTAATTGTAGCTCTTATAAATAGCTTTAAATTTTTCCTTAGGATTCTGTGTTCGTTTTATTTCTTGATTCTAAAATATAGGCATTCGCCTGATAGCCGAAATCTTTTTCACAATAGAAACATTTATTTGGCATTAAAACGCTGTTCAGTATATCACACGGTGAACTCCTCAAACTCAGCGAGAGGAGGAAGTGAGGTAATTATTAAAGTTTAAATCTCCAATCATGGGAAAATGAGAATAGCTGATGAAAAAATCCAAGTTACAGGGGGTGGACATTAAAACAAAAGACTGTTCGTTAGTAGTTGCTGCAATTTACTTACTACCTAAGCACATAAGATTGTTTAAAACTAGATACAAGATATATTTTGGAAAAGTATTTTAACGATTCAGTATTAATTACAGTAGCATATGGCCCTACTGGGCAAATTTAGAAGGGGTTACAAGAAGCAGAGCATGTGATAAGAAAATTTGGAGAAAATTTTAAAAACTCAAACGGCAGAAGAATTATTGAGTTTAGTAATCTAAACGACCTAATTATAGCAAACACCTTTTATAAACATAAATAGATATATTCACACGAGAAGAGAAGGGTAGAAGGGAGAGGCCTATAATTGACCATTTACTAATTGAACGGACATACAGAAAAGAAGTTCTGGTTGTAAAGGTCAGGAGAGGCAGTGAGTAGGAAATAATCAATATTTTCTAGTAGCAAAAATGCAGGTAAACGGGCTAGACCAGAGGAGAATAGAGAAAGGGGAAGCAGTAAAACGTCGCGAATTGATACAGGTGATGTAGAAATACTTTGGTAAAAAAGGTGTGCGCAAAAGATTGGGGAGTGGCAGTAGTTGTTCCTATATAGAGAAAATGTGATAGCACGGAGTGATACGAAATGATACTGGAGAGGAAAATGTGGGGGGTACTAGATAAACACTGCAAGACGGCCAACGTGGTTTTAGACCAGGTAGAGGAAGAAGACCTGATTTTCAGCGTGAATGACCATTACATATGGGCTTAACGGACTTGGATAAAGCATTTTACAATGCACCAGGATCCAAAATATGAAGAAACCTGGATCACTGGAAAGTAGACAGTCATTTGTTCGAGGCAGTAAAATGTCAATACGCGGAAATAAGAAACTATGTCAGATTTGACGATAAATGTACAGAGGAGTTTGTTACAACTAAAGGGGTTAGGCATGGTGGAATATTAAACCCAATCCTTTTTATTGCATTGATGGGCGATGTGACGAAAACGTGTAGTGCAACAACGAGTGGAGTAAAAGTTGGAGCAAAAAAATTACAACCAGTTATCATAGAAGAAATTATGGACGCAAATGACTATGTGATATTTGCGGAAAACAACGACGAACTACAAGGAAGCCTACATGCTGGAATGAGGGATACAGCATACATCCGTTGTAGACAATAACATCCGGCCAGACATCCACACCCGCTTAAACAAGTCTCGACGAGTCCGACATTCCCAGACAATGACCCACATCCGGTTGAGCCTGGGAAATATTTTGATAAGCGTAGGAATCTTAACAATTTTTCAGAATTAGACTTTTAGCCCCAAAATTCGTCGTGAAAATCTTGTAAAATTTTAAAATTAGATTTTTAGCCCAAAAATTCTTCGTGGGAATCTTGTAAAAATGTCAAAATTAGACTTTTTGTCCTAAAAATTCATCGTGGGAACCGAAAGTGAAACCTAACCATACGACCTTGATCTCGCCACGTTTGTTCGGGTAACATGCAAATTGCGGCAGAACTCGCCTAACTGCACTACTACGATGTTACTAGCAAAAACGGAAAAAGAGGTCAAAGTGCAGATAGGAAATGTACTGTGATGTTAACCTGGCGCAAAGCCCCGAACTGTTTATAAAATGACTCTGTTAAATGCAGTTTTGTCCCATTACAGATATTTGCGTTTTTGCCAACCAGGTCGATAAAGCAGATCCCCACGCCCTACCCATTTTAAAATTACCAACCATAATTCGCCAAACCAGCGCCACTCCACATAGTGCCTACGGATAATAACAAAGTCCTGTCATTACTGGGGTAGCTTGAATTAATCTCCCATAAATACAAACGAAAACAGTTAGTAACCATTACCCTACTAAATTGAGAGAGCTAATTTAAAAAAAAGGAAATCCAGGAGAAAATAGCAGCCAAATAGATCACCTGTAAAAATATATTAAATCGGCTTACACAACAGCTAAACAGAGAGATTCCAGAAATCAAGAACGCAGCTGTCTGTTCGTGCTTGAGAAACCCCGCACAAGACAAACAATAAGACTGCACACTACGAAAAGCCACTAAGATGATCAAAAGCCTCATTCTCGACGAAATAAAAACGGATAATATACGGCGGACAAAAACACCAAGTACAAAACTGACGCTGCAAAGTATCTGCAAAAGAAGTGACATACAAAATTAAAAACAACTTAAATACACAGAAAGCACCTGGATGTTGTGTAATGTTTTACGAAATACTTGAAAAGATTTCGAGGAAAGGCAAAATGAAATTAACTAATATTGTGAACGCAGTTGTCAGATTAGACCATGTGCCGGGTATCTGTAAATTGTTCGAATAATTTTTTCTTAAGGGCTTACAACTTACCATAGAAACCAAAAGCCTAGTACCAAACCACTAATTTTACAACAACGTGTGGCATCGAGAATTGATGAGAAAACTAAAGAAAGTGCTGTCAAAAGAACTTTGCCTACTGTTAGAATAATACATATACAATGAAATATTTAAAGTCAAACAAAAAACAGACTACTCAGACTTGTACCAGATAAAACCATGGGTATCTCAGGGAAGTATACTGAGACCTATCATATATTTACTATACGACTATCACATCTCATAAGCAAAACACATTATGATTGCCACTTTTGCAGAGAACCTGGTCATAGTCGTGGTTGGTAGATCTATTGAAGAAACAACAGGGCACTTGCAGCATGCTTGAAGGTCAGCAACTGGACTAAACAATGGCGGAAACAAGTAAATTACATAAAATCGGTTCATACTAAAAATACTAAAAAACAGTCACATACCACATAATAAAAATAAAGTAAAGTATTTGTGAATGGCCATAGATAATAAGCTGGTGTGTGGTGATCATACCAAGAAAAAGAATAAAAAGCTGATATCATCCTCGGAAAAATCTACTTCCTACTAGGGAGGAAGTAGCTATCCGTATAAAACAAATTACCGATTTATAATCAAGTCCTAAAACCCGTACGGTGTTATGGTGTACAGCTTTGTCTTAAAAGATGCACAATAAACGCTCAATGGTAGTGTAGAAACGACGACATTTACACAGAGTCATACCCTAATATGAATTTACGAAAAGTAATTAAGAAAAAGTACACTCAGTTATGTACAGCGAACCACAGGCGCCGACCGTCAGTAGTTCTCTCTAATTTAATTCGGGAGAGAGTTTGAAACTAGCTAAATAATAATTTTTCGGCCGCCACTGAACTATAAATTGTTGCCCAAAAGATAATTGACGACCCCTAACACAAAAAGGAGAAACCTCGGCGCGGGATGTCGTCAACATTATTGCAGCTAAGTACTTACCTTACCTTCATCTATTAACGTTAAATTCACTCGTAAAATCACCTGCATGCAGTTGTACAGAGTACATGCAAACACACGGTACAAATAATAATATAGCGGGTGTTTGAACGAATCTTATTTTTTGCTGCAAAATAACGTTCTTATATTTGGTCTATGCAATTTTGAAATACCCTGTGAACACACACGAGTGTAGGAAAATATTCGGCGGTAGCTGGAACTTATCTCTATTCAATTAATTCTTCTCCGAGAAAATGGCCCCAACGGTGATGGCACGGTTACAAACTCTGATTTATAAAACCTATAAAATGAATTATTCTTCTTAACGTACAATTTCAGCTTAGACCGAGTAGTATTTGTGGATAAGCAACCAGCATTCTCTGGCTTAATATGCCTTGCACTTTGTGAACTCGAGCAAGAATCTGCGCGATAACCATGCTCATTGGTGGCTTGTGTTGTTTGAGTAACTTGAGAACGAGGATACTTAGGCAGATTTGGCCTTGTTGCTGTTTGTGCATCCATGTTCACCAACGTTTCGCAAGACCTTGCAGCATGCATCATCAAAGTGAAAGTCGTCGTACTAAGAACTAAAGGTCGGTGTGGAGGTATTTATAGTCCTCTCTGACGTAACGCGATTGGTCATTCAAGTGCAACGTAATCCGCGGGGCGTGGCCGCATGACGCACAGTGGTTGTAATGCTTTAGATCGTGTATCACAGGAGTCCACGATTTACTAAGCTTAAAACCATCTTTCCTGTTTATATTATTTGTATGTTTTTCTATTTCTATGGTTCTACGTATCACTCGCAAAAAGTAGTGAGGTATTCTGGCAAGTACTCTGGCGTGCTCTAATTCTAAGGTGTGCCCATTTGTAAATGTATGCTCAGTTACGGCTCATTTTTTGATGTTTCTAAAACACCTGAATTCTGTACATCCCAACATACAATTCACAATGGAAGTAGAGGAAACTTGCAGTATTCCGTTTCTAGACGTCCTGGTGAAACGTAAGTCAGATGGTAGTTTAGGATAGGGATGGGCGGGTGGCGTGAAAACAGTCGTCTCACGTCGTGTCACGGCGTGTCACGTCGTGAACGTGACTAATATTTGAAAATCGTGACGTGAAAGTGAGTGAACGTGGATGAAAATTTCCAAGGCGTGATTCACGTTTCACGTTAATTTCACTTTAAATATTTAGTAACGAATAAAAAACTGCAGGGTGCAGCAACTTTTAAAGGTCATTAAATCACGAATTGTGCTAAACAAGTTACATTATGTGGCTTTATTTTTGGACCCTAATTAAAATCTCTAAAGTTCATACCTTCACATAAAAGAGAAGAAAGGAAATGCTAGAGCAAATCCAAATTAACGAAAATGCATATAAAACTTTGCACTTCGAGATATAAGTTGTTAAAAATTAATGAATGTTATGTATGTTGTGATTACATAATAAAAGACCACTCTAAAATTTAAGGCCGTGTATTTATTTTCTCATTATAAAGTAGGAGTACACGGCATATTAAGCAATCTGACAACTAGAAATCAAGGAAAGCGCGTATGCCAAAATGACCAAAAATTATAATAATTCTCGTTGCCTAATTTCAACATAAAATATCTGTACGTAATAATGAATGAATTGGTCTATTTTAAATTGTAAAAGAAAAACGGTGAAAGCTATTGATTTTCCACAAACGTATGTGCACACCCAGCTTAAAAACTTTTTTATTATTGATTTTAAATGAAACTCTACTCTTTAGAAAAGTTTATTTACCATTTAAAGCCAGATTTAACAATACAATATTTTTAAATTGTTTTGGTTTGGCAGGATATGGATTTAATGTAAAACTGTGACAAAAGTAACTACCTTTGTTTATAAAAAAAATTGAAAAGGCAAAATCGCTTGAAAGAAATAAATGTGTAGCGAACATTACTAAATTCAACCCGGAATTACGCTCCCGTTTGTAAAATATACGGTGTGTCCCAGGATAGGTGAAACGACTCTTGTAAAAGGTAAAAAAATCTCAAATAAAATTTTCATTTTTTGAGGTTCAGCCCTGATTGGTTAAAGGCGAATTTCTAACATAATTTCAGTTTTGAAAAATCAAGTATGCCTTGGACATTTTCAAAAAACCTATATTTCTGTATAGTAGCGTACCTTTTATGTCGCAAATACGGCAAAAAGTTATTAAGAAAAGTTGTTTAGAATCAACATCTAGGCCCCTATACCAAATTTCAAAACTTTGATGTCTCACATTTTCTTTTGTGTTAGGTCCCATATCAAAGAATTTTACTTTTATCAAAGCGTTTTAATGGAAAATAAATACTTTTAACAACGTTTTTTATTTTATAATAAAAAAACTTTGTTAAAAAAAATTTTTTTTTGATTTGAGAAATAAACATAAAAGAAACTGTGAGAGCTCAAAGTTGGCCAAGGGTTTTCAAATTTGGTATAGAGCCCTAGATGTTGATTCTAAACAACTTGTTATAATAACTTTTTGTCGTATTAGTCACATAAAAGGCACTTTACTCTACAGAAAAATAGATTTTTTGAAATTTTACAAGGCATATTTGATTTTGCAAAACTGAAATTATGTTAGAAATTCACCTTTAACCAAGCAGAATTGAACCTCAAAAAATGAAAATTTAAATCGAGACTTTTTTACCTTTTACAAAAGTCATTTCACCTATCCGGGGACACACCGTATATTTTACAAACGGGAGCGTAATTCCGGGTTGAATTTAGTAATGTTCGCTACACATTGATTTCTTTCAAGCGATTTTGCCTTTTCAATTTTTTTTTATAAACAAAGGTAGTTACTTTTGTCACAGTTTTAAATTAAATCCATATCCTGCCAAACCAAAACAATTTAAAAATATTGTATTGTTAAATCTGGCTTTAAATGGTAAATAAACTTTTCTAAAGAGTATAGTTTCATTTCAAATAAATAATAAAAAAGTTTTTAAGCTGGGTGTGCACCCTCAAAGTCGAACATAGACAATTAACATTGTGCATTTGATATGCAGGTATTTTGCAATAATTTTTATACTTCATCAGTAAATATTATTATTTTATTATTATTATTAGTATTATATGATGCGCACCTTCTCCGTAAGTTGAATTAGCGAGCAGGAACCAGCACAAACGTTAATTGCATGTTAAATTTCTATGTTCGAGTTTCAAAATGAACATACTTTTTGGAAAACACTGTATAATTAAATATTGGTTTGTAACGAAAAACTATACAGTGCTTTCGCAAAGTAGTGAATAAAGTCGTTAAAAATTCAAGGAATAACTTTTGGAAAAAACGCTGGGACCCGTCGATTTGTATTTCTATTTGCGCATTTTTCAAATAAAATCTATATATACAGGGTGACTCGCGTAGGAGGTATGACGTCATCGATGTTTTTTTTTATAGCAACCCTCTCTTCTTATTACGAAATATGAAGAAATTCATTTTCTCACTTACGATAAGTTGATTTTTGACTATAGGTCACGTTACCAAAAATTAAGAAAAACAGTTTTAAAGTTATAAAATACTAAATTTAATTTTAGGAAGTATGATTTTACTGTTTTTATTAATGACAGCAATTAACAGAAAACGTGTCTGTCGTCTTGGCTACTGTTAGGCAGACAACGGTGCACAATTTGAACATTTAATTTAGTTGTTTTTGAAGTTATTAGGAATTAAATTTAGTATTTTGCAATTTTAAAATTGTTGTCTTAAGTTTTGGTCATGTGGCCTATACTGAATTAGCTTAGCCTAAGTAAAGAAACGAGTTCTTTAAAATTCCGTAATAAAAAAGGGAGTTGCCATTTAAAAAAAACATTCATGACGCCATACCTCCTAAGCGGGCAACTCTGTATGTATAGATTTTATTTTAAAAAATGCTCAAATAAAAATAAAAGTCGACGGGTTTCAGCGTTTTTCCCAAAAGGAATTTTTAAAGAATTTATCAACGAAAGCACTGTATACTAAAGAACGTCTACTGGAAATACTTTCTACAAAATGAATCTTTACTAAGATATGTATACAAAGTGTTACATAAATTACGTATTAACTCCATATTGCATTATTATAGGCACTTCCCGAGTATGAAAAAATGATAAAAAAATGTTTGTGTTATATTTTTATATTTATTAACCTCAAAACTAGCTGAACTGGCAACACTGTCTAATTAAAAGTACGTAAGACTGCGTTGTTTGCATGATTTACGAATATAACATTTAGTTTACCCAAAATAATATGTTTGTATCTATTCCCCAATTATTATAAATGAATGAACTTAATAATATCATACCTAGCCAAAAATGTTATAGGCATTATAAAACTTATTGAACACCTTATAAGATTTGTTATAACCTTCCACGTTCGTAATGGTATCTGCGATGATACCCATACAAAATGCAATATTACGGCTGCAGGATGTGTTGCCAAAAACTTTTTAAAATGAAGAACATTTTTCAACCATATGCTGACGGTTTGCGTAATTGCAGACATGAAATAATACCAGTTTCTCAATTTTTAATAGATTCTGTAATTATTGTAGTAGTATCATGAAGAATTATTATTAATGCCACACGAAGTTTTGGACTGCTTTTAAAATAGAAAATATCATAAAACGTATCTACTGCACTCTAGGTGCATAACGGAAGCTATTAACATAACTAACTTACATAAACTTAAAGATTGTAATGAATGTAGATTTGTAATGCGAAGTTAGAGCAATTTATGGGCTGATATTTAGGTTGCTCTATTATTATATTTCCCGGCCACTAGATCTAAATTATAATACCTTTTGTACATAGGCGGATATGGAAAACAAAATCAGTGTCTTAGATTAGCTCATGCACTTACCACTGATTAATTATTTTCCCGAAACGTTCGTATATCATTATGTTTAACGTTTTAGCTTGAGGAAATTTCCAAAAACATCATAAAAAGTACTTACATTAGCTTGAAGACGATTTTCCATCTGTAATTGCAGAATTTCCTCCTGTAAACGGTTGCTTTGTTAACCTTCTCCTTATATTTCCTTTGTTTGCTTAGATTTTGATGATTTCCGTAGTTTCGCTTACGCATAATAATTAATTGCACAAATAACACTACTCGATCAAATCACCAAACATTTAACGCTGTGTTTCCATCCACACCCGACGAGTACGAATGATGGAGTGAATGATATCATAAGCATAACATTTGGGCAAGAACTTCGGCTGATGATTCTTTATCTGGCTTTAAACTTCTACCTGCGAGTGTGTTCCAGCGATACTACATTGTGTAATTCCATTATCAATATACGAGGGATGATCAATATATTCGCAGGTTAACATATAAAGAAACAAACAAGACGCTTGAATCAACATTTATATTAAACCGTAATCACCCTGAACAGCAATATAATTTTCCAAACGATGCTCAAGTTCTGCAAGCAGGGATTTTGTTCAGTCGACACCAATATTAGACCACCACATTGAGGTGTATCTTTAGAAGATTCTCTTCCATGCTTAAACTCTGTTGACCGCTTTTAACCGTACTGTAAGAAAGGGTAAATTTCAAGAGGCGTCATTCTTTGTGAACAAATAGTTATTTAATGCACGAATTTCATCTTTTTCCATTTTACGGGACATAACACGTATTGCTTTACAAAAAATTCAAGAGCACAGCAACTAATAGACGGTAACCATGAAATTTTGTGGGGTGTTACTAAAAAAGATTGTTGTAGCAAATGACTCTAATTGTTTTTTCAAAATGTTTAAGCCTTTTATGTTAGGACACGAAGACGTTGATCACTCCTCGTATATAAACTCCACTCGTGTCTGTCGCAAAAAAGGTGACTAATTTTTACACTTACCAATCACCTACAAATGTGGAATTGGAAAAGACATTTCTTGGAGCCTATGGTTGATGATAAATATCCCAAATTCAAAATTCAATGTGGCGGCCTTGATGAAAGTCATGTTTCGATCCCTTTCAAAAAACGTAGAAATTCTCAATTTTTAAACGAATTAAACAATGCCATAGAAACAGCCCTTAGATATACTGTTTGAGGATTTCGCGGTTGCTCGAATTATTCTTCTGAAAATAGAATTTCGGCTTGGTCCGCTTAGTATTTGTGGATGAACACCCAGCATTCTCTGGATTAATGTGCCTTGCACCTTGTGAACTCGAGGAAGAAACCGCGCGATATCTATGCTCTTTGGTGGCTCGTATTGTTTGAGTACATTGAGAACGAGGATACTTAGTCAGATTTGGCCTTGTTGCTGTTTGTGCATCTATATTCGCAAGCTTGCATCATCAGAGTGAAAGTCACACTAAGAACTGTGCCAGGCGCGCGGAGTGACGTAACGCTGATTGGTCGTTCGAGTGCAACTTAATCCGTGGGGCGTGGTCGTATGACGCACAGTGGTTGTAATGCTTTAGATCGTGTATCACAGGAGTCCACATTTTACTAAGCTGAAAACCATGTTCCCTGTTTATATTATTTGGATGTTATTCTATTTCTATGACTTCACGCATCACTCGTGGGAAGTAGTGAGGTATTCTGGCAAATACTCTGGGGTGCTCAAATTCTAAGGTGTGCACACCAGAGGACTATAAATAGCTCCACACCGACCTTCAGTTCTTAGTGCGACTTTCACTCTGATGATGCAAGCTGTAAGGTCTTGCGAAACGTTAGTGAACATGGATGAATAAACAGCAACAAGGCCAAATCTGCCTAGGTATCTTCGTTCTCAAGATACTCGAACAACACGAGCCACTAAAGAGCATAACCATCGCGCGGGTTTTTGCTCATCTTCACAACGTGCAATGAACATTAAGCCAGAGAATGCTGGGTGTTCATCCACAAATACTACTCGGTCTAAGCCGAAATTTTATTTTAAGAAGAATAATACAGCCTCTAAAGTCAAAAATTACCAAAATAATGCATGTGGGTTGAACTCTAAGGGATGAAATAAGTCTGTTGCAAAAAAGATGACCGATTTATTTTTGCGCTTCCCAATCATCTACAAACTTGAAATTCAGAGCAGACATTTCTTAATGATAAAAGACCCAAATGCGGAATATTCCACATGGCGCATTCAATATGGCGATTTTAAGAAGAGTCAGCTTTTTACGTTTCAGCCCCTTTTAAAAGACAGAAACTTGACATTTTTATAGGAGTTACTTCATACCATAATAACAGCCTTTAGATTCAAAAATAATTAAAATAATACATTGGAATTTAACTATAGAGGATGAAATGGAATAGGGGCAGTTGCGCAACCATATTTTGAGTGAGTGTCTAACGTCTCTGTTTAATTTCGGCGTTAGAAGCTTATTTTATCGTTGTGAAGCATAAGGCTGCTCTTTTTTTCGCATTAATTTTGGGAGAATTCGATTGTTAAGTTGGACATCTCAGCTGATAAGCAAGCGACGCAGAGCCAAATTTGCAAATCACGGTCTTTTCTGTCTCGTCTTCAGAGAAGAAAGCTGTGAGTTCGATCACTGGGCATTTTCGGAGTTTGTAAACCATGTGCCATCTCCAAATTCTACAATGCTTGGAAAACGCCTAGCCTTGTGAGCGTGGCAAATTATTTGTATATTACGGCATGCAAACTCTGGGACCGCCCTCCAGCTTAAAGTGAGCACAATTGTACTCCTTTCCTGATATTTTAGTGCTAATTTATATGATATAAGGTTTGCACGCTGGTTATGCTATACAGTAAGCGCATATCTCTTTTTGGGGATTCCCCTTGACGTGGTTAAAGCCATCTGACCCTGTCCACCTCGGTGAGGAGGTTTTTTTCCGATAGACATTCTAGTTTGAGGCAGGAGCTAATATCCAGCTTTGACATATTCGTTAATTCCCTGATGCGATCGGAAACGCCTCGATAAAGCCGAGCTGTGTATTAGTGTAAGTACTAGCACATGCTTGTTTTTGGCTCATGTGCCAGCGAAATTTTATTTTTGATCTGTACAGTTAGGCATATTAGCCTGCGATATACGTAGCACGACATTAAAGGCCTCCGATACAAATGCGAAGTAATATTTTCAGATACGTTTTTTCAGCTTTGGCTGCCTGTCAAATAACTTCACTGCAATATCGGCTATCGCGTGTGCGCGAACTTGTAGCAGTCAGTTTTAATTAACTTATGTTTTGCAAAATTTAGCTTGAAATGTTTAGCTTAACATCCAACCTTGCTGAGTTTATGCATTCCGACCCAGTTCTACCATTTTTTTGTTGATACGACACAACCTTTCTGTTGTCTATTTGCTTGGCGTAGCTAGCTACAATCCTAGTTTTACCTGTGCGTTTAGCACGCCCTTCATATTATTTCATTTGATATGTGTGTGATAACCCCACGTTACCTGCCCGTTTTTTAGTCTAGGATAGGCGATTTTGGATTCGACTGTTAGCTATATCTGTCGGGGTTAACGACTGACACCTTCTTCTTTTTTCATTTGATGCATTTTCCTAACCCTAAAAACCGCCGCCTAGACCTTATTTACGCCAATAATCTGCCGAGGGTTTGAGCTAACCAGAGCCATGGTCGCCTTTCGTTTAAAACTGGCATAAGTGGGGAACTTTTTTTCATCGGCGTAACCTATAGTTTTCAGAGCCCTAATGATCTTCGTATGGTCCAAATTAAATTTTAAAATTAAACCAGTAGAAAGTCATGGAGAAGGTTTCGGTTTGCACAAGTCCACGTTTGAAATCAATATACGAATCTGTTAAATGAACGACATTTTTGGCAAAGCTATTGAACGCAGTTTACATACATACACGGGTACGCCTGGAGAAATGCTTATATATTAGTATTATTAATTATAATCATCTTAGAAAAAAATAAACATTTGTCCATCGCCTATGACATCTGTACTTTTGATTAAACTACAAGTAGTCATTGAAAAAATAAGCTATGGCATATATTTGTTAAAATAGATAATTTGCATTGTTTCTTTGCAAAATCTTTTATTTCTCTTTAAAGTCACAAAAAAGGGAAAACTTGGATTGAATCATTCTCTTTAAATAGTTTTATTTTACAGTATAAGAACAATTCACTTGCACCAACACTACGAAATACGAAATGCTTTTATATTGGGATTTCAAAAATGGTAAAATGAGAACAAACTTGCAGGTTCTAATATTGAATGATATATAAGAAGAAGTTGAACATAGGAGTCGTACTTATTGTAAGTCAATTATTGTGATATTCTCTTGATATTATTATGACACTTTTCTAATGAGAATTCAAATTTGATTTTATATTTTCACTAGTTTTCATAATTTTCGAAGTATTAATAATAACGATTCAATTTAAAATACACATCAATGATGGATATGACACCGTCGATAAAGATTGTTTTTCTCTTTTCACTGATATCAGTTTATCTACATTTAACTATTTATATAGACAACTGAGTTATGTGGAAAAAGGCATTTTTTTGGAGGTAGTTTGTATTTATTTAATCCAAAAGTAAATGGAAGTTTCAATCATAATTTTAGAAACTGTTTTTGTATATGTTATATATAAAATTTTCGGCACGATGGGCTATAATCAATATACAGGGTGGTATGGAAATGAGTGCAAATATTTTAACCACTGATAGAACTCACCAAAATGAAAAACTTTTCTATTTATCATTTTTCATTTAATCGCATATTTTTTAATCATATATCTCCCCTAAATTTGACGAGCCGCTTGGTAAGCAAATCTAAGTTAAAGGTGAACGACACAAGTGTATTAAAACTGCAAAGTTCTTGCACAAAAAACATGCGGCTTACCTCAATTGATAAAGTACGTTGGTGACCAGAAGTGAACTAAAGGTTTTATAAATGCCTATGCAGTTTTTGTTGGTTTGCATATGAAAGAAATGATTTTTGTGTTTTGTGCCATTAAATGAAAATATTATTCCAATATGCATTTTTAGAGTAAAATTGTTTTGAATTTTAGCTCAGGTTTGAGGGAATTTTCGAAAAAATAATAAATGGAGAAGTTGTTCCGTTTAGCGAGTTCTATTACGGGTTAAAATATTTGCACTTATTTCCATAACACCCTGTATATAAAATCCACTCGTATCTGTCGTAACAAAAGGTGATCAACTTTTTTTGAACTTCCCGATTACTTACCAACCCTTAAAATCGGAGCAGGCATTGCTTAAGATCTAAGGTTGATACGAAAAATACCAAATCCAAAAAATTCAACATGGCGGATCCAATATGGCGGGTTTAAGAAGAGTCAGCTTTTTATGTTTTTACCTGCCTGAAAATGGTTTGAAATGAGATAAAGGTGGCTGTGTAAACATTTTTTCACTCAGCGGGGAACATTCTTATTTTATCGTCGTTATCTATGGTTTTCATTGCCTCCACGATCTGCTTAAGGTCCAAATTAACTTTTAAAATCAAACCCGAAGAAAGTCATTGGAAAAGTTTCGGAGATATGGCGTTCAAAAGTAGTCGTCTGAAAACAGTATGTGCAGCATAATAACAATTATTTAGAGGCTAAAAACAGGCGAAGCAAAATATTAAAGCGTAGATATATGGGGTCATAAATATCAATCTGGGGCATAGAACATAATTTATGTCACATAGGCTATTCTTAATAATGACATTTGAAAGTTGACTGTTGCTTCTGAGCTGATAAAGTTAATTTCTGCAATAAACGCAAATTGATTTATTTAGCTAGTGGGATCATTTAGTACAGAATTTTTTAACTGATGGAAAAAACTCAAATGTCAAATTATGGCGACCTAATCGCACATTTTAGGCAGAAACGCAAATCAAAGTTGGCTTAATCTTAAAACAATTACATCTGCTATTACGTAACGATGCATTGCCTAGGTAATTTTACGTAAGTAAATGAACCCTATTTTAAAGCAAAACACTCAAGGGACGCTACCGAAAATAGAACTCGCCAAAAGACTCCACAAAAAATTCACTATTTTAAGTTTTTCGTATAAACGGTTTCCTGACCTTAATATTCTGCTCTGTTATGGATGTTAGGTCTATACCTGCACCCCAGCAAGCCCCCCGAGAAATCGGCCACTTTATTCTCGGTTGGCCTGCCGTGAAAGCCGCCTGCAATTCACCAAAGCTACACTGTAGCTCTATCCTGCTCTCAATCCGAACTCAGGTCATTTGTCCCCAGCTAGGGCTCCACCAAAATGCATGATGAATCATCCTAGCCCAGGCTTCCAGATGCTGCACCTCGAACAACTCGACACCCAAAACATCAGCTTAACTCGATGTACTCATCAACACCGTTGCATCTGAGACTGCAGAGGCGCCAGGAATTAAAGCAAAACCTTCTCAGCCTAACTACGACACTCTACTAATGTGAGAATACTTTTTGTAATTGGATAGATTGGTATTTATTACCTTTTAAATGAGCTCTTTGTGGGAAGTCAAAAAACACAAGCTTCGCTTCTGGCTCCCCCTAGTGGTTTTTATGTACATTGTTCTTACTTTGTGATTATAAAATCAAAGTCTTCTATGATTAGATTCTGATATTAAAGTCAAGGCTAACGCTCTTTTTAATACAGTTTTAAATTAAAATTGTTGCAAGGCTAGTGCTATATTTTATAATTGCAAATTAAAATTGTTTCATATATGGGATATTTTAAAAATAATATTTAAAATGCTTGAATCATTTTTAATTCCTATTATAATTGTATTGGCTTCAATTGTGTTCATCGTAATATATGTATACTTCTCCCAGACATAATATCACTTAAAGGTCTATTTACTTTCCGTTGGTATATCGTAGAACTTCAATTTCGACTTCGTATCGAATTCCACACGTAGTTCACTGAAATCCGCCGCTAGGGCTCCATCTTTGTATCGGCACCGTCAATCCATTTCTTCGATTTGCCAGCCCAGGGTCCATCAAACTAGAGGATTGCCTAAAGCCTTAACCGACTCCGCTAGTCCAGCCACTGTTAACCCGAAATCTTCGCATTTCCGTCTCGTGCCAACAATTTTTACTATATAATAATACCTTGCATTTAATGCGATAATTAAGCTACACGTGTTTGAAATATTTTAATAACCTACCGCTTAACCGACTCAAGTATTCTGGACGTCCTCGTTTGAGGCATGCAGATTGCTATTTCCAATCGGTGGAAACTGTATTGTGACATAACGTCACGCGTTATGTAGAATCTTTAAGAGTAAGTTGATTCGGATCCCATCTTTCGAAGCTGTGGCCGACGTAAACCATGTATATCTTGGTGCGTTTGTTATAACCGTATCAATATTGTGTGATTTATTGTAAAGCGAAATGCAGTGCGCGTTTCCAAAAAAGTGAGAAAGCTTTTTCAGGCAGAGTAAAAGCCAGGAGAGTGTGACTTTGCAGGTTGAGGACGCACATTTGCCGCTGCCGTAAGTGGGGGTTTCCATGGTGCAACTTGGTCATTACATCACCGGCCAGTGATTACCATGGTGGTGCCCTAAAGCATTTTTCCTTAAGGGCACTCGATTAATACACTGAGTGTAAGGTACTGCCATTCCATTTCTCGAACGAGAATGTGAAAACATTTTGAGATAAAGATAACAAATACAAATTTCCCAAGTGCAATAGAGGAGACACAAATGCCAGTGACGTTCATCAAACAATTAAGCAGGCTGTGATTTTTAGAATGTGTTTTTATCCCCAGTTGGAGAAAATTGTGCGACAAGGATAAACATAAAAATCACTAATGGCGGTACCTTACACTTTAATGTGTTGATCTAGTGACCTTATTTTTCCTATACCTACTGTTTAAGTTTAAGACCCCGCCAATCATATTAGTAGTCGAGGAATCGTGCAACCCTGTTGCAGGTCGTAATGGGGATTAATTCTGTAAGATGGTATATTTTAAATAGTTCTGTGTTGTGGCCGTTATCGTTCTTCTCTATCCATTTTGCTTTTATATTTATATCCCCACATAGAGAACAGTGATATGATCAGCGATTCTGTATATTCGCATATCGTTGACAAGTTCAGAAGTCTGGTCATTAGTTAAAAAGGAATCGATTGTGAAGACTTGTCCTTTAACCGATCATGTATATTTGTGTATTCTTTTGTGTTTTCAAAAAATGTGTTCCTTACCTTTGTATTTTTGTAGCAAGTGAAATCCATAAGTTTCTTCTCATGGTCTTCTTAAAGGCCTCCTACAGACGATATCACAAACATTGACCAACATTGGCGGTTGTCAGCGTGTGTCGATTCGAACCAATTTTTCTCCAACGTAAAAATTTGCCGTATGTTAATCCAAACGATGTCTCCCACCAGGGCCGCTCCAAGCCAGTGTGCAATGTGTGCACCGCACACGGGCGGCCAAATTCAGGGGCTGCCAAAAAGGTTTAAAAATTATATACAAATTACAAAAAAAAATGTACAATTTTTTTTACTTTACAAATTTTAGAAGTTCAAAAATATGTACCTATATAGGTATAAAAAATGTTTATTGTGTAAATTGTTACGGTATAAAAAGGACTTTACGACACCCACCCAAGGTGAGCATCGCACCACGGAATCAGTCCTGAAAACATGACACACTTGCCCTGAAATCGGTTCGAAAGAGGCTAATAGGCCACGGCTGGAACGCTCAGGGAGTCGGGCGTGAGTCACACGATACGTTCTGGGCAAGCGCGTTGTGGCATAATATATACAGGGTATGTCGAAATTATGAGGGCGCCACCAAGCCTGTCTTAATCCGGCTAACCGGGCCTGGACGGTTAGACGGGAGCGAAGCATGCAAAAATACTCCGCCAATAAGATTATTCAAGAGTTGCAAGGTCAAACAACAACTTCGTGATTGCCTTAAGCAAGGATTGTGATTAGGTGTCCATCCGACCACGACTACGCAGCTGTCTCACTCACCTGCACGCTCACAGCTTCCTCGTTCCGTCGTACAATAATTCGTACAATAAAGGGGCGTCTATCTGTAACAGAACATGCACAAACCGAAACAAACAATAGTTCCCTTAACTAACCAATCATATATTTCACTTCGAGTTACAATGGGGTAGCAGAATGCGACGCCCTGTATCTAACTTTACTCTATAATTAAGGGCACCAGCTGGCACGCGCGCTCTAAGCTTAACGACAGATGTTGAACATTAGTGAACAGCAATAATAGGTACAAAGATACACATTGCCTTATGCAAGGGCAGCGACGATTTACATTAGCCTTCACGGCCTGAACTGTCTGCAGTCTGAATGAATACATTAGCGTAGTAGTGAATAGGTACAAAGATACACATTGCCTTAGGCAAGGGCAGCGACGATTTACATTAGCCTTCACGGCCTGAACTGTCTGCAGTCTGAATGAATACACTAGCGTAGTAATGAATAGTAATGAGTAACACTCGCGTTCACAGCGGTAATCAGGTTAAAGGCACATACCTTGATGCGTGGGCGGCGAGGGAGCCTGGTACAGCTGAGTTGCGACGAGCTGCAATCGTAGGTGGTAGGTACCTTCGGTGTTACAACGGCGAAAGGGGGTGAATGCATAACCGCCTCAATGGCGACGGGAGACGCGTCAAGACGCGTACAACGGGACGACGAAAATAATGGGGGCCTCACTCGTTCTGCTAAACCAAATCCTCGTAGGTCGAGATGAAGGGGGCACGACCCCTCACTAATAGTAGCAGGAACTGGGCTCCAAAACACCCACGTTACGCCGAAGATCACTCGACAAATTTCGAATCACCACCACCACACACAAGCGCTCTCTGCCACGGGCTCTGGAAGACTGCCTTCAAGGCGAAAACGCCCGCAACATAACTGCAGAAGCAGCACCCGACGGGAAAACGACTGACGCCCCCCGCCATAATGGCGGGAGCGCCGCACGAACTCACATACACTATCCGACCTCTTGTTTTAACGACGGCTCTCGGCTGAATGCCCGAGGGAAGCGTTGGCAAAAGGTCACCTTCGCCGCGTCCCCCACGTGACTAAACCACAGCGAATCGCAAAGCGACGAAATGAAACCAACCAATGCGGGCCACGCTGGTATCACACCGCCACAGCGTGCTATTCAAAATTCAGAAAAACGCCATCAGAGGAGAGCTCCAACCGACGACAAATACTGCTTTTTAGGCTAACTATGTGCGAAATCGTGATTCTGGAATTAGGCGATGGAGCCAAATAAAGAGCTAAAAGGGCTTAGCATACGGGCGCGCTGCTCAAAGCTTAGGCGGCTATTCAAAATACCAAAATGACCTAACTAACGGCGTGAAATGCAATTAAGCATCTGAAATAGCAAAATGACTTAACACTCCCCTTACTTGAAAGAGAGTTCCCCGAAGTCTCTTATAAAACAACGAGGCATTTTGCGACGACGTAACGAGAACTCAAACGAAAACGCAACAACGAAAAACGAACGAAACAAAACACAAAAAAAAACATTCGATACGATAGAGTGCACCCCCAAAGGGATTACGCACACTGGACACCAGATAGGGTGCAAAGGTGGGAAGAGAGAAGAGGAAGAAGAAAGACTGGATACGCCAGTAGAAAATACGTAAATTGGGTCACAATCGGGTACAAAATATGGGTCTAAATGGGGTACAAATAAGTCTTACACCTGTGGACACTTCCGACCAACCGTTCCAAAAGAACACAGGGAGGGGGGGGGTATAGAAATGGAAGTCCAAAGTCTCACTCAAGGGTTACCTGAAGAGGGCACGCTGCGCGTCACGAGATCGGCGCATTGTGTGGATCCCACAACTGGTATGAGTACCCAAGAGAAGAGGATAAACCACCAAAAAAAAAAAAGGAAAATGGTTGTGACAGAAACTGTCAAAAGTAGTCATAATCAGTGATAGGAAAAACTCAGTCCACCGAAATCCTCAATCGATGCCGATGCCGGAGCCAAGTCGACTATTAAACCGCAAAGCGCGAGCTCGAAAGTGACTCCAACACCGAACACCAAAAGAAAATCCGGAAGAACCAAGTCTCCAAGGGTGTAGGCGTTCGATGACGCATGCCCAATAAATCCTTTTCAGAACTCCATGCGGCCCAAAGGGACTACCTTACGACGACAGGGTCCGCACGAAACAAAATGACCAGAAACACGCTCTCTTTATGTAATCCCACATAGGTGGTTGAAAATGGCGACGGCCAACGGTACGGTAAAAGAGCGCTAGGCCACGAAAACAACAGGGCATCACTACAAAAAAAAAGTCAAAAATCTTTAAATACTTAATACTTGAATACCAACGGAACCTCACGCGGACAGCATGCGCATTACTGCCACACAAAGCTCAGAAGCTTCAACAAAACTGTTCACAAAGAACACGATACTTGACAACATGACGTCATCGGACAAAAAGGGTACGGTAAATGACAACAAAACGTCAACAAGTACGAAGCATTCCGACCAGCGGCAAAAACTCGTTAAATGCTAACGGAAAGTGTACAAAACACTACGATAACTATTAGGGGTGTCCACGAAGAAGTCGGTAAACAAAGTTGGGCGGTACATGATGCTAATGAGAATGAGATAAAGGCCAACGAAAATAACTACACCAAACCAACTAAGAAGATGGCCTGAGGGACGTAATAACCGCACGAGCGAATCTCCCCAAGCACACCAACAGCACACCAAAACTTATCAACAAACCAAGACACAGTGATGAAGCTGAAAATGAATTCCAACCTGCTCACCAAAAATCAACGCGGCACAACACCAAACGATAAAAAAAATTGTCAAAATCGGTAATCATCAACGTCAAAATTGATAAACCTCGCTAACGTGAACGTCAAAATTGATAAACGTCAGTTCGGTACAACAAAAGTGTCAACTTAGCCCAAGGCTAAACAATGTAAACGACAGGGAATCGAAACTCCCACTAAGCCTTCAAAAAGACTTAAAAAAAACAAGGTCGGTACCTTCACTCAACAACATCTGGTACTAAATCCGACTAATACGGGATAAAAATCTGCACTGAATGCAACGAGAGATCTCGGTAGTATGAACTGGCTACGAAAAACAAGAAACGACGGTAAAAATGACGAAAAAGATACTCAAAATATGAAAAGACATAGAAAAACACAAAAAGGAAAACTCAAAAAGGCGATAAACAACAAGAAAACACAAAACTACAAATAGAAAATAAGAAAAGACAAGAAAAAACATATAGAAAACAAGAAAAGAAACGTAAAGACAAATGACAACTAAGAAAAAACATATGCACGGTCAAGAAAACTAATGAAAATAAACTAAGAACAGGAAAAGACAAGAAAAGACATATAGAAAACAGGAAAAGACAAATAGAAAACAAGAAAAGAAGCTCGGTAAAATATTCTACTAAGAAAAAAAAACGGTTTACCAGTCCATACCACTTCGAAATGACGAAAAAAAACATTTGTGACAACAATATAAATGATAACAGACAACAATGAACATCAACGCCCCACGTTGGGCGCCAAAATTAGCCTGTTACGGTATAAAAAGGACTTTACGACACCCACCCAAGGTGAGCATCGCACCACGGAATCAGTCCTGAAAACATGACACACTTGCCCTGAAATCGGTTCGAAAGAGGCTAATAGGCCACGGCTGGAACGCTCAGGGAGTCGGGCGTGAGTCACACGATACGTTCTGGGCAAGCGCGTTGTGGCATAATATATACAGGGTATGTCGAAATTATGAGGGCGCCACCAAGCCTGTCTTAATCCGGCTAACCGGGCCTGGACGGTTAGACGGGAGCGAAGCATGCAAAAATACTCCGCCAATAAGATTATTCAAGAGTTGCAAGGTCAAACAACAACTTCGTGATTGCCTTAAGCAAGGATTGTGATTAGGTGTCCATCCGACCACGACTACGCAGCTGTCTCACTCACCTGCACGCTCACAGCTTCCTCGTTCCGTCGTACAATAATTCGTACAATAAAGGGGCGTCTATCTGTAACAGAACATGCACAAACCGAAACAAACAATAGTTCCCTTAACTAACCAATCATATATTTCACTTAGAGTTACAATGGGGTAGCAGAATGCGTCGCCCTGTATCTAACTTTACTCTATAATTAAGGGCACCAGCTGGCACGCGCGCTCTAAGCTTAACGACAGATGTTGAACATTAGTGAACAGCAATAATAGGTACAAAGATACACATTGCCTTATGCAAGGGCAGCGACGATTTACATTAGCCTTCACGGCCTGAACTGTCTGCAGTCTGAATGAATACATTAGCGTAGTAGTGAATAGGTACAAAGATACACATTGCCTTAGGCAAGGGCAGCGACGATTTACATTAGCCTTCACGGCCTGAACTGTCTGCAGTCTGAATGAATACACTAGCGTAGTAATGAATAGTAATGAGTAACACTCGCGTTCACAGCGGTAATCAGGTTAAAGGCACATACCTTGATGCGTGGGCGGCGAGGGAGCCTGGTACAGCTGAGTTGCGACGAGCTGCAATCGTAGGTGGTAGGTACCTTCGGTGTTACAACGGCGAAAGGGGGTGAATGCATAACCGCCTCAATGGCGACGGGAGACGCGTCAAGACGCGTACAACGGGACGACGAAAATAATGGGGGCCTCACTCGTTCTGCTAAACCAAATCCTCGTAGGTCGAGATGAAGGGGGCACGACCCCTCACTAATAGTAGCAGGAACTGGGCTCCAAAACACCCACGTTACGCCGAAGATCACTCGACAAATTTCGAATCACCACCACCACACACAAGCGCTCTCTGCCACGGGCTCTGGAAGACTGCCTTCAAGGCGAAAACGCCCGCAACATAACTGCAGAAGCAGCACCCGACGGGAAAACGACTGACGCCCCCCGCCATAATGGCGGGAGCGCCGCACGAACTCACATACACTATCCGACCTCTTGTTTTAACGACGGCTCTCGGCTGAATGCCCGAGGGAAGCGTTGGCAAAAGGTCACCTTCGCCGCGTCCCCCACGTGACTAAACCACAGCGAATCGCAAAGCGACGAAATGAAACCAACCAATGCGGGCCACGCTGGTATCACGCCGCCACAGCGTGCTATTCAAAATTCAGAAAAACGCCATCAGAGGAGAGCTCCAACCGACGACAAATACTGCTTTTTAGGCTAACTATGTGCGAAATCGTGATTCTGGAATTAGGCGATGGAGCCAAATAAAGAGCTAAAAGGGCTTAGCATACGGGCGCGCTGCTCAAAGCTTAGGCGGCTATTCAAAATACCAAAATGACCTAACTAACGGCGTGAAATGCAATTAAGCATCTGAAATAGCAAAATGACTTAACAAAATGAACACCTGATAATATGGTTACATGGATTATTGTTTATGTAAATTCTCGAAGTTAGTTTTTATTCCGTGGCGGCTAATTGTTAAACGAAGCCAACTTGAAGGAACGCTTTCCATGCATCTTTATGCAATGATTACAAAAAAGCCGGATATTTATCAGAAGCAACAAAACGTGACTTTTCAGAAAACTGGCGGCTGGCGGCTTTTATTGACTGTGAAACATATCGTATTTATGAAATAGGTATTTATATTATATTTGTTCGGGGTGTCGGCGATCTCTTTTGTCGGTAAGTACCTAATTGTTTAAAGCTGATTTTAAGAAATATGATATTATATGATGCTTACATTAATGCTGTGGTAATATGGGTGCAATGATAATTATTTGGTCATTTATTTTTGAATTGGCTGCAGAGAAGATCGAGTAGAGAAAATTAATTTTGTTAGTGATTGTGTTTTGAAGAAAGTTGAGGAAAAGTTATAAATATGGTAAGTACCTACATGCATATCAATCATATATCAATCAATACACAGATAGTTACCTACATATTCTTAAATTGTATTAAGTAATAAAATTGTTATAATTTTTCTAGAACAGAACGATAAGGCGGTCGGGTTTTCAGTATCGAAAACAAAGTCTACAAAAAAAAAGAAGTGAAAGAAAAAACTGGCCAATACTTTAGAAAAATATTTGAAGCCAGAAAATGTGTCGGCGGAAGCATTATAATCAAGCTCTAGTTCTCTTTCCGGGCCACTTAATGAGCCGTGCGTCCAAGAAGTCGAAATGGAAATTATGAGGGAAGATTCCGAATCTGGGGAAGAGAAGGTGACTTCATCTGACTCGGAGTCTCCAAAACCAGAGAGAAGAGAAGTTGGTGACGCTGAAGAAGCCAGCACGTCATCCTCATCAAGGCTTTTTGAACTAAAGAAATTTGGCTGCTCATCAGATTCACAGCAGTTACAGCAGGACACAACAGCAACCTCAGATGATCCTGGAGAGTGGCCTGAGATAATATCAACAATATTAACAAAAATTTTAGTAGAAAGAAGGCCTGTTCAGGTAACGCAATTTAATTACCCAACTAATGAAAATGGTCGAAGGTTTTCGAAAAAATATTTCTACCGTTCTCTTCCAAATGGAGAAGAAATTAATAGACCGTGGTTAGTTTATTCAATAAAAAATAATGCAGTTTATTGCTTTTGTTGTACAATATTTGGCAAAATTAAAAACAATTTTTCGCAAAGAGAAGGTGTTTCTGACTGGCAGCATTTGTCACTATTGATTTCAAGGCATGAAAAAGTGATACTCACAATGCAAATGTTAAAAATCAGTTAGAACTTATAAAATTGTTATCAAAAGAACAAACTGTAAACCAGACGCAACTACGTTTGTTGAATGCAGAAACAAAGCACTGGCATGCTGTGATTGAGAGAATAATTTTAATAATACAATATTTGTCACGACAGTGTCTTGCTTTACGCGGGCAATCTAATAAATTATTTGAAAGAAATAACAGTATATTTTTAAAAGCTGTTGAGATGATCTCAAAATTTGATTCTGTTATGTCAGAACATGTGCTTCGGACTCAAAAGTCACAAAAAGATGAAACACTAATGGTAAATTATTTAGGGGACAAAATTCAGAATGAAATAATAGATGTCATTGGTAACAAAATTAGAAATAATATTTTGGATTTAATTAGAAAATGTAAATACTATTCTATCATTCTTGACTGTACACCGGATATTAGTCATATCGAACAAATGACTATAATTTTTAGATTTACAATATTGAATGAATCCTCAAAAAAAATTGAAATACGTGAGCATTTTATAGAATTTTGTCCTATTAATGATTCAACTCGAGTGGGTTTAAGTGAATTTTTAATGAATTTACTTTCAAAGTTGAATTTAAATATTTACGACATGCGTGGCTAAGGGTATGATAATGGGGCAAATATGCGCGGCAAACATAATGGTTTGCAAAAAAAATTTGCCGTGCACAGCCCATAATCAAATTTAGTAGTGAACGATGCTGCTAAAGTTTCTTTTGAGACTTCTGGTTATTTTGATATAGTTCAAGAATTATTTGTTTTTTGCGTCGGTAAAAAGATGGTCAATTCTGAAAAAACACACAACAAATTTAAATTTAAAACCACTTAGTAATACACGGTGGTCTAGTAGAATAGACGCTGTGAAGCTTCTGCGTTACCAAATTGGGCAAATATATGATGCATTGGTAGAAGTAATTGAAGATCGTTGATTCGTACAAGACCACAGTGCTTTACATCAAGCCAAATCTTTGGCATTAAAAATCAGAGTTATAAATTTTTGTGCTCAACAATTATTTGGTACAATATTTTAATCAAAATTAATGTTTTGAGCACGATGATGCAAAATCCTACTATAAATATAAAAACTTGCTTAGAGCATTTTAAAAATTTGTTAAATTTTTTCTTAGCTCTTCGATCAGATGAAGAATTCAATAATGTTCTTACTGACGCTAATACACTTGCGGATGAACTCGGTATTGAACCTAATTTCCCTGCTGTTCAGTCTGTTAGACCACGAAGAAAACCCAGACAATTTAATTATGAACACAGTGATGAACCAATTATTGATCAAAAAATTATTATAAAGTTAACGTTTATTTTAATATATTAGATCAAACTTTATCGTCTTTAAGAGACAGATTTGAGGGAATAACAAGATATGATACTATGTTTGGATTTCTCTATAATATGTTTGATTTAACGGAAAACGAGCTATTACAATGTTGTAAAGATTTACATCTTCATCTAACTGATGATTCTAGAAAGGAATCAGATGTAGATGGAATAGAATTATTTGAAGAGATAAAATCTTTAAAATTACATCTTAAACCTACTTCAGCTGAAAAGCATCAGCTAGAGCCCCAGTCCATTCTTGAATATATTTTTGAAAATCAGCTCATAGCATCATTTCCAAATATGTCAATAGCTCTTAGAATATTACTCACGTTACCAGTTTCAGTTGCGTCTGGTGAGAGATCTTTCTCCTAACTAAAAATTATTAAAAATTATATGCGATCCACAATGTCACAAAACAGATTAAATAATCTGTCTATAATAGCAATAGAAAGCGACACGATGGATTCCATCGATTTTGAATTAGTAATTAAAGAATTTGCGGAGAAAAAAGCTAGGAAAGTTGCTTTTTTATAATTTTCTAAAATTTTGTTGTTTTTTTATTAATTTTATTCCACTATTTTTTTGTAAATTTTATTGTTAATAAAACTTTTTTAAAATTTCTGTTTTTCAATTAAATTAATTTGATTTGTTACAGTTAAACTAGGTATGTACTACATAAAATTTATATTTTACAACAAAAATGTAAATTTGGAGGCGGCAAATTTGGCTCTGCACACAGGCGGCCATTGATGCTGGCGCGGTCCTGTCTCCCACGCTGGGTATGCTAATACAGGCAAGCCTACTACACTAGTGCGAGAAAGTACGTGCTGTGCTAATAACAGCTGAAAAACAAGGCCTCAGCTCTCCAGCCTAACGTCGGCAGTGGGTCCCGGATGGTGTAGCTTGAACAAGTGTCCACGTTCGATCAGCAGAGTTAAGCAACGCTGTCTCTGGTCAGAACTTGGATGAGAGTTCCACGGCTGCATCTCTCGGCGCCTCGTGGTACGGCTATCACGGAAAAAAGTTGGTCTCAGCGGTCATACAACATCATGACAGTCGTTAGTGAGGTTGGAAGTCCTTATAACTGCACAGCGACGCCTATAATTGACCCAACGGCTGTTGGCTGAGTGCGAATTAAATAAATAAATAAAGCCAAATTGCCCAATAAAAGCCTCTTATCTCGAGGCTGGATTAGGAGTGAATTCAAATAAAATAAAATCATTGGCCAATTCAGCCTTCTTGTGCTGACGTCAGGCCGGAGATTTAAGGCCTTGTTTTCCAGGCAGTATTGGCTGTGCTCGCGTATAGATTATATTCTCTATAGTTTTCTCCGTTTTGAAAAATAACATTGTATATATAGTAAATAATGAGTAATAATGAAGCAGAAATTATGGCTACAAGTACTTATGTACTTATAATCAGATATTAAGATAGACGTATTTTAAAAAGGAAAGAGAAACTTGTGAACGTTGTCTCCCAACAAAAGTCGAGATAGCGTTTTAGACAATAACTTTCTTATAGAACTAAAACTCAACAGAACAAAATAATTATACAGCACTTTGCAAACACTTGAACAAGTATAGACACGTCGTGTGTACGGAGAGACTCATGTATATGCAGACCAAGACCAACATTCGTTTATCCTTTGATGTGTAGAATATTTACCATCTACTGAGCGAACGGCCACGAACGCCAACATTTGTGTGCATTTGTAATTTGCTGATGATACAGATGGCGTGGCAAACGTGCATTTGTCCAACGTTGGTCGATGTTTGGCATATCGTCTGTAGGGGTCTTTATACGAGCATAGAATTCGTCTCCTATTTCGATGTTATCATTTTTACCGATATAATCTAGTAACTGTTTGTGATTGTTCCTTGTTTGTAGAACCTTTCTGTTTTTTCTTCTTTTCTCTTCCGATATGCATACAAAAGTTAGATTTACTCTGCCTATTTTAGACCTTAATGTAATTATTCTATCATTCATTTAACTGTATGAAGTAGTTAGGTTATTGCTTTTGCCCATTCATCAAGCTTGTTACATCGGAGTTAGCTCTATCCTCTAGAGCTACTCCGCTGTATATCATTGTTGTCGCGAATTCGAGATGATTGACAAAATACACTTGCACACGAGAACTAAAGCTACTGTTGCGAGATTAATAAGAACACTTGCATTTATTTTCTGCCGTTTACAGAACAACTTAAGTCTTATAAGGTTACTTATTAACTACAAAATTCTCATTCCAGTTTTGACCAGAGAAAACTCGGTAGGCGTTCTCAAAATGTCGAATAAGCCTATCAGAACAGCTCTTAATTTCGGACTAAGTCATGTACATGAACGTAACAATACATTATTTTTCCTTATTGCTATGTGTTTTTGAAAACTGTAGGTTTCACACACCAAAATTTTTCAAGCTGTCGACACCTCGAAAATGATCTCTAATAAAGTTTACAATTCCACTAAACGAATTTGCTCCAACCGTACTAATAATCTACCTTCGCCCAATTTTTTCTGTGTACGAAGTAAACCGTGCATAAATTTTGCCCCTTGTACTTCCGTGAGATTTAAGTACTGCCATTTTCCCAGAGAAAGGTACGTTCTAAATAGCGGCTTTCAGCCTGTTATAACTTTAATATGACCATTTTTCCTACGAATTTCTACCTTAAAAATATTTACGATACAAATTGCTTATGGCTAACTAAAGTTCAGGTCTATTCGTACAACTGCATTTAGTTCATTTTCACACAAGAACGTAAATCGTAACAACGTGTAGTTTTTTAAGTCACAACATCTTGTTAGTTTTCTCTTGGATTTGGTGATCGAGGAAATGCCTATTTTTCTTTTTTTATTCGTTATTTCATACGCATTTAAAAGTTCGACAGTTTAAAGGATCCTTTATTCCCAGTCTCTTGTTTCTTAATCATTTGTTTATAATCTACTTATTATCTGGTACCTGGTCTAAGGCTGGACCAGAGTGGTTGAGAGGCCTTGATTTTCCTGAAACGAAAGCCTGTAAATTTCGATTTTTAAATATTATGTATATTATTGCGAGACGCCTAAAGTCGGGGGTAACTGGCAATCCTTTTAGTTAAAGCACACTCGGACACGAAGACCAAAGCTACTGTTGCGAGATTAATAAGAACACTTAAGTACAAATACTTGCATTTATTTTTCTGCCGTTTACAGAACACTTAAGTTTAATACCGTTCTTTCTTAACTTTACGTATTTACATCTTCCTATTAACTAACTAAATTCTTAGTCCATTTTGACCAAGAAAGCTCGGTGGGCGTTTACAAAGTTCCCAATAACCTATCAGAGCTGGTTTAAATTTTAGATTTTTGGGACGTACATACGCGACGTGATAGTTCATAATAGTTCTATGAATTTTACAAGTTTGAGGCTTTCCCACGGTGAAATGTGGCCTGCTCGGACCCTTCGCAAATTGTCGCTATAAAGATTTACAATTCTACTAAAAGCATTTGGTTCCAGCTGCGAATAATTTTTATGATCGAGTTGCAACCGTTGCTTCTTCTAATCACGTACGCGTCATATACATCACTCAGTATTTCGGTTTATGAAGTAAACCCTGCATAAACTTACTCTAATCTATTCGTGAGATTGCAATATCTCCAGCTTCTCAAGCGAAAGGCACGTTTCTAAACATCCGCTTGTTGTAATTTAAATATGACATTTTGTCTACGAATTTTACCTTAAAATATTTATTATACAGATGGCTTACAGCTAACTAAAGTACAGTATATTCCTACATAGTTCATTTCATTAAAGAACGCAAATCGTAACAATATTATCAATAGCAAATTTTGAATCCTATTCCCGCATTTTTTTATTTAGTAAAAGTCTACTGCTTTTATAAGATTCTTTAAATTAAATTTTGACACCATTGAATTAGAAAAGTGGTCACTGTTTTTGAAAAAACCAATTAGTTGCCTTTAAGACTTAGGAACCATGCATTTCATAAAGTCTAAAAACCGCAGTTACTATTTAATCCTTTCAGCATTACAACCATCGCTAAAAAGTATTAAATTAAAACAAGGTTTGACTTTATCAAAAAGTAATCAGAATGTGCTTATTTTATTTCGAATAAATCGTTAATTACAGTCATTTATATTCAAACCATAATTGCTCTATAATTGTTAAGTACTTCAAGAAATGCAAATTCTGCTCTATATTGATCTCTTAAATTTTGTTTTTCTAATGATTAATATAAAAAGGAATGAGCCTATTTTCGTTTACAACTTTTATTCTTGTCATTATAATCTAGGAAGATGATAAACAGAAATAGAAAGCAAACTTCATTTAGTAAAACATTGCCTCGATAAGTTTATTCACATCCTTTAGTAGAAAACATGTGCATCAATATTTAAAAAATTAAATATTTAAATATCTAAACTTTAATATTCAATATCACGGCTATCGTCCCTACTGCTGACATTGAATTTGTCGTAAAAGTCGTTAATGCAACAACTGTTGCAATTTTGCTGAATTTCAATGTCAAGTTTCCTTCTATTTAAAGTATTGGCATTAAATAGTGTAAATTGAACGCAAAGTCACGAAGTTTGTTGTTATTCAAATTTTCATATTTTACGCCGAAGGTGAAAACAGCTATTATTACAAAAGTTGTTCAACATCATTATTTAATGAGACTTACTAAATGCGTTCTTGGAAGTAAATAAAAAGCTAGTTGTATTATTGTTCAACAAATAAATTCTTCATGTTCAAGCAATAGTCGTCTTTCCTGAGGTTACTAACTCCTAGTATTGGCTAATAAATAAAAAAAATACCAATCGTTTCAGCTTTAGACAAAAATCGATTAACAACTATTAATGTCTAATTTCCCCTTAATACCAGTAGTTAGAGGCGTAGTGCAATTGAAAAGTATGTATTTCATTTATGTCTAATTGACTTAATTCTACTCACGTTTATTCGGACAGACCCAAAAACACCTTTGGGAATAAGTTGCACGAGAACGTATCAGTTTTATTTGTGTGATTTTGGTGATGTGTTAAGCTTAAATCAAAAGTTTTGATTGAAGTTTAACTGCATAATGTAACATTTTTAGTGCAGATACCACGACGGAAACGAGAACAGAAGATTGCCAAAGAAATTATAAAATATTATGATCGCCGAAGAAAAGTATGAAAACCAACGACACATGCAGACATGCAAAATACAATCATCTGCTGCTACGTCTTTAGTTTAATTATATTATTTTCACAATTGATATGAGCTTGACATATCAAGGCTGAACGGGAATATAGCTGACTGAACATGAGCCAATATCAATTAATCCATCAAACACAGAAGCATTCTTGGAAGACGCTCTGATCGACGTAAAGTTGAAAATAGTAATTAAAAGTCATCATAAAAAATCATCCCCTATTTATACTATCGTGGATGTGTGCAAAAACTATTCGGAAAACTACAAACTTTTAATTATTTGATGGAAAAGGTGATTACCTTTCTTAGTTTATTTATTTATTTGCACAGGCAGCAGTAATCTGAACTATTCCCGAATCGACGTATGGGTCAAGCTATGGAAATTATAATAGATAGTAATTAAGTACTATTGACAACGTTAGCAATAATTAGTAATCAATAATATAATATCACAGATTATTTCAATTAAAAGTGCGCACATTTATATATAATTTACATATTAATTAATCATTAATATCTCATAGCACTTGGTTCCAATGGTCGACGATTTTACTTGCAAACACATTCTTGTTGTGGGGAAGCTTGTATCTAGTCGGCTTCATGTCATGACCTCGAAGGTGAAGGTTGTTGAGTCGACTGAAGGTTCTGGGTTAAGTTTCGATAGCGTCTCCTCGTTGTGGAGATTCAGTGCTTGTAATCTTTGTTAATAGGTTAGGTTACGAATGGTATTTTAGTATGTTGCACTCCCAAATGGATCTACGACAAGTAATGAAACCGAAAATGCATCCAGCTAGCTATAGTGCTACTCAGAACTATTCGATTCTGAAAGCGTGGAAGTTTCTGTCTGTGTAAATCAATTCAGAGAGGGAGTAGAAACAAACCAATTGTCGGGAGCCACTGTATTATGAATTGTCATACAAGAGATGATTAGCATTCCCTAGTGCAGACAGAAATAACCATGGTAAAGGAGAGTGTCATTGACGTTGGTGCAGCTACGGACTTATCTTGCCTCAACCTGAATGTTAAATTTGCTCATTAGTCCAGTCGATATAATGAAAAATAAGGGGGGGAGGGGGGGAATAACTGGAAAGTATTCCGAAGTTAATGGAATTTTGACAGGTTATTTGGGGGTACTTTAGGATGTCTATCCTAAGTTTTCGACCTCGAGGACCCTGTGCTAACTTGGGGAGGAAGGCAAAGACCTCAAAATTTTCGGACTTTTTCAGGTTTTTACTTATATCTCGTAAACTAAGCATATTTTGTGTGCCATAGTGTATTACAAAGGCTTTGGCCCTATAACTATTTATTACCATCATTTCCATGTCAATTATGTTAATCTCGTTTTTCCATTTACGTTTTACAGGATTCTGGGGATCAGTAGTTTAAGCGGCGGCCACGGGGCGCACCACTAGACACCGCTACCAGCCTCTGTCTATCAGTTCTGTACAACTCAGTTTCACGTTGGCCATTCTAGGTGAAGTTCTGTATCTCATAATTCAAAGTGATTTTCGATCTCGTATTTTTTCTTCGAGCTGTTTTAGTTATCGAGTGTTTTCCATTGAGTAGGCAGCTTATCGTTTGACATGGCATCAACTTGAACGTCAGAGACAGGTCGGTATTTTCTTTGTGAGGAAAGTTTGGAAGGTGGTGAAGTGTCTGTAGTGAAAAATAGAGGAGTTGCTACGCTTCTTGCTTCTGCTGGAAAACGAAGACAGCGCGAACATCAACGTTTGTTGGAAGGAGTGGAAGAAATTATAATTCACACGGCTTGCCAACAAAAAATACAACAACCAGAAATTAATTGTGGCTTTTTTGCGTCGTGAAAGTGAAACTCCTACACCTCCCCCCAAGCCGACACGCTGAAGTACAGCCTCATTATCATTTGATTTTAACAAGTGCTTCTTTTGCGAAGAGTCGGTTACTAAAGAGTACAGGCAAAGGCAGACCAAATTACCAGTCGAAAGGCGCAATCCTATGGTTAAAGTGAGGTAGCGTGGGGATGAGTGGGGGGAAAAACGGAGATCGGATTGGCATTTTGGAGGGTATGAACACCGATTTAGTTGCGGTAAACGCAGAATACCACCAAAAATGCATTCAAAATTTTTACAAATTACCTGGTCGTCTTCAGAAGAGAGGACAACCTACTCCCAGCATTGACCAAGCAATGGAAATCGTGTACAAGTTTCTCGAGGAAAACAGGGAGGAATGCCAGTTTTCTCTTGGACAGTTGATAGATGAGATTCCTGAGGATTCCCGTCCTCATATAAAAACAGTGAAGAAGCGTCTGGAAGAGAAGTATGGAGATGAGGAGATGACATTATCATTTCTCAGTCGGCCAACAGAGGGAGTTGTTGTATGTTTCAAGAGTATTGGTCACAAAATCTTGTCGGACAACTGGTACTCTAATGGGTAGATGTCGGACCCGCAAAGAGAACGCGCTCGGATTGTGGAAACTGCTGGGAAAATTATTTTACAGGATATCCACTCAAAAATTTTCAACACTGCTTCCTACCCTCCGATTGATAATTTTCATGCTGGTGCCCATCATCTCGTCCCGGAGACGCTGCTTCTCCTGTTGCACACGATCATTTTGACGAACAAACAGGGTTTACTGGAGCCATGGAAGAAGAAATGTCTTGCGCTGGCACATGCCATAATTGTAGCCGTTCGACCAAAATCATGCTTGTCATCTATTATGATTGGTGTGGCAACATATTGTTATAAGAAGTTTGAATCCGAGCTTCTTCTGAACCTCCTTGCTACCTTGGGATTTTCAGCCAGCTATGACGAAGCTTCTAGGTTTGAAGGATCGTATGTTATGCAAGCAAAGGAATCTGTAGTTGACGTCCCAGTCAATCCATTCAGCCAATTCATATTTGACAACGCGGACTTCAACGTAAATACACTGGATGGACATGCCACGTTCCATGCAATGGGAGGAATAATGGCTGTCACCCCCTGAAATGCTGTGACCAGTAAACAAGATGTTCTTCGCATGAAGGGGGGGGGGGTTGGGGAGAGGGGGGTCATAGGTGTTTCACGATGTCGATATTGATGAGTGATTAACATGGAAATGATGGTAATAAATAGCTGTAGGGCCAAAACCTTCGTTTTTCGGCTATTTTTTTACATTTCGAGAAACTTTGTCTAACTTTGATCGGCTGTATCTCGATTAATATTGGGTCTAAAAATTCATTTCACCAACCAAATTTTAGAAAAATGGCACACAAAATATGCTTAGTTTAGGAGATATAAGTGAAAAACTGAAAAAGTCCGAAAATTTTGAGGTTTTTGCCCCCCTCCCCACTTTAGCACAGGGTCCTCGAGGTCGAAAACTTAGGATAGACATCCTAGAGTAGCCCCAAATAACCTGTTACAATTCCATTAACTTCGGAAAACTTTCCAGGTAAAAAGTGGATATCCACTGGACTACATAAGATTACCTGCATGCAGTGCTACAGCGTACAGGCAAACACATACAAATAATAACGTATATTAAGCACACATTACTATCTGATTAAAATTGCTTTTTCTACTCCTGTAACTAAAATGCCATTTAACATACTAACATACACGTCGCTAAGTGACCTTTTAATCATGCCTTCATAACCTGTGACTAAAGAGCCTCTTAGTCATGAGCTGAAGTTGGCAACGATGTTTTAGTCATGGGGTGAAGTTAGGTTCAAATAGTATTTGCTTTATTAGCCGCAGCCAAAACTAAAATCAAGTTAGTTTTCAACCGCCACTTTGACGTTTGTCAAGCCTAATTTAACATAATATAATAAATGTCAAAATTTTAATGAAATAATATGATGTTATATTCTCTAAATTTGTGGTCGTAGAAAAAGTATAGTATGCAACTCGTTTTATAAACTTATTAGTCACTCATTTTATTAAACACTCGCTCCGCTGCGCTTCGCTCGTGATTAATAAAACTTGTGACTAAAATGACGTTTATAAAACTTGATACATAATATACTATTTTCTACTCCTGTAACTAAAATGCAATTTAACATACTAACATACACGTCGCTAAGTGACCTTTTAATCATGCCTTCATAACCTGTGACTAAAGAGCCTCTTAGTCATGAGCTGAAGTTGGCAACGATGTTTTAGTCATGGGGTAAAGTTAGGTTCAAATAGTATTTGCTTTATTAGCCACAGCCAAAACTAAAATTAAGTTAGTTTTCAACCGTCACTTTGACGTTTGTGAAGCATAATTTAACCTAATATAATGAAAGTCAAAATTTTTATGAAATAATATGATGTTACATTCTCTAAATTTGTGGTCGCAGAAAAAGTAAAGTATGCAACTCGTTTTATAAACTTATTAGTTACTCATTTTATTAAACACTCGCTCCGCTGCGCTTCGCTCGTGATTAATAGAACTCGTGACTAAAATGACGTTTATAAAACTTGATACATAATATACTATTTTCTACTCCTGTAACTAAAATGCCATTTAACATACTAACATACACGTCGCTAAGTGACCTTTTAATCATGCCTTCATGACCTATGACTAAAGAGCCTCTTAGTCATGAGCTGAAGTTGGCAACGATTTTTTAGTCATGAGGTGAAGTTAGGTTCAAATAGTATTTGCTTTATTAGCCACAGTCAAAACTAAAATGAAGTTAGTTTTCAACCGTCACTTTGACGTTTGTCAAGCATAATTTAACCTAATATAATAAATGTCAAAATTTTAATGAAGTAATATGATGTTATATTCTCTAAATTTGTGGTCGTAGAAAAAGTATAGTATGCAACTCGTTTTATAAACTTATTAGTCACTCATTTTATAAAACACTCGCTTCGCTCGTGATTAATAAAACTCGTGACTAAAATGACGTTTATAAAACTTGATACATAATATACTATTAAAGTGACGGCACGATTATAAGCTATACATTACCAAACCTATTATGCTGGTTACAATCTAACCTGTCTATTGACATTATTTATTTTCTCCCTGAGGAGAGGGCAGTTTAAAGTGGTGTTCATAAAACAAACACCTGAATAAAACACAAATGTGGTAATATCCAATTTGCTTCTATTTATAGAGGAAGCTAAGCTCTAGCTACTAGAAGCAGAGATATAAACAGGCAAAAACTACAAGTAAAGCAAATCTGAAACTTGAAGTAGTTGAATTTAGAGCGCTCCCAGCTCCCTGAAGGCACACCTGATGGAATGAGTGGGCTTTCTCCAGACCTGGGACACGACTCGCAGGTGGATACCAGCACATGCGATGTTCTGTTTATATCAACGTCTGTCTACTCGCAGCTTATCGTTGATTTCGTCACTAAGAGTTTTAAATTTACGATTGATAGATCAGTATGTCTGTTCTGCGCTAGTGTCTTTATACTTTCATAGATTGTGTTTTTCATAATGTTAATCGCTTTATCCAAGGTTTTGATTTATTGATGATCTGATTTCTGTAGATGAAGGTGTCAAAGTTTTTATATGAATGCCAAGAATATATAAATTTGTGTTGAATTTGTGTAATAACGATGTATGTTCTCTGAGGGTTTACTTAATGTGTAGTTGGTGTGACATAAAACTGTTTCTAATTCAATTGCTGGCAAAAAGTGATCACTGTTATCTGTGATTGCTAGGAATCTGTGATTTCAAAATTTTTACAACTTCGCTAGTGCTTTCCCTGAATTCTAAGCGCCTGATGGATTTTATGAAGCACGCATTGAGGTTTTCGCGATTATTATCGCTGGACTACGACGCTATGCGACCTTGCGTTATTCAGAATGCTGCAGGTCGAACAGCGGTGCTTTGGCCTTAGATACTTTTTGAAGCAAGCGGCCTTGCCAGGCCCAGAAGACAGATGCGGAATACGCAGAAGTCGTCGAATAACGGATTGGTCCTTATGGAAACACGAAGCAATGAAAACCGAACAGACCTGCAAACCTGTCAAACCGCTTGAAACAAAATATTACAAATGATACTTGTAGATACAAGAAAGAATGAGGATTAGCTTTTGGATTATTGTAAACACGCCATAATAAATGCACTACTACATGGGATGGAAAAAATCCTTCCTTCTATTAAGCCCCTGTCGGCAGCGAATTAAGTAACAAAAGCGAAAGCTTTCGCCATCAAATAAGGCGCTGGAAATTTTCCAAAAATTAACCCAAAAAATAGGAAACCTACTCTACACAGAGGAGCTTAAAGTGACCTAATTCCAAGGAACAGCATAGTTATATCTAAAAAAAACCTCGAAAAAGGTGATTTAACGACAGCGCTAAAAGAACACCGCGTACCGGTAAAAATAAAAAATGTTGTTTTATTCTCTATAAAATAAGCTCGTAAGTTGCAAGATATTAATTGAAAGAAGAAATTTATAACGCAGTTAATACAATTTTTAAAGGTATTTCAAAAGAAACGTCAAAGGGAAAAAACTTAGACGAAGTGTATTATAGCTAAAATTTATTTAACGAAACCTGGATATCATATGTTCCAAAGGAAGACAAAAGTTGTTTTAAATGTTTTTCGAAAAGATAAGAGACTATTTAATTTCTTTCTGTTTTTTAATATTTGTCATAATCTAGAACAAAACACTAAATTGATATGTCTAATAATATAAAATTAATCAGGTTAATTTAAGTGACATGTCGCAATCGTAGCATAAATTAAAAAAATCACATAAACCCATTAAAACATATGACATATCTATTTAGTAATTTTTATTTTAGGTACTCTGTTTCTGAGATATTTAGCCCACTTCTAGATAAATTTACTGTATCTTTATCTATTTCCACAGTTTCTCATTCTACATGAACTATATTTTTTTCTAGTACCTGATAAAATTCTTTTCTCTTGGTCACAGGTTTTTCATTTTCCTTTGATATGATCTATAATTTTATTATTATTTGTTTGGTTTTTCAAATTTTTTATAAAACTGTACGATTCTATTGTTCCTTCTTCTCTTATGTAGAGTTCCAATTCTCGTCATTTCTTTATTCATTGTCTTTAATTTGTTTCTATTATCTTCGTTTTCAGGTATTGCAGTTGTATGATTGCCTTCAATATAATATGTACTCTGTTTAGTACGTAGCCATTGATCGTATAGCTTCTGTCTTAATTGTTTTAAAATCTTATTCCACCAGAAGTTTCGATTTCTCTCTGGTTTCGTTGCTTTCTCTGAAGCTTCTAAAGCAGCTTGATGTAATTCTTGTTTTAATCTCGTATGGCACCAAAATTGTGTGCCTTTTCTATTTAGTATTTTTTCTAGTTTATATTAATTATTTTCATATCTTTTCTAGGTTGACACATATTTTTGTACAAAGGGTAGTGTTTATCTCTCTCTCTCTCTCTCTCTTTCTCTGTGTCTGTCTCTCCTCTCTCTCTCTCTCTCTACGACTCTCTCTTTCCTTTCCCTTTATTTCTCCCTTTTCCTCTTTCTTTCTCCACCCCCCTCTCTTTCGGTTGTTCCTCTCTCTCTTTCTCTCTCTCTCTCTCTCTCTGTTTCTTTCTTTCTGTCTTTCTTTCGCTCTCTCTTTGTGTCTCTTTCTCTGTCTCTCCCTCTTTCTCTGTGTCTTTCGTTCTTTCTCTCTCTCTCTCTCTCTTTCTCTCTCTCTCTCTCTCCGCCTCTCTCTCCCACTGTATGTATGGATATCTTTATATTTGCAGTAATTATCTATTATTATTAGTTTAAGTTGTTTACAGATGTTAATTAATTGTTCACCATTGTTGTTCAGTGTATCTTCTTCATAACTTTTTACTACATGGTGTCTTTTCTTCTTGTTTTGGCATTTATATCTCCAATTAGGACAATTTTCTACTTATCTCAAGGTTCGTTTAATATTTGTATGTGTCCACTATGATTACGGTAGCTTTAGATGATTATTCGGAAATAAAAATTAGTTTAGTTGGAACAAGTGTATGTTTCTCTGTTAGGAGCAGAAATTGGCAAATCGCCCTCTTATTATTAGTTAACCATGAGCGAAGTAACTGAAATGGGTGCATGTGTAGTGGTAAAATAAATGATTGCATACTATAAGACGTTGTATTTCGTTTCTTTTAATTTGTAAATCGCACTGCATAGGCATAATCAATGGTAACTAAGTTGCAAAAACCACGATTTTATTTGTGTACAACGTGTAGGCTGAAATAATACAATTCAATCTATTACTACAATTTTGCAATATTATCGCAAATACATTTTCTGCAACTACTTAAACATTCCACATTTTAGTACTGATTTCGCGCAAAGGCCAGTTTACCGTTTGTACATAAAATTTTACTACCGGCGAATAAAACAGACACTTAAATTTGCACATCAAACGCACTTCAGTCTGTCACGGATGGTCTTGACCAAATCAAGTCATTGTTCTACCTTGATCTAAAAAGTGTCCGAAACGGTCATCTGACCGCTTGTGTATTTGCATCCGAGTTTAGCCAAATACCGCTTCAATTATCAAAAGGTTAGAGTATGTCCCACAAACCCATTTCCACCGTTGTGTTGGTGCGAAGATTGCATCTGTAAAAACATTCGGTAGGCCCTCCTCTGCATATCAATCAGAAAATTTTGACCAGTGAGCACGTGCGGAACTCTCTCTTAACGAGCGCACCCATGGGGAATGCCGATTAAGCATGGTATTGAACTGGAAAAAAATGGGTTAGTGTCGGCGGAGGTTGGATATTCTAAAAGCAAGTAATCGGTACTTGTTTTAGTGAAATATATTGATAAATATTACAGTTTCGATTCGTTATCGGCTGCCGAAGGAATCTTCCGACTCAGCGTCCATCGTCAAGCCATGCAAAGTCGTACGCCTCACAGTGACGACGTCCCATTCCTGCAACGAACCTGAGCCATATTTTAGGAATACCATTCCGCCCAGGAGATAGTTGCAGCCGTTGATGGCCAAAAGGATCATCCAGGCTATGGGCCGGCTCTGAAATCATTCTAAATTAGCAATGACAGACGTTATTCTAAAAGCTGCTTCTCACAGTGCAGAGCTGTCTCAAGAACTGGTAAATTATGATTTGTCCGAAACGTGGTGCACGTATTCGGTTTGCAAATAAAATTAGTTGGAACCATTTTAATTCACCCAAATTGGATCATATTTTGGTATTAAGGGAAAAAGTAGTAATATTTGCAATAAATAGAATTTTACACGGATCTGCTTAATATTTTATTCAACAACATAGTGCTCAGTATTGTTCAGAATAATCATTCACCATATTGAAAAATGATGATAGGAAATTAGCTTGTTGCATTTTTTTCTAAAATCTTTGCATTTATGGCAGAAATGCATTTATTTTGCAAAACCATGTTCGAAACTTTAATAGTTATACGAGGAACAGTTAAGAAAAAAATTGGTAAATAATACCATACAAAACAAGCAAGCAAAACATACAAAAAATACCAAGCAAATGGAGAACTAATACATTGATCACACTTTTAAAAGAGGGTGGTAAAGAAGAGCTGAGAACTAGAAGCGTATTGATTTACTGAATACATTGTTAAAGCCAATAAACTAATAATAACAAAAATAAATGCCAAAGCAATATTTCATGACTTACGCAATCATGTACAAACCTCATCTTTATAGCAAGACAAATCACAGAAGAATTCAACTGGTCAGTTTTGCCGATCTCCATAAGGCTTTCTATCGAATTCAGATCGTTGATATGCTCGTTCTACTCAAAATGCACACCCCATTAGTACAACACTTAAAAGTATATGCACTGATAATGCAATAAATAGAATATGGTACTTGAAGGGAGCATCTAAACAGGTAAAAGTAATAAACAGGTGACTCAACAGACTTTTACAGGTTCTGGACAAATCAAGGATTCTCTTCCATCTTCAGCTATGGAACCTGAATTTCGCATTCCGTCAATTTTTATGTTTTTTTGAATAATATCCAAGAGCTTGGTTCGGGGTTGACCAAGTGGCCTCCTTCAGATCTACCCAACATACTTTTATTAAGTTAATCGTTTTCTTCCTATGTTGCCACGAACGTGTTCTATCGAACTTGATCACTTTACATGTGTCGATATTTTTTAGAATTTTCTCCATGACAACCCCCCCCCCCCCCCCCGATAGGGGCAAGTCGAAATTGACCAATTTACATATGTCGGTATTTCGAGGTCTCTTTCAGATGCATCCAGGAGCTCCATTCAAAGATTATCAATAGATCGTCTACCTTCAGGTCTACCGAAAGTATTATTCTTGAGTGGATCGTCTTCTTCTCGTTCTGCACTATGAACGAACGAACATACTCCATCGAACTTGACTAATTTACATATGTCGGTATCTCTAGGTCTCCTTCAAAGGTATCTAGCAGCTTGATTTGAAGGCTACCTTCAGATCTGCCCAACCGAGTTTATTTGAGCGTATTTTCTTCTTCTCATTTCGCACTACGCCACAAAGAACGTGTTCTGCCCACCTTGATCAATTTACATATGTTGGTATTTTCTAGAATTCTCTCCATGGCACCCAGTAGACGGAGAGCCAGTGACAAAAATAGTTACGTCATTTCTTTAATAAAATATCCTATGTTGCTATACCTTCTTAACATCGCTGATAACTGATTTGGATGTCTGCCTGGTTTCCGGTAGTGGAGAAAGCTGCAGCAGGGGCGCAAAGTGTTAGAGATAACAGATAAACGTATCTGGCAGTACTGAAGTGTATTGTTGGTGACACCGTCGGTGACAATGACATTCAGGAGCTACGTTCGAGGGCAACCAATCTATTACCTTCAGGTCTACCCAACGCAGTTTTATTGATTGAGTTATTTTCTTGTCACTATCCTCACTATCCTCGACGAACATATTTTATAAACTTAACCGATTTGCAATGTCTGGATATCTTTCAATGGCATTCGGGGGATGGATTCGGGAGCTACCAATAATTTTGTTACCTTCAGACCTAACGCAGTTTGCTTGATTGTTTTTTTTTAATCTCAACGAACATATTATGTCAAAATTGACCAATTTACATATGTCGGTACGCCTGGATGTCTTTCAATGGCATCCAGGAGCTTGATTTGGAGGCGATTTACTATTTTCTGGTATACACAACGAACTTTCAGTGAGTTGATCGTTTTGGTCATTTCTCACTATGTTGCCACTAACGTATTTTTTCGAATACTTCGGTATCTCTAGGTCTGTTTTAATTGCATTCAGGAGTTTGGGTCAGAGATAACCAATAGATCGTTTACCTTCAGGTCTACCCAGCGCAGTGTTCTTGAGCAAATCGTCTTCTTCTCCTTCCGCACTTTGTTCCAACAAACGAATTCTATGGAACTTGACCAATTTACATATGTCGGTATCTCCAGGTCTCTTTCAATGGCGCCCAGCAACTTAATTTGAAGACGACCGATAAGTCTTCTACCTTCAGATCAACCTAACGCAGTTTTCTTTGGCAGATTTTTTTTCATTTCTCACTATGCTTCAACGAACGTGTCCCATCCAACTTGATCAATTTACATATTCGGTATTTTCTAAGATTTTTTCCATTGCACCCCCCCTCCCCCCCCAGTGGCTTGATTCAGGAGTGATCATAAGATTTTCTATCTACAGGTCTATCCAAGGCAGTTTGCTTGCGTGGATTATTTTCTCTCATTTCAACGAACATAACCTTTCGAATTTGATCAATGAAAATATGTCGTTATTTCTGAATGTCCACCAATGACATCCAAAAGCTAGATTCAAGGGCGATCAATAGAACCTTTACGGCTTCCCAATGCAGTTTTATTGCGTGAGTTATTTTCTTGTCATCTCACACTATGCCTCAACGAACATGTTTTATCGAACTTGACCAATTTAGAATGTTGCTATCTCTTGATATCTTTCAATTGCAATGAGGAGATTGATTCTATCATCTCAATGGACATATTCTATCGAAATTGACTAATTTACATATGTCGGTATGTCTGGATGTCTTTCGATGGCATCCAGGAGTTGGGTTTGGGGGCGAACAATACATCTACTTTTACTAGGTCTCTTTTTCTAAGTTTTATTAACTGAGTTATTTTCTTGTCATCTCAAACTATGCCACAACGACATATTTTATCGAACTTGACCAATTTACAATGTCGCTACCTCTCTTTATCTTTCACTGGAATTCGGGGGCGACCAATATTAGATTGGATTATTTTTATTTTTTCTCAAGGAACATATTCTGTCGAAATTGACCTATTCGCATATGTCGGTATGTCCGGATGTCTTACAATGGCATTCAGGAGCTTGGTTCAAGGTAGATTAATAGATGTACTACCTTCGGGTCTACCCTACAAACTTTTAGTGAGTTGATCGTTTTCTTCTCATTTAGTAGCAGAAAATCCAGGTTTTAGCTTCAGAAGACTCTCTTACCGTGTGGGCGTCTCGCCGTTCGTTGTGTGGCCAACATTAAATGAACAAGGCCTTTATCCTTATCATGTTCTACAAGTTCAGCAACTAAACCCAAACGAAATTTCCTCGCAGAATTAGATTTTTTCAGTGGTTACTTCAAAAAAATAAAAGAGAACCAGATTTTATAAAAAAGGTATTGACAACGGACGAGGTAACCTTTATGAGGGATGGTATTTTTAATTGTCTAGTACCCATATCTGGTCAGATGAAAACCCTCACACAATCCAAGAGCATCACTTTCAGGACCAATTTAGTGTCAATGTGTGGGCAGAAATGATTGGCAACAATTTGATAGGTCCATACATCTTTCTGTTTCGCTTAACTGCTGTTGCGTATTTAGAGTGTTTAAACAACAATTTGGGAAATCTATTGGAAGATGTACCTTTGATTATGCGACGAGATATGTGGTATCTTCATGATGGAGTTCCTTCTCATTATGCTCTTGTGGTGCGGAGGTGGTTGGATCACAACTTCCCAGGAAGATGGATAGGAAGGGATACACCAGTGGCATGGCTCCTTCGTTCTCCAGATTTTAACCAGTGTGATTTCTTTTTGTGGGGTCACATGAAACAATTAGTCTGTGAAACACCTGTAAACACCGTCAACGAACTGATCAATCGCATCCAAAATGTTGCAGAAGTGATTAGAGGAAATCCAAACATGATCAGCCAAACCCAACAATCGTTAAATTCGTCGAGCTCAAGCATGACCAACGATGGACGGCACTTTCAATACCTTTTGTAATTTTTATGATTTGATGTGTCCTCAAGTAGTAGCAGAGAGTTTCCTTTCTGTGTTCTGGTTTTGCAGTTTATTTTGATGACATTTTCATAAGTTGTTAATACCTGATAGTAGAACTGTACAAACACATGCACAAACTTTTTCTCTTAAAATAACCATTTATTAAATTGTGATTTGAAAAATTAATAATTACGATCTGCTACTTGTAATTTTTGACTTGTTCCCTTCGGTTGTCACTACGGTCGCTAGAATTCAACAAAAAAAATTAATTGTAAACAAAAATCACAAAATAATTAATCAGTGGCGCTAATGGGAGTGGAAAAGGGAATTTTTGCCCATTATTCCAGATAATTAAAAATAAATTTGTTGTGGAAATTATAAGCAGACAACCACTCAGAATTTTTTTGTACATGTATTTCAAAAACACCCTGTATGTCGTTATCTCTGTATGTCTGTCAATGACATCCAGGAGCTAGATCCTAGGGCAGCCAATAGATATACTACCTTCAGGTCTACCCAACGTAGTTTTATTGAGTGAGTTAGATATTTTCTTGTCATCTCAAACTATGGCTCAACGAACCAACTTTATCAAACTTGGCCAATTTACAATGCCGCTATCTCTGGATATCTTTCAATGGCATTCAGGGGCTTGATTCGGGGGCAACCAATTGTTTTAGTACATTTAGGTCTATCCAACGCAGTTTGCTGAAGTTGATAATTTTCAACTTATCTCAACGAACATACTCTATCGAACCTGAACAATTTACATATGTGGTTATCTCTGGATGTTTTTCATTGGCATCCAGGAGCTTGGTTCGGGCTTCTACCTTCAGATCTACCCAACGTAGTTTGCTTGAGTGGATTAATCTTCTCTCATCTCGTATAATGCCTCAACGAACGTATTTTATCGAACTTGAGCAATTTACATATATCAGTATCTCTAGGTCTTTCTTAATGGTATCGATGAGCTTGGTTTAGGGACTACCAATACATCTTCCACGTTCAGATCTACCCAATGTAATTTTCTTGAGTTGATCGTCTTATTCTCATTTAGCATTATGCCCCAATGTAGGTATTCTACCGAACGCAACCAATTTATATATATCGATGTCTCTACCTCTCTTCCGATGTCATCCAGGAGCGTGGTTCGGGGGCGACCAATACATTATCTATGTCCAGGTCTACACAACACATTTTTTTAAGCAGATCTTATTCTCATCTCGCAATATGCCTCTAACCAACGAATGCTATCGAACTTAACAACTTTACATATGTCGGTATCTCTTGATCTCTTGCGATAGCATCGCTCGGTTCGGGGGAGACCAATACATGTTTTACTTTCAGATCTACCCAACGCAGATTTATTGAACCAATTGGCTTCTTCTCATCTAGCACTATGCCCCTACAAACGTATTCTTTTAAATTACATATGTTGGTATCCTCAAATAGTTAATATAATTCGTATTTTATTCCCCAGATTTACTGGCCTTAACACTTGACTATCGCAGTGACTTAGTATCTTGTTTTCTTTTTTGTTTAGTGTCCATAATTCTAAAGCACGCAGTAAGATCGTGAGGTCGTATTAGGGTCCCATATACGTATGTATTTTAATTTTGATTTTTCTAGTTCCATTACGAGAGTTGAAATAAGGTTTTAGACAGTAGTATACTTTATTGACGAGCGACATCTCTCTCCTCACTTTGTCCTTTATGTTGTTATTCGTTTTTATTAACTTTGCTAGATAAATAAACTTTGTCGGATGCAGGGTTGTTCGCCTTCCTTGGTAACGTGCATACACTTAGTTTTGCTTAGTTAATTAATAAACCAATTATTGATGTTGAATTTTTAAGAAAATAAATGTTTTTATTACAACAACCACAGATCTTACAACGATGTTAATACATTTAAAGAAAGTGTCTAATATAATGCATTATTTGCGACGCTTGGTCGCATGAAGCAGAGCTAAGTTTTAAATGCATCCCCGTTTGGAGTACAGTAATCGTCAAGTGAACAGGTTGCCAGATAATATTATTTTTTGTAGGAAATGTTACTATAGGCGAAAGCTTGCTAGATCCTTCTTATTGCGAAACATAGGTTTGTTTCTCGCGGACCCAGCTTTCAAAATTATGCTGTGTAAGAAGTCATCTGTGAGGAGAAATGCAGTTAAGTAAATTCTTAAAATAAGTTAAAGTTTTCAGAGAAATTATGACACAAGGTAGGTCATATCTTGGAGCTGAGCAATGCTTCTGCAGCGGACAAATATTTGCATTCGTACTGCTTAAGAAAAATCGTTTTGGCTATCGCGAGCAAGCACAGTTTCAAAGTTTATTATGTGTTGTAAATAGGGGTTTTCCTGTAACAGACAGTTTTTGTACAAGTGCTGCTGCTGTTTTGGGTATTTTCGTAAAATCAAAGACCAATATTTTTCATAAAACCGTTGTTGATCCGCCTCGAGCGAACTTTGTAACGATTCGCCCAGTCGAAACGCGTTTTTGTAAATTAAAATCAGTTCGCGCGTTCCAGCCTAGCGATTTCTACGTCACAAGTTTGAATTTTTCGCAAGCGCGGCCGGCTACGTCATCAAGAGTTCCCTGCTCCACGTATTACGCTGCTCCCCCACTTAAAATGCCCGAGGTGGTGGCTTGATGCACGAAGCACGAAGAAGAGCTATAAAAGCCGCTTCTCGTCCGTTCCAAGGGGACTTCCTCCGCAGACTTCATTCGTACATCCTTGCATTCCCTCCCTTCATCCCCAATCCTGATCCTATCCGACCGTTTAGAGAGAATTTTTCCCGTCCCGACATTAGCATTTTCCCTTAGCTAAGTTCGAACCCGAAGCCTCCAGTCCGGAGACCGTGTTCCTAGCTATTGTTTAATTAAACCCGTTCCTCCAAATAAACAGCTTTAAGAAACGACGCCCACGAATGGGACACCGTTTCGCTGTTTAAATTTAACACTTGTAAATATCCCGAACTAATAATTATTGAAATATCTCCTGGAGGACGCTAGTAAATAATTATACCAAAATTTCCTGGACGACGTATTCGAAACGAGGGTTTAACAAACCAGGCCGTTTCATATGTCAATTTGGCAATGCAAAATAAATCCAGCGTCCAACACACTATTTGCCCGGCCCTGAAGGCCACTCACCCTCGGGGCCGCGAGCTGTAGAAGTCGCCTCCACGAACCGGACCTCCAGGTGAACGAACGTCGACAACTTCCCTCCGGCTGCAACTCGCACAAACACTCCACCGTATCCACGAGAATTACACCGCTAGCACGGAGTGTTTGCTTGCTAATATTCAAGTGTATATCTGGCTAAATTATCTCCGACTGATAAGCTACCCGAAGGAAATTAATTAAATTCATTAGCCCTAATTAGCAGAGGGCTAGTACCGTTGCAACTTAAGCAATTGAAGTATATTTCTTCAACAACAGAGTTTACTTCATCATTAAATTAGCGTACCTCCTTCTCTTTAAAATATATAGAACTCTGTTTTTATATATCTCGAGGTGAAACATGGGTCAAGTCAACATATACTGGTGGTTGCAAAATGAAGCGAAGCGCTGATAAATAGTGGTTACCCTAACTACTATATGAAACGCAAACTCACCTTATTGCACTGTGAAGTAAAATCAATTAATTTATAATAGTAAATATTTGCCCCACTGTATAATAATAATTTATCAGCTTTTGAGATAGTTCTGGATTTTAAGAAATGGTATCTGGTACTGAACTAACGTTAAATTGCATCAGCACAAAGCCGAACACGAAAGACATACAAGCTCCGGACAGGCACAGCAGGGATTGCATCTTCCCGTAGACGCTTCCGGCGAAATGGGGCATCAAATCCGCTATGTTCACCATACCACCGCCTACTACAGCTCCGTTTAAACCCAGCACAAGAACTGTTTTGACTGTGCCTATGTATCTATCGCAAACCCAGTACAACATGGTCAGTTCAATCACGCCAGGCAAGATGTGAGCTGAAAGAGTTTAGTATCAGGAAGAGTTGGTAATTTGAAATTGTTTATGTATACTTGGAATCACTTTTTTAGATACGTGCAGTTTCAAAGATTGTTTTTGAGCAATATTATATACTACAACTAATGACATAAAAACGATTGAAAGATTAGGTGTTAGTGACATACATTCTAAAAAGCAGTTGTTAAATTTCCTGCCCTGTAACTTATTTGTGAATCAGTGACTAAGCGTCTCTTGATATAAAATAAGCTTTTCAGAAATCCAACAAGGTAAGTCATATTTTGGAGTTGAGCGTACATTTTTCGTTACCCAGAGACATTCTCCTGCTGGATAAGCATACCATATTGGCCAAAAAAAATACACGAATGTGTTCCTTTATCTTCTCATGAGAATATATTGTTTCGGCTCGAATAAGATTTTCTTTTACCTTACAACGCAACCTTCCCACTGAGCTAACTCGAGCGCATTTAAGATGTGTTACGTGTAACAGCTTCGTACACTATTCAATATTTTGATCCACTTCCTCATGTCGAAGTCTAGGTTTTATTTACCTTTTCAACTACGCTGTGGGGTCTAATCTTCAATTTTATTCTTTTTACATTTGTTATTATTACTTACACTTATTAGAATCTGCTTCGTGATTGCCATCTACTTCGTTTGCCTTCGGTAATTTACTAGGCGTTTGACTAAGCCATTTGCACTTATTATGCGTATGTGACACACACGTCTTGATCCTCTTAGAATGATATGCACATGTGTAGAGATCGGTGTCTTTATATGTATATTTTGTATAGTTTGTAATGCCTGTAAAACTGACGCAACACTATTTCCTAAAGCTTTCATATCAGGCGTACCTAAATGCCTTTCCATCGTATGAGTTGCTGTAAACGTTTCACTACTATAATGTTTTTTCTCTCTTCCTATATCTTATTCTTGTTGATATCTAATTTTTATTAAACAGTCGTTTTCCGTTATTGTCCTCCACTGGTACTGTTCCTGCTTGGTACCCTTCCTTCATTGTGTTTATAGCATTTTGTGATTTTGAGATATTAGCGAAACACAAGTGGAACTGAACTTGGCACAAGAAAAGCACTTTTTAGCTTCAATATACTTATTGTCAGCACTAAAAGAGACCAAGCAGAAAGGTAAAGAGTTAGTAAATATAGACGGTTACACATTCTGTTATAGTGGATGAGAGAAAATATCATTTGGAGTGGGCTTTATCGACGACAACCATTTAAAGGAGTCAGTTATGGCGTTTGATACGTTCTCAGAACGTGCAGGACGTGCAAATAAAGAATTACAGGCATGAAAAACTAAGTATAATAGATGTACGCGCCTTGACTGAAGAGAAAGAAAGTGAAGTAAGAGATGGATTCTATGTTGAGATGGAAAAAGAGCTTAGTAAACTACACAAGTTTGACGTGAAGATGAAATTGAGGAATTTAAACGCTAATGAAGAGAATGGTGATATTGGCAGGAAAACAGTCGGGGGTAAAAGTAAACATGTCGAGAGTAATGAAAACGGAATAATCTTAATGGAATTTTGCAATGAAGAATGATTTTAAAATAATAACAACCTATTTTTATCATATTTTGTTCATAAGGAAACTTGGACTATGCCAAATCGAAATATAATAAACCAGGTTGATTATTATGTTGGTTGAAAGAAATCATGCAAAAACCTTCTAGATGCAAGAAGACGCATCAGATGCAGGCATGCACCACCCCTAGTAATAACGAAGTTTAATAAACAATACTAAAGGCGAGAAGGGAAACGAAATCTGTACAAAGATTTGATATAAACAAATTCTAGGAAAATAAGGTAGTAGTCCAATTTGAAAAATAAATTGCAGAAAATATAGAAAGGAGATAACAACCGAGCTATGTAGAAGCAAAATGACAGGTTCTAGTAGAAGTTGCTTAAAAATAAGAAGAAATATGGACAAAACTAGTTTGATAAAGATTGCAGAAGAGCGTTAGTGGAAGAAATAAGGGAAACAATAAAAAAGCTGAACAACAATAAAAACACAGCCGAAGTTATAAAACGTGGAGGAAAAATATTAATAACACTAGTAACTGATACAAAACATTTGGAATGAAAGAATATTTCTAGAAGAAAGAAAAGACATAGTGAAATGCAAAAATTGTACAATTGCTTGGCCCATAGTTCTTGTGACCAGAAGAACACCAAAATAATTTGGACTACTAGAAAGGAAAGTAAAAGTATAAGGTATCTGTATGAACCAGGGAAAAATAATGTACCTGTGGATGAATCAGCAGGAAAAGGAATAATGGACATAAGTAAAAACAGCAATACAAGGAATTAAGAAATATAGTTTATAAAACAGTGTGAATCTTGGAAGTAACGGTAACAAACAAATGGGAAGACGATAAAAAAGTTTGACTGAGGTCTAACGAAGAAGAGCAAAGCATATTATGAAGCATTAACAAACGTGGTGAAGGTTTCAAGAATGGCTAAATTACCAATATACGGTGTTGTATGGTAGCGAGACCTGGATAGTTAATAAAAAAGAAGAGAATCTGTGATTCCAAGGAAACTATTTGAAATAGTGAAAGTAACTGAAAATACACCGCCGTTCCTTTGAAGCGGATCACTTAAAGACACTAGTTTCGGCCATATTCTCATAACCAATTGTAGTTTGTATTATTGCTAGTAAGCGAATTAAGTATTGTTTTAAAAGTATCAAGTAATTACACGTTATTTTAAAAAAATACTACTTTTAAATAAGTACGTGAAAAGTCAACAATGCATAACTTGTAGTAAAGAAGCTTAATGGTTTTGGTGTATTTCGTATGTTATTTGATAAAAATGTATCAATTATTAGTTAATTATTAATTATTACTGCTTTAAACAATGCCACTTCCGGGATTGGACTGTGTCATTATTGAGGTCAAAGAACTCAACTTTTCGCCCACTTTCGTAGGGGGCTTCATCAGAAAGAAAAAGCAAAAAGAGCACGGTAACTCAACGTGTTAACCACGCCAGAGGCGAAACTCTTTTTGCAAGGGAAGTGATAGAAGAACACAGTAACTCAACGTGTAAACCACGCCAGAGGCGAAACTCTTTTGCAAGAGAAATGATAGAAGAGCACGATAACTCAACGTGTCAACCACGTCAGAGGCGAAACTCGACTGCCTTACGAAAGTGGGCGAAACGTTGAGTTCTTCGATTTCAATAATGACACGGTTCAATCCCTGAAGCCGCTTTTTACTTAATGACAATGGCCGTGAAAGCCTCCGAAATCATCTCAGTGCCAATACGATTATAATATTTTACGTCAGATATGCATTGTTGACTTACCGTCTACTTATTAAAAATGCCGTATATTGATACGTTTAGGTACACAATGAATACAGCAAATTACAGTACAGTGGAAATAGCTATTTTTCTATTAAGTGCGTGAAGGATGTCTTTTAACGGAGAGGTGGTTTTTTGGTCGAGACAAAAAAAAACGTCGAACCGTTAAAAGGACCTTCGCGCACGTAATATAAACAATGCTTTTTCTACAACTTATTTGAAATAGGTCAATTAGACAATATAAATTAAAAAAATTATAAAAATCTATCAATAAATGACATGGTTAAGTCACCCTGTTGAGTTGCTAAGGAGACGTAGAAATTTTTTCAAACAACCGATGTCATTGCGTAAAAATATTTGCTTGTACGGGTGCAGTGTATAATTTCGTTTGAAAATAATGAGCAGTAGCGAGGAGGACAAAGTTATGACCGCCAGAGAGATTCCTGCTGAATTGATTCACGATGCGAAGGCAGCAATTGATAATTTACTACCCAGGAAGTCCAAATCGCTGTGTGAAAAAAACATATTCTTTATTTAAAGACTGGTGCCTGGATAAGAAGGTTCAAAGAATTACAGAAGGTGTGTTTCTAGCGTATTTAGAACCAAAATCCAGGCAAGTAAAGTCCCCAACCCTTTGGTCTACTTTCTCAATGCTGAAGAGCACGTTAAATGTGAAAGAAAATATAAATCTTGGGAAGTTTCCAAAATTGATTCCCTACTTAAAAAGTAAGAGTGTCGTCTACCATGGGAAAAAATCTGAAATTTTGACAAAGGATGACATCGAAACATTTCTGGCTGAAGCAGAGGATACAGATTATTTGTTGATGAAGGTAAAAATCTCATTAACAAAAACCACTGTATTTACATTATGTTTATTTGTTTGCAGACTGTCCTGATGTTAGGGGTCTACGGCGCTTGTGGCAGAATGGAACTGAGAAACATGGGAGTAGGTGACATAGAGGACATGGGACACATATTAGTCGTCAAAGTTGTTGATACCAAAACTCACAGGGATCGCACTTTTACGGTTTCGAGGTTTGAATATATTGAAATATATAGAAAATATAAAAATTAGCGACCATCATATACTACAAGCAGTCGCCTTTTCCAGAAGTATGTAAAAGGCAGATATGTAAATCAGAACCTAGGAATAAATAAATTTGGAGAAATACCCAGTCTCATTGCTGCATTTTTGAAGAAAAATGACCCAGAGAGCTACATAGGCCACTGCTTCAGAAGGTCTTCTACTACTCTTCTGGCCAATGCTGGTGGAGATCTTTTGACAATTAAACGACACTGAGGTTGGAATTATTCTTTGTAGCGAAAGGATATATTGAAGACTCCCTAGATAACAAGACTAAAATTGCAAATAAAATATTGAACACGGCGTCCACCTCTGGCGAAGTTGGAATATTGAACGCGGCGTCCACCTTTGGCGAACTTGGAAGCAAATCTTGTGCAACAATTGTGTCTTCATCGGAACTTCAAAACTTTAACATTAATGCACCAGAAATGTCACCCAGCGTGAAGCTAACTAATTGAGAAGTGTTCCAATTTCACTATCAACATTCATTATAATAATACATAAGTATTTTGTTATTTTGTGTTCAAATTTTGTAATAATAAATTTAAAATCTAGTGAGTAAAATTTTTTATTTACGATCTAGTGTGTGAAACGCTATTTCACGCACACTTATTGAAACGTTAATGTCACTTTTACTTGTCAGTTGTAGAAAAAAGCATGTGTGCGTGCGTACTGCGTAAGGATTTAATCCTGTTGGTAGGAATGCATTAATCACATGCTGGGAGATATGCTTCATTTCAGTGGAAATAGAAGTAACAGAATACAAAGCATTCGGAACATTTGAAGTACAGTCGGCGCCTTAGAAATTGGGACACGTAATATGTTGTGTTGTAATATTTGATTATTATTTTTTGTTCTCATTACTTCATTAATGTGAGCTGGCATTTCATATTGGACAAACAATTAAAAATTCGACATAAAAATACACTAAAATGTATCATAGTATTGTCCCGATTTCTAAGCCGCCGACTGTACATACCGTGGATGACATTTTCATATAGAAGGTTAATGGGTTATAGTATTTAACATGACTAACTTGGTAAAAGGGTTTTTACTGGCGAGCCAAAGACGAACCAGCACCTTCTGGAGCCAGTAAATCCCGTTACCTTGCGTGTATTGTTGAATATTTTATTTATTCCTCACTTGCAAATAACTATAACTTTACCATTTATTGACAATGTCAAACTGACAAGCAACTAAATAATTCATCAATATGACGCATACTAAGGAAGACTCTGTCTTTGCACGCTATCATTTATCTATGAGCGCTGGTGTAAAATTTTACTGTTTTTACCGTTTTCGAGATAAGAGCGATTTTTTCGATAGTTTAAATAAATTCTTTTGTTTAGTTTTCATTATTTAGTGCCACCAAACACAATTTCCAAAAACGATGTTGGAAATGCCCTTCTTCCTTATCGACACAGCACCCACATCTTCTGAAGAAGGAATCCCGCACCCTTTCAAAAATTCTCGGCCTTGTTCGCACTGTTTGACAACCTTGTTTAGTTCGCTCTTGCCATTCGACAATATTATTTGTAGGCCTCATCGGTGCAAATTTTATGTTAGCAGCGAAATCCGGGTGTTCACGTAATCAGGGCCAATAGGGGCTTGTACCCATAAGATATGGTACGGATATAATTGATGCTGGAGAGTTCTCCAAACAAGATTACCATTTCAACCGAAATTCTTCATGCACTCGTTTCGGGGTTTTGGTCCATTATGGTAAACATTTAATCATCGACCTCAGGTGCAGACACTGATTCCGGCCTTCCGCAATCGTAAGCACGTTTTTTTAAACGAACCAGTAATCCCTCAGCCATTGGTATAATAGAAAATGTTTACTCTATTATAAAACAGCATATGTACCGTACTGCAAATTCCTCTTATTTTAAAAATTATTTTAAACTCGTTTTCGATCGTACTTGTCTTTTAACCCTCGGGTGACGGACACCGGGTCAAAATTGACACAGCTTAAATTTTATTTAAATATGGCGTTTAGCTGCATTTATTTTAGCGAGCCTTCAGGTTATCCTTAATTTTACATTTGTATATTGACAGCTAAAATTAAATATATATTTATTATTTTTATTTGATTGGGTTACCTTTGACTCGGTTTCAGCAGGGCAGTTCTCCAAAGTAGTGGTTACATAGTATAACTTATGTCTTACATTATTTTTAAGAAGCATTGTTTTGTTCTTTATAACGCAGCCATAATCGAATACGATGGGTGCGTGTTCTTGGACGAGTGGCTAAAGCGTTTGACTAGCAATCTTATTTCGCTTGAAAACGCGGGTTCGCATCTCAACGACTGCATTGTTTTTTGCAAATTGATGTAATTCGCAGTACTGTTTTCTTTTACTGTTTCAATATGATTAGCGGCGTTAAGATATTTTAACTTATTTTTTATGTAATTTTGACGGCTCTTGCTGACGTTAAAAGACATTAAAATATTTTCTGTCTTTTGCAGCTCTTTTACTTATAATTCAATTTTAAAAATACAGAAATTATTTTAGAATTCACATATATGTTCCTTTCAAAAGCTAGTTAGTCATATAACAAGGCCAACAGGCTATCTGATAATTTGGCAAGCGTCAAGGATCACTAGCACGAGGCCTTTTTTGCCAACCCCGTGGACAAGGTCTAGGTATGCCGAGTACCAGGTACCTTAGTCCTACTTAAAATTTTGCGGAGACTAAGGAGTTCCAACCCTAACAAGGGATCTTTTATATGCTACACATCGTAGTAACATGGGACTCACGGCTTTACATCACTTCCGACTGATGTCATTCTGTAGAGATTTTCATCCGCATCTTTGAATTTTTTAAAAACCTCACCTGGATCGGGGATCGAACTCTCGACCCTTAGATCAGTAGCCAGAATGCTTACCACTGAGCTGGAGCCCGCGTTTATATTCTGAAAATTGTGTCACAAAACCCGTACAATCATGATTATTGCTATTTTTGTAAATAATTAACTTTTAAAAAACGCAAGCATTTAATATTATTTTGCTTCTTTTACTCTGTCTCTTACTTTGTGATATTTCTAAATTACAGTAAACTATGGCATATTCCATAGGGTTCATAAGCATCCATAGGGCGCTAATCGCTTGATAAGTCTTTAGGGCGCTTATCAAGTAATCAATTCAAGATTGCTTGATTTTAATAAAAGTCTTGAAATCAAGAAATCGTAAAATTACTACATTTTAACCAACTTTTGTAGGTTATGTTGACGTCGGTTGATGTTTATCTGTCGCCACGCCACCTACAAAAAGTAGTGAAACAATGTATTACTTGACTACCGATTTCTTGTATTTTAATGACGATTTTTAGGTTCTTCAGCTCCCATTTGAAATAGTTATTTTTTATTCTAGATTACGAAATGCTACTATTATAATCTCTGAAACTTCTTTGTGGCGTGAATTCATAATTCATATTTTTATATGGGTATTTCGCCACTCTGCAAATTAAAATATTAAATAACGAAAATATTAACAACTATTGCAAAAAAACATTCGAGAACATTTTTTCGAAAACTGCACAGCTCCACATTAGCGGAAACTCAAAGAAAATTTTGTCTACAATCATCTTGATGGTTTAAATCTGGTATGCTCTGCCCAACTAATTATGATAGCAACCGTCAAACAAACGTTATAATTTCTAATTTTGTAAGGTTTGGTTGCGATTTTGTGAGAATTACTGGTGTTTAATAAAAGCAGAAAAAACATAAAGATGATAAAGATGATCTGCCTTTGGATGTATTAGAAGCGGCACGAAGTGCAGTTTCTAGTCTTATCTCGAAAAAGTCCTCTAGACAATATGAATCTGCTTACAAGGATTTCATGAATTGGTGTGGCTATAAGAAATTAAAGAACGTGTGTAAAAGTGTGATACTGGAGTATTTGGCCTATAAAGCTAAGAAATTGTGGCCACCAACGCTATGGTCCATTTATTCCATGTTGAAGAAAACATTGAACGTCAAACAAAATGTAGATATAGCAAAATTTTCAAATTTAATACCATTTTTCAAAAATGGTGTCAAATGGTTTCAAAAAGGTGTAGGTTATCGAACAAAAACATCAAAAGTATTGACCAAAGCAGAAATTGAACAATTTATAGAAAAGGGCCCAGACCAAAGTTTTTTGTTACAGAAGGTAAGTTCTATATGAATTTAAATTCGTTTATTTAACAAAATATTGTTTCAGACTATTTTAATAATGGGAATATATGGCGCATGTAGAAGAATCGAGCTGTTGAACTTAACAATTAATGATATTGAAGATAAGAGTTCAGTTGTTATTGTAACAATTAAAGATTCGAAAACACACAGTCAAAGAACATTTGTTATTTCAAATGCGTCTCATATTGAATTATATCGAAAATATCCTGACTTACGTCCAGCGTACACTACTAATCCAACAATTTTTATTAAATACGCCATCGCCAATGGAAAATGTGCAAACCAAGTTATTGGTATAAATAAAATCAGAAACGCCCTAAAGTAAGTAGCCACATACTTAAAATTACCGGAAGCGGAATGCTACACAGGCAATTGTTTCCGAAGATCTTCCGCAACCTTGCTGGCAGATTGTGGAGGTGATTTTGTCAGTCTGAAGAGACATGGGGCTGGCGCTCGTCAACAGTTGCGGAGGGACATATTGAAGAATCGATTGAAAGGAAAATTAAAGTTTCAAAAAACTTCTTAGATGTTCCGAATTCTGAAACTTCTTCAACGACAGGGACTGATGGTTTTCATGAATATGAAACTACTGTAGTAAATCAACCAACCAACGTCTTCAATGTAAATGGGTCTTCAAGAACAAACTATTTCATTAATCCGGCTGTCGTCTTCAAGCGGTATCAATTTCAAGAATTTTACTATTACAAGTTTACAGTTACATATTGCTCAATAAATAATATTGCCCCATAAAAATTCCCTCAAATTCTGACCTCTTCTTTAAACAAAAATTGCTGAACGTAAAAGTCTTCTTGGTCTAGATTGTAAAAGACTTTTACATCCGGTAAACAAAAAACAGTCACTTTGACAACCGATTTAGGTCATATAAATGTCAACATTCTTTATCAGTTTTTGAAAATAGTTATTTTTCGAAAACTGGTAAAAAATATTGACATTTACATGACCTAAATCGGTTGTCAAAGTGACCGTTTCTTTGTTCACTCGATATAATAGTAGTTTGTATACCAAGGCACTGAAGTATAATTTTTTATCACGAATGTGGATTTAGTTGCCGAGGCCCGTAGGGCCAAGGCAAATAAACCACATGAGGGATAAAAAGGAACTTCAGTGCCGAGGTGTACACTATGTTTTATTTGAAATCGAGAAATCCTGAAATTACAACATTTTAACCAAATTTTGTAGGTTATGTTCGCTCCATTGACGTTTATCTATCGCCTCGCCACCTACAAAAAAGTCGTAAAACAATGGATTACTTCACTGCCGATTTCTCGTATTTTAATGACGATTTCGGCGTACTTCACTGCCGATTTCAAATAAAAGTCTTTTTTCTACGATCGTGCCCAAATGGCAACTTTTTGCAGTTTCTAGTGTCAAAAGTGACTTTTGTAGCACTCTTAATTAGCGCCCGAATTACGTCTTTTTAGAACGTTGCCATTAAGTGGCGTTCTTTAATACCATATTAAAACACGCTCTGTCGTAAATTTGAATGTCAACATAATCTAAAATGTCAACACAATGCGACGGAAAAAGTGTCACCGAACTAAGTTTTAATATTTCTGGTACTATTGCAGAAAAAATAGCGTATGCTACACGCATATAAGTGCCATTAAAGCACTAGCGACGTTAAAAGCACTCCGCGTTGCGTTGTGCTCTTAAACTCGTCGCACGTGCTTTAAAGGCGTACTGATACACTAGTATCATAATATACTATTATGACCTAAATCGGTTGTCAAAGTGAGGTCACAATGTAGTCAAAATTTTCTTTGAGTTTCCGCTAATGTGGAGCTGTGCAGTTTTCGAAAAAACGTTGTTTGATACTCCATTGCGAAATTCCTTTGCATTATCTAATGTTTTTTTTGCTCGCGATGCTCGCAAAAAACTCATTCTAGAATGCAAAAGTAGCATTTCGCAATCTAGAATCAAAAAAACTATTTTATTGAAATTATGAATTGTCAACTTCATAGTTGTAAATTGTATGGCTACTTTTGTATCTAGAATGCGAAATGCTACTTTTGCGTTTAAGAATGGAAGTTATTTTGCCCAGCTTTAGCGAGGCAAAATACCCGTTCGAGAACTCAAAAGCATTTCGCATTCGAGATGCAAACAATGATTTTTCGAAAACTGCAATAAAACTAGTATGAGAATAAAAAAATGAAATAAGGTAACTGTCAACGTTAATTGACAATTTTATATTTCATAAACAAGTAATTTATGTTTGAACCACGGCCTGCTGAATTGTTTGACAAACGTCAAAGTGACTAAAGTAGCTCATTTAGTCCCTAGGAACTAAAGTAAAAATTATACCGTAACTATGGTAAATTTATGTACACACGAGGTTAGTATGTTACGCTTTATTTGTCATTTGACAGACACTGACGCAAAACGTAACCTGTAAATCTCGAATTTGACATATACTGACAATACACTTCAGTACTGCCAACTGATTCAGACTATCCAGGACCTGCTGCAATTCAGTTTTTAATAAATTGTAATTGTCAGTTTCCAAATTGACAGATTCCAAATTTTGGAAATGTTTGATGATAATGTTCCCAAAAGTGGAAAAATAGCGTATATACCTCGGGACTAAAGTGCCTAAATCCCTTGAGTGGTTGTTGCCCTCGGGCTTCGGCCTCGAGGCAACAAACTCCACTCGCTGGATTAAATGGAGCACTTTAGTCCCTCATGATATAATATACTATTACGCTACAAGTAGTGCTTAAAGCTCCTCTTTAGTCACGAGTGGGGTAGAGTTAAAACGCGAGTGAGCGAGCGTTTTAAGCCCCGCGAGTGACTAAAGATGCTTTACGCATGTGTATCGTACAATATATTATCTACGATAGAATCTAGAAAACACGGTAAATATAAAAAAAATATTTTTCTACTCCTGTAACTAAAATGCCATTTAACATACTAACATACACGTCGCTAAGTGACTTTTTAATCATGCCTTCATAACCTATGACTAAAGAGCCTCTTAGTCATGAGCTGAAGTTGGCAACGATGTTTTAGTCATGGGGTGAAGTTAGGTTCAAATAGTATTTGCTTTATTAGCCACAGCCAAAGCTAAAATCAAGTTAGTTTTCAACAGTCACTTTGACGTTTGTTAAGCATAATTTAACCTGATATAATAAATGTAAAAATTGTAATGAAATAATATGGTGTTATATTCTCTAAATTTGTGGTCCTAGAAAAAGTATAGTATGCAACTCGTTTTATAAACTTATTAGTCACTCATTTTATTAAACACTCGCTCCGCTGCGCTTCGCTCGTGATTAATAAAACTCGTGACTAAAATGACGTTTATAAAACTTGATACATAATATACTATTTTAATGTAACTTAGGATTACTAGCAACCAGTCGTAATTTTGCGTGTTTTAAAATTATTAAAACACGTTGCTACTTAGAACGTGCATATTGAAATCTTTCAAACACGTAACTACTGACGACGTAAACTAATGAAAACATGTTATTAAACAGTCGTTTTACAAACTTAAAACTGCCAACTAAAAGGCAATTTTACACACTGTCGTAGATAAATTATAATTATGTTTATAATAGTTATTAGTATCTATTGAAATTTTAAAATATTTAATAAAAAACTAATGTATGTTACTTAATCAATAAAATCACAAATAAGTTCCTAAAAAATGACAAATTTTTTGACATTTCTTTTATGTTCTAGAACGCTAAAGAATTTTGCATTCTAGAACATAAAAGTATTTCGCAGTTAAGTGACGAAAAAGAATCACTTTGCTTAATGAGAATTTAACGAAAATCTCAACATTTGATGACAGTTTTCGAAAAAAGTCTTTTTCGGTCAAATTTGGAGTTACAAGAAATTACTATATAAAATATACCATGTACAGCACATGTAAAACTTTTGCTTGATAAACTCGGGCTTCTCTCTAGTTAATTAAACAACAAATTCCTGACAAAAAGTAAGACTTTCGTAACTAGTTGTACATTATACTATTTTTGTGACAAACCTAAAAAGCATACGTATCTTAAGAAAATTTAATAACAAACTATCTGAACATCACCAACTTAAAACACTTATCATTTTTAATTGAAATGTTACAACCAATATTAGAGGAGAGGGGACATAGAAGAAATTGTTGAAGTTTCCTTTTTTATTATTATTTTCTATGTTTGATCTTTTTTATTGCGTACATGTGTTTACTATATTATTGAAGAATGAACGACTCTCGTATCCCCAAACAAATATTATAATACAATCCACGAGGAAAGAGAAGATTAGAAAGGCCGAAGAAACGCTGGAAGGACCAATTTTCGTGAGACCGGAACAAACCAGTTAGGTTTAATTCTGGATGATGATGATGATGATTAACTAAAAAAACATAAAAGGAAGAGGGTCCTGCCTCCCTAGAAAAGTGAGAGCTGACACAATAAAGGCAACGTAAAAAGCAAAACAACAGAAGTGAGAACTTTAAAAGTATTGTTATGTTTGCTATAGTATACATGATGTAAAGTCGATGGATATAACTGACAACATATTGGCAAAAACAACAAATCTAGATGGAAAATAATAGCGAAACGTTCACCTAAAAGATCAGCAACAGCACTGGTTTGCATAATCATATGAACTACCATGCTAAGCCAGACAAACAGAATAAGATCGTAGAGCAGGGGTGGCGAACCTTTATTCATCTACGTGCCATTTTTTCTAAAGAAATGTTTAATGATGCCATGACGTGCCATCAAACAATCTTGACTTAGTGATTAATGGGGAAAAAATAAAACTAAATACTATCAATTTAAATAGTATTTAACATTACAAGCGAGGTAAAACAGGTTTTACTGGCGATAGAATTTGGATGACTGGCGAGCCGTTAGGCGAGCCTGTCATATCCTTGAGCCAGTAAAAATGGTTGCCTGGCGTGTATTGTTGAATATTTTATTTGTTCCTCACTTGTAAATAACTAGAAATTTACCATTTATTCAAAGCGTCAAACTGACAAGCAACTCGATTAATCAATATGACACATACTAAGGAAGACAACTCTGGCTTTACACGCTATCATTTATCTATGAGCACGCTTGTAAAATATAACTGGCTAGCCAGTAAAAAATTTACTGGCTAGCCAGTTAAGAAACATTCTCAAAGTGAATACAGTGACTTGATAAATTGATGTTTACAAGTGAGGAACAAATAAACTCTTTATTTGCAACCAAAAATATACATTTTGTACAGCAATAGTAACGTTATGTTTATTTAAATGGAAAAAAAAATGGTGCCACTTCTGCTATTGTAAATTAGATGCTAAATAACTTATATTAGCTTCATACTTGTTACTTTTAGCAGAATGCAAGCTGAACTGGAGTCACCTGACAAACGGCTCCTAAGCGAGTTTTTAATGTTATTTATTTCTGAAAATAGTTATAGTTTATGGAGATAAATTATGTCAATAACATTTTGAAAATATGTGTTATATTATTAATGCATGATTTTCCCTATTGGAATAATAAAAAATCAATAAGTCGTAACATGTTTAATATTTTAAAACTTTTAAAAATTACAAGACGTTTCGTAACTTATGGTGGCATCATCAGTTGTTATTAAAAATATATAGTTTAAAAATTTAATATGCATAACATGTTGATTAATTTAATTTATTTTTGATCATTTATTAAAATAAATTAAATTAATCAACATGTTACCCATATAAAACTTTTCAATTTTTATATAATATCGTTATAAATGTAAACCCAATTTTTAAACTATACATTTTTAATAACAACTGATGATGCAACCATAAGTTGCGAAACGTTTTGTAACTTTTAAAGGTTTAAACTATTAAACATGTTACGACTTATTGATTTTGTATTATTCCAATAGTCAAAATCATGCATGACTAATATAACACATATTTTCAAAATTTTATTAACATAATTTATCTCCATAAACTATAATGTTAAGTTTCTAAATGTCAATTTTCACAACTTAAATTCTGAAAATAATGACTCGCAGGCATAGGTAGATGAAAATATTGTTAAGATAGCAAAAGCCAGCTTCTTCAGACAGCTAAATGTGTCTGGAATTGAATCCACGTTTCCATAAATTTGATATTGGCATTTTTACTCATATTACCTGATACAGATAGTCTTTCTATTTCATGAAATTCCAACTCTTTCCTTGTTTCGATAAATTTTTGAATCCATATTGAACTAGACTGGAAATCAGTCAGCTGCATTTCAATTTCTTCAATTTCCAACCAATCAAATTTGGCCAAGTTCAGTTTATCAAGTGAAGCCACATCAGGATACATAATAAACTTGAGTGTTTCTTATAATTCTTTGAACTGAGAAAATGTCGATGAAAATTCTTTGATTGAAGAATTAATTGCCAAATTAAACTCTTAAGTACTTTTGCTTGGTCTGGTTTTTCGTGTAAATCCAAATCTATGGTGATTTTTTTCAAGTTCGGGAAATACTTGTAGTTTTTGGTAACAATAGGTATCGTTACTGACTACTTGCAGTTTAGACTCGAAAGCACAAATGAGATCTATCCGACATAATAATTTTCATTGCTTGTTTGCTTGACGCCACTTTGAGAGCGAACCCGTGGGCCGAATTGGCTGATTTTGGTGTCAATCGACTCAGGGCGACGCAAATAAGCCAAATTTTTATGTGACTTTTTTATGTGGATTTTTTTTGTTGATAGCTAACCTCAAAATTAACTCGACACACAAAATGGATCACTTTTATACAAATTGTATTAAATGAATTATTTCGCGCCCAATTTGGGTGCAGAACGCTAGTCATAACAATAATTGTTTTATTTGCGCCTTAAAGCTTTATGCTCTATTCATTGTTAAATATAAATTGTTTTGATTAGGTACCTAAATTCTTTAATTAATGCCGTGCCCAAATTATTTTGTCGCGTGCCATTAATGGCACGGGTGCCATTGGTTCGCCACCCCTGTGTTAGACATTAAGAACAAGTGTAACACAACGATGGCGACACACTTAGCTGCTATGAAGACAGTAATAAATCTACGCTTTGTTAAATAAGATGTATCGTTTTCAAGCTACGCCACTGCCATTTTGCTGCTGAATGATTAGAAACATTGCTACTTCTAAGCGCCTGCAGCTAGGCAACCATTCACTCAGAACCATTGACAAACGAAGCTCCAGGAAACATGCATTACTCATCATCATCTCTAATGTCTATACTACAGAGAAATCAAAAATATACTTGATCGCGGGAGCCATTAAAAACAATAAAAGTTGCCTAATCTGTAGCATTGTCATTTCACTTTTAACATCTTGATTAACTTATGCCATTCTCATTTTAATATTACTTATAGATTTAATCTAGAAATTTGGTTTAAATTACATATTTTTGCATATTTTTGAAGATAATTATATTAATTTAAGTTGTGAAAATTGACATTTCGAAATTTCAAATTATAGTTTTGGAGATAAATTATGACAATGAAATTTAGAAAATACGTACTATATTATTAATGCATGATTTTTATTATTGAAATAATAAAAATCTGGTGTGATGCACTCACACAACTTCCTTTTACAGTGATCTTATAATTAGCCAAAAATCTGAATTTTATTTTTTAAGCATTTGTCAAAAATTTTCAAAAATTGCAAATTCTACAAAAACGGTACAAAATAGAGCGTTAATTGAAGAGGTATAATATACCGAGTGTTTTATTTAAAATCATCTATTTCATATCAATACACATTAAAAATGTAAAGTTTGAAAAAAATCGTTGCAGCCGTTTTTGAAAAAATCGAAAAAAACTAAAAAATCACAAGAGTAAACACCTACTTCCGGTTATGCGATTTTCTTCAAAAGCTTGCTGTCGCATCTACATAGTACACAAAACTTATATATGAAGTTTCAACGTCATACCTCTTTTCGTTTTTGAGATATTCTGTTCACAGGCAGATAGACACACACAGACAGACAGACAGACCAAAGAACAAAAACATGTTTTTTGGGTTCGGCGGACTCTAAAACGTGAAGATCTGTTGAAACCTCAATTTTAAATTTCTAGGGTAAATCCAATATACTTCCTTTATCGTAAAAGGAAGGAAAAAATCAATAAATCGTAACATGTTTAATATTTTAAAAGTTTTAAAAATTACAAGACGTTTCGCAACTTATGGTTGCTTCATCAGTTGTTATTAAAAATATTTTGTTTAAAATTGGGTTTACATTTCTGAAAGGAAAAACACAGATTGGCGAATAGATTCACCTCAATAAAACTTGCATACATACATTACGATAATATAAAGTAGAAATTTGACATTGTGCGGAATTAATTACGACATTTTAATTATTATTTCAGCTTCTACTTTTTTTTAAGTTAAAAATGAACTATTTGTAAGGTAACATGTTGACTTTTTTTTAATTTTATGATTGAAAATGCACTCCTAAAGGGTTGAACACTGTGCATTGAAAAATTTAATATAAAGTTAAAACTCGGTTTAAGCATAGTGGAATGCAGAAAGTAAATAAATTATAGATACATGCATGCAAGGTTGTTTCCTTAATTTGTTATCATCTTGCGCTGACGGCATGAGAATATGTAGCTTGCTATTAAAAGCTAATTTAAAATACAAAACTGAAACAAGTATACATTCTCAAGTAGTTTACCAAATTAATTGTAACAACTGTAACTCCACTTATATAGGTCAAACTAAGCAATTATTAAAAAACCACAATTAGACAACATAAATATTCTGTTAAAATTAACAACATATCACCTTCGTCCACTAAAACTGCGTTAACCGACCATGCAATAGAACACCAACATAAATTTAACTTTAATACACCTACTATCTTACATAAAGAGAGCAATTTAAAAACACGCCTTTGCCTAGAAATTATTGAAATACAAAAGAGCCCTACAACTATTAATTATAAAACAGATATAGAAAATCTAAGTTGAATTTACCATAACCTTTTCAAATAAAAAATTCTTGTAATTACATTTCTCAAGTTTTCACATTTTAACAACTAATAATTTTTCATAATTTCTGGCATTAAAACTTTTAAAATTTAAGATAAATTAATAGTAAGCTCTATGTAACGTGCCTCTCTACAACCATTAATACTTTTTCCTTTCACAATGTATGCAGAAATAACCAAGATTTGATTCGTCTTCCACTTTGAATCGTAATATTGCTATATTTACAATTATTTAACAAACAATTAAAGGTGTTTTTTCAACTTTACTGGGGAGATGCCCCGAACTCCTACCCCATATAATCTAAGAGCTGGTGAAATTTTGTAGTGATTATTTAGTTAAGGCCTTTTTTTGAGAAAATGTTGAGGAAGGCATGTATATGTGTCATCTCTAAGGATTATCCTTGATAGCGGTATCTGAGAGAGGCAGAACACCCCCAATTTGCAAACAAGTAGTAAACACTATTATTATTTGGTTAAGGCTGTAACTGTTTGTATTGTTTGCATGTTAGCCTATAAATCATGCTGTAACATTGGCAGATCAATTGGCCGGTATTAAAAGGGTTGCAGATCACCTCAAACGTGTTGTGAGCTCGACGAAATTTTTATTATTTAGGCAAGCTCCAATTTTCAATATGGCTACCATTTGAAGTGTACATTTCTATTTGCAGAACAAAATATTGGTATTAACCCCTTTGCAGAATGGCTGAAACATTCCTGGCGCGCGTCTTGATTTCGTGTCGTTGCTGCAGCATTATTATTATTATTATTATTATTGCCTCAGCAAACATTTTAGAATTTGTAAAATTTTCTTAAGCACACAAAACTCAAAAGTACTAAATGAGAAGGTCTATTCACATGTACAGCTTACAGAACCTAGATTGAAGCGCGGTGAAAATCGGAACTAATGTTAGAATCTAGTAATTTCCAAGTTTCGTATTGGTAACATTTTTGACATCTACCATATTGACATTAAATTGTTAACCTTATTTAAGCTAAATGATATAATAAACAGAGGCGTACTTAATATTGTGGTATGGCGCAACGCAATATCAGTTTTTACTTCCTTTTACGATAAAGAAACTATTGGATTCACCCCAAAAATTCGAAATTGAGTTTTCAACAGATGTTCACCTTTTAGAGTCCCCTGATCCCAAAAAACATATTTTTTTCATTGGTCTGTCTGTCTGTCTGTCTGTCTGTGTGTCTGTCTGTGTGCCTCTGAACAGAATATCTCAAAAACGAAAAGAGGTATGGCATTGAAACTTCATATTATATAAGTTGTATGTACTATGTAGTTAAGACATCAAGCTTTTGAAAAAAATCGCATAACCGGAAGTAGGTATTTACTCTTGCGATTTGTCAATTTTTTTCGATTTTTCCAAAAACGACTCTAACGTTTTTTTTTTCAAACTTTATATTTTTATTACATTTTTAATGTGTATTGATGTGAGATAGGTGATTTTCCAGTTGAATACTTCTAAAATGGGTTTCTTTTGTTTTTTGTTAAATACAACACCCGGTATATTATTACATTTTTGAATTTAGCTTAAAATTCTAGAAAAAAAATTGTCTCTTCAACTAACTCTCTATTTTCTACGGTTTTTGTAGAATTTGCAATTTGAGAGTCCATCTAGATTCTGTAAGCTGTACGTAAACGTACGACCTATGTACTAGCATCTCAAACATGTTTGTAAAACTGCACCTGCATCCCTGGTATAAGTGGAGGAAAAGTAAGATGTGAGCAAATGAAAACGAAATGAAGCTTGGCTTAGAAAAACTGAAGTTATGTGCTCTATTATTTCTGATGTTTTAATTTAAATATGACAGTTTTATAAGAGTAGGTGTTAAGTTGTTTAAATTATCAACAACAAGTTACAGCCTTAACCAAATATGGCTCGGATTCAGTGTCATCCTTGATCTACTCGTTGTTGCAGCTCATCGAGGTTATTTACGGGCATAGCGTACACTAAGGTTTTCAAATATCCCCAAAGAAAAAATCAAGGGGGTTTAAATCAGGTTTCCTTGCAGGCCAAGGTACAGGTTTTGCCCTCTTTGTCCAAAAGTTTCATGTAAATGGTTTCCAACAGCAATCGAAAAATGCAACGAAGGACCATCGTGCTGAAACCAAATTTATTGTATTTGGTTCAAAGGAATGTGTTTTGCAGAAAGTTTAGGTAAGCAGCGCCTATTAATCGGTTTGGTAAAACAACCGAACCTAGTAACATGTAACCCAAAATACCCATCCGAATGTTTAATGAAAAACGTTCTTGATGTTTGGATTCCATAATAGCGTGGGGATTTTCGTCAGCCCACACATGCGTGTTGTGAAAATTAAGAACTCCATTTCGTGTGAACCTGGCCTATCAGTAAAAAGAATATTGACAACAAAATTGGGGTTTACAGGAACATTGCGCATAAAGCAGCAGCAAAAATTCATGATTAGGTGTATTTAGGGCATGTACTCGTTGTACATAGTAGGGGTAAAGCTCCTGATCACTAAGGATTCTCCAAGCAAGAGGAGCACTAATTGCCATTTTGGCTGATATTCCCCGCAAACTCGTCTCCGGATTCTGCTCTACTCTTGCTAAAATTGCTTCTTCTGCTCCAGGCGTGGACACCGACCTTAGTCTCCCGAGACCATGGGACTGTTTCCTTAGAAGTCTGGCTATTGGGATGGGCGTCAACATAAAGACGTTGCGCTTTATTGGCATTCACATTAACTCGACTATACATGAAATGAATGTCGGCCAATTCAATGTTAGAGTAAACAGGCATACCAAAAATTCGTAAAATTGTCTAATAACCACATGTACATAATGCATTAAACTTAATTCTACTGAACCAATGATGTTTATGGTAATCTTCTCTGGTCATATTATTTATCTCTGCGTGGCGCGTACTGTCTTAAGTACCCTCTCCTTTGTTGTTTTTGTTTTACCTAGATTTGCCGTTACAAATTTCATCTAAGAGTAGTAATTTCAAAGGTAGACAACGGCGTGGCGTCCTTTACAGATTATTTATTTTGTCGGAACCCACTCCCGACTTCGACTTGAACTGCCGCGAGCGTATACTCCCTTGTTACCGTAATATACAATAGAGAATTTTTGTTACAGGTGCGCAGCAATGCGTAATGCAGAGGTAAATTTATAGCTTTGGTATTGTTTGTATAGAAAGCGGTAATACACCCCTTTCTGGCAGTATATTTGAGCTAGTTTAAAACATTACATTGATATTAGGCACTTTCGGTTATTGGTACATTTTACATAAACTATTGTACCAAAGTACTGCATGTTTGTTTTCAATTCCCGTAACGAAAGACTTTTAAAAAGTGAAAATTCTTGAACATTATGATGCAGGTGAGAATTTTATAAAAATTTAGGTATATGTAATAAAAATAGATTAGTGAAAGGCATGTTGAAAAGAGTGTTGCTAAGTTGAATAGGAAATAAAAAGAATTAAAAATAGTATGTTAGTATGATGCTAATTGTTTATCACAATGGGCAAAGCGAAAGTTACTACAAATGTGAACAGTTTATACAACTTACATACAAATGTAAAGGCTTTTCTTGTTTTTCCAACGGATAAAAGACGTTTAATCAGGAAGTAGCGTACTGCAGGTATACACATTAAACTGAAGAGAAGTTTTATTATAAAAGGCAGGGTAGCTATTGCTGTTGCCTGGAAATAGCAATACTTATACATGGAACTTAACCACATTTAACTTACCGTAAACAGTTCAAAACCCAACAGCCGTCTAAAATACAGTGGCATATAATTCAGGTAAAAGCACATATTCCAAGTATTCGTCCACATTAAAACAACGAGGGCTCTAAAGGGGACGCACTTAATAATTTTCTTCCAAGGAACATTCGTAGCTCTATGCTAGAAAATTACCGCTTAGATACAACAGCGATGCCAGTTATGATTAGTACCCTATAATCTATAGAAATCCTATTTCCTGTAATTTCAAACAGTTCTTCGTTGGTGACCCACTTGTGGTCCGCGGGTAAGTCTCTCATGAAAATGAGCCAAAGGATAGACCACATAAAGGCAGTTATCCCTGTAATATGTGTAATCCACTTCCAGTTCAAGGTTTTCGCAATCCATCCGCTAAGTGGGTATGTTGTAATGACCCCGACCGTACAACCTATTTTCCAAAATAAATGTATGTTCAATAAGATAAATAACGAGAATTGATACAATACCGAAAAGAGCCATTCCAAATATATTTCTTTCTTTTGAAGGCGACCAGTCGGTTATTAAAATGTTTACTAACGGTAGAAAACCCTAAAATCAATTAAACAAATTAGCAGCTTCGTTTGAAAAATTTATCTTTTAATAATATGGGATCTGATAGTTTAATTCAGGTATGCGTTTTAATGTAAGCTAAAATTTTTCATAAATAACATAATAGCATTTAGAAAGTGTTACACCCGTATTCACAGTCGTTCGCCAGCGGCTCGCCGGCGAGTCGCCGGAGTTTCGTTATGAATAGTATGTTGGCGGCACTGTACGTCTATGTCAAATTCGAGGTTAGCAGGTTAGGTTTGCCGTCAGTTTTGACAGAAATTGACACAAAATCTAACCTGCTAACCTCGAATTTGACATAGACGTACAGTGCCGCCAACATACTATTCATAACGAAACTCCGGCGACTCGCCGGCGAGCCGCTGGCGAACGACTATGAATACGGCTGTTACATTCATTTTCCCCCGCGTACAAGTTCGAGAGCTCGAGATTGGGTTTTCAAGTATAGCAGAGGATCATCCGAGGTAAGAAAATGATTTTTAAAAGAATGACGAAACTGTTTCAACGTTTGGGTTAGGCTGTCGGAGGACCAATCTCGTAAGCATATTTTCTTTTAATATTGTTTTTCATCTTTGCAGAAAGAAGTGTTGTCATGATGTAGATTTAAATAAGTGTACAGCTCTAGTCTCTTTCGTCTGGTTTGGACAACTCAAACTGAAAAAATCCCAAGATATAAGAATATTAGCATGGTCTGGACGTTAAATTTGTTGAAACATTTCTAGTAATTTTTTTGTCGCTACGACAGTGACAGTTTGATAACCTCAAAGTATTTGTCAATCGTCGTTTTCAAACTGCTAGTTTCCGGAACCTTATATCACCCACGTTAACGATTCGAAACCCATTTTACTCTCACTCACATATATGTACAAATGCTAAAACGACTGGAGTTTTTTGCTAAAAAAGTTTCTTTAAATACGTGGGGCGACGAGTTCGTGAATTAAACTGTCAGACCTAGTACAACATTACGTACCCCCATAAGTCCAATAAAAAATCTTAGAGCAATCAGCAACGCAGCGCTATTTTCATAAGCAAAAGGGTTTAAAATGGTCAGAAATGCAGCTACCATCGTGCTCCAACCAATTATTGCAGTAGGACCAACCTTAGTTTCCAGAACTTTATATAGTAGAAATGAGATCGAATGGCCCAGATCGTACACACTCAACAATGTTGCTACCAGCAGTGGTTCAGATTTGGCTATTCGAAACTGCAAGTTAGAGTTTTATAGAGCTTCGTCAGAGAAGGAACTACCGCCGTTTCTACCATAACAGTGCGACAATCCCCTTTATCTTCATGGGTGTTATTTGCAAAGGACGTAATTTGGAGCACAACCACGCTCACGTTTACACGCAAGGAGTAGGATACACAGCATCCAACAAATATTAGAATTCCTACCTGCGCACTTTGGTTGTAAGAAAATGTTTTCTAAGTGCAAGTACATACCCATGTTCTTACTCTGCTGCAGCAGTTAACCATTCCCAAAAGTTGTTGACATTTAAAAATGTCAAAGGCAGATCCTTCTAGATTAAATATTGTTTGTTTGTTATGGACAAGGTCTAGGCATGCGGAGTACCAGGTATCTTTGACACTGGTCATATGGTCAAAGTCCTACTTACAATTTTCCTGAGATTAATAAGAAGTTTCAACCCTAGCAAGGGATATCTTATATGATTCACAGCGTAGTAACATGGGACCCACGACTTTAGATAATTTCCGAATGATGGCATTCGGTAGAGCTTTTCATCTGTATTTTCATTTTTAAAAACCTCACCGGCACTGGGGATCGAACTCACAACCTTCAGATCAGCAGTCAATATGCTTAACCACTGAGCTAGCGAGCCCGGCTAGATTAAATATTAATAGGAATTTTGTGCTGTACGTTTCAAATGCATTCAATTTAACCATTTGTGCAGTTAAATACTTCAACAGTTATTTATTTACACTGGTATTTTTTAGATAAACATTTTTTAGTATTATACAGGTTAAACAGAAATATGCATTTTCGATGGTTTTGAAGAAAATTTGTTAATAATGGTGAACATCGCAATAGACAATCGCCGATAGATAGGATGAGACCGAGAAGGTGGATAATGTCCATATTGCTCTGAATATCCTTCCTTTACCTTTACTAATCAACCGATAACTAACGAAACTGTTACCTACTGATAGTGACTGCACAAAAAATAAATGCTGGAGAGCTTGCTGCTGTAGATAAAAACTGGACAATACGTGCCTTATTTAAACGTAAATGCTCAAAAAAATGTTGGGCTAAGTTTTCTTACTCAAGATATCATAAACATAATTTACTTTGCAACAACGGTATAATGGTCTAGCACTCTAGCATGATACTCAATAAGTAAAATGTTGTATCTCATGGTTTATACGTTGCACCGTGAACACAGCCCTGGCTAGCTTAAATCTTCGGCAGAATATGGCGTAAATAAGGACCAGACAGCTGTTCTTAAAGCTTCAAAGACCTTATTACATTTAATGCAAACGGGCGCCACACGTTATTCACAACAAAAACACAAGTTTAGCTAACAAATCATCACCTATCTTGGGTGTATCTTGCTTTATAACATAAAATACTAAAAAACGAGCTGGTTTATGAAGGGTCGCAAGTAGAGATAAACAAAGAAAATATACGAGTAACAGTAAGTACTAAGTAGATTTAATTTCACTAAGCAGTGTCATAATTATTGGCTTAGTTAAAGTACATCAGGCTCAAAAGTCCAAAAATTAGCAATTAACAAAAATAATTCCAGGTAAAACCTAGTGCACTAAAGCGGCAAATAGTAACTAAATATGACTGGACTCAAACCCAAATCATAATGTCACATTAATATTCAGTATTACAATAATTTGACATGTAGAATTCCATGAAAAAATTCCAGTGGTTGAATAGAGAAAAAAATTGCCGATCGCTGGTTATACAAGCTGTTAAAATTGAACTGACAAAGCGATCGAAGTCGGATTACAAAAACTGCATTGCAGCCTGTACACGCTTGATGCGTGAGTTCTGTACATCCCTAATTGAAATTGTGCGATCGATAATAAAGCTAAATAAGTTACTTTATCTGCGCGAGATGGGGAAACCAACGGTCTTTGTTTGGATCAACGAATAAGTTATCGGCGGCGTAATTGCCTGTATTATTAAGACAAATCCACTGAATTTTAGCCAAATGAGCCTATACTTACTGCGGTTTCTCTGGAACACTTCAAAGGTGGAACACGGCCAAGAAGGATATCTGCAGTTCATAGATTTCGGCAAATAACTTAGTGCAGGAGATTCAGTGGCCCAAAAAGTCTAATGAAATCATATTCCGGCAACGTCGCTAAAGAGTGTGCATGATGCAAACGCAGCAATGATATCAGTGATTAGGTTGGCCCAAAATAGGCCTAATTACCAAATTAATTAGAACCCAACGAACAATATCTGGGCGAAGTAACGCGTGCATCCTAAAAGAAGGACACTCGAACTTTGTGCTATTAACTTGGAAATGCGAATGCTAGATTCTTAACCATTCGAATCTCCGCATTTGAAATTGATTTGAATGGTTTTCATTATTACCTAAATTTCAACACGTGATGTAAGCGGTTGGTGGTTATCTAACTGTTACTAAAATACTAGTGAATGTATTCCAGACTACTCTGAAAACTTGTAAAGCCGTCATTACATCTGCTAACTTAGGCAAAGGAGTTATACCAGTATTTGCAAACGTCTTTTAGCATGTTGTTCTCGGAATGTCATTTTTTTTGCAGTGGTCTATTATGATATGTTTTTCGGACCCTTTCCACTGTCTAGGGTGTAAATCACACAACGTTTCGGGAGTTTTGATCTACTCCCATCTTCAGGTGTTCTTGGTTAGTCCTGAGAAGGACTGATATTATACGTTTTTCTACGTAAATTTGTGCCTCCCCCGGGGTTTGAACCCGCCCTGGTGGCCTAGTGGTTAGAGTGGCAGACTAGCGATCAGCGGTCCCTGGTTCAAACCCCGGGGGAGGCACAAATTTACATAGAAGAACGTATAATATCAGTCCTTCTCAGGACTAACCAAGAACACCTGAAGACGGGAATAGATCAAAACTCCCGAACCGTTGTGTCATTTACACCCTAGACAGTGGAAAAAGTCCGAAAAACATATCGTCTTTTAGCATGTTTTGGATGTTTTCAATGTGGACTAGATGCAATGCGGTATCTTAACTGTGCCTTTCCTAACACTTAGAATCTAAAATAATGGCTTCGGGAGCTTACTAGATGCGTACTAAGTTAATGGGATGCTTGCATCCAGAGCGAAAGGTGACGTGAACCTAGCAATTCAAAGTTAGGTGGCTCTAAAACGCCCATGGAGTTAGATAGATTGCATTTTCTATCACTATTAGCCTGCAAGTTCCCAAGCTTTCATTTTTATATTAATTTAGTTAAAATAATGGCTTTAGGAGCTTACTAGGTGCGTACTAACTTAATGGGATGCTCCAAAAACAGCCAGAGCGAAAGGTGACGTTTAGCAGCATTATTTGCGTTAGTAGAGTTGGCAAATCATCAATATAAGGCTATTCTGAATTTTACGGTGTCATATTCGATTTGTCAGAACCTAGCAATTCAAAGTTGGTGGCACTAAAACGCCGATAGAGTTAGATAAATTTTATTTTTTATTCACTATTAGTTCTGCAAGTTCCCAAGCTTTCATTTTTTATAAATTTAGTTAAAATAATGGCTTTAGGAGCTTATTAGGTGCCGTATTAAATTGATGGGATGCTCGAAAAGAATCCAGAGCGAACGGTGACGTTCATCAGTATTATTTGTGTTAGTAAAATTGGCAAATCATAAATATAAGGCTATTCCGTATTTTACGGTGTCACCTTCGGTTTGTCAGTAGCTAATAATTCAAAGTTAGTGGTTCTAAAACGCCGATGGAGTTTGATAAATTGTATTTTTTATTCACTATTAGTTCTACACGTTCCCAACCTTTCATTTTTATATTAATTTAGTTAAAATAATAGCTTCAGGAGCTTACTAGATGCGTACGAAGTTAATGGGATGCGCGAAGCCAGAGCGAACGGTGACGTTTAGCAGAATTATTTGTGCTAGTAGAATTGGCAAATCATCAATATAAAGCTGTTCTGAATTTTAGGGTGTCACATTCGATTTGTCAGAACCTAGCAATTCAGAGTTAGGTGGCTCTAAAACACCGATAGGATTAGATAAATTTAATTTTTTATTCCCTATTAGTCCTTTAAGTTTCCGAAATTTTATTTTTATATTCATTTAGCTAAAGTAATAGCTTTAGGAACTCATTAGGTGCCGTATTAAATTACTGGGATGCTCCAAAACAGCCAGAGCGAACGGTGACGTTTATCAGCATTATTTGTGTAGGTAGAATTGGCATCAATATAAGGCTATTGCGTAATTTACGGTGTCACCTTCGGCTTGTCAGTAGCCAGTAATTCAAAGTTGGTGGCCCTAAAATACCGATGGAGTTAGTTAAATTGTTTTTTTTTATTCAGTATTAGTCCTACACGTTTCCAAGCATTTATTTTAATATTAATTTAGTTAAAATAATGGTTTCAGGAGCTTACTATGTGCGTACTAAGTTAATGGGATGCTTGCAGCCAGAGCGAACGGCGACGTTTAGCAACATTATTTGTGTTAGTAGAATTAGCAAATCATCAATATAAGGCTATTCTGAATTTTACGGTGTCACATTCGATTTGTCAGAACCTAGCAATTCAAAGTTAGGTGTCTCTAAAACGCCGATAGGGTTAGATAAATTTAATTTTTTATTTACTATTCGTCCTGCAAAGTTCCAATATTAATTCCTGCAAGTTGCTAAGCCTTGAGTTTTATATTAATTTAGTCAAAACAATGGCTTCAGGAGCTTATTATGTGTCGTGCTCCCAAAGCAGCCAAGGCGAACGGTGACGTTTAGCAGCAATAGTTATGATAGTAGAATTGTCAAATCATCAATATAGGGCTATTCCGTAATTTACGGTGTCACCATCGGTTTGTCAGTAGTTAGTAATTCTATGTTGATGACTCTAAAACGCCGATGGATTTAGATAAATTGTTTTTTTTTACTATTAGACCTGCAACTTTAAAAGCTTTTATTTTTATATTAATTTCGTTATAATAATGGTTTCAGAAGCATATTCGGTGCCGTATTAAATTAATGGGATGCTCCAATACCAATCAGAGCGAATGGTGACATTTAGCAGCATTATTTGTGTTAGTAGAATTGGCAAATCATCAAATAAGGCTATTCCGTATTGTACAGTGTCATATTCGATTTGTCAGAACCTAGCCATTCAAAGTTGGTGGCCCTAAAACGCCGATGATTTGCCAATTCTACTAACACAAATAATGTTGCTAAACGTCACCGTTCGCTCTGGCTGCGCGCATCCCATTAACTTAGTGCGCACCTAGTAAGCTCCTGAAGCTATTATTTGAACTAAATTAATATAAAAAATGAAAGCTTGGGAACGTGTAGAACTAATAGTGAATAAAAAATACAATTTATCAAACTCCATCGGCGTTTTAGAGCCACTAACTTTGAATTATTAGCTACTGACAAACCGAAGGTGACACCGTAAAATACGGAATAGCCTTATATTGATGATTTGCCAGTTTTACTAACACAAATAATTCTGATGAACGTCACCGTTTGCTCTGGCTTGTTTTCGAGCATCCCATTAATTTAATACGGCACCTAATAAGAGACATTAATTTAACTAAACTAGTGAAAACATGAAAGCTTGGGAACTTGCAGGACTGATAGTGAAAAAAAAATTATCTAAACCTCTCGGCGCTTTAGAGCCACCTAACTTTAAATTGCTAGGTTCTGACAAATCCAATGTGACACCGTAAGATACAGAATAGCCTTATATCGACGATTTGCCAATTCTACTAACACAAATAATGCTGCTAAACGTCACCGTTCCCTCCTGTGCGAGCATCCCATTAACTTAGTACGCACCTAGTAAGCTCCTGAAGCCATTATTTTAACAAAATTAATATAAAACTTAAAGCTTGGGAACGAGTAGAACTAATACTAAATAAATAAATACTATTTAACTAACTCCATCGGCGATTTAGAGCGACCTACTTTGAATTACTATCTATTGACAAACCGAAGGTGACACCGTAAAAGACGCAATAGCTTTATACTGATGATTGGCCAGTTCTACTAACACAAATAATGCTGGTAAACGTCACCGTTTGCTATTGCTGGTTTTGGTGCTTCCCATGAATTTAATGCGGCACCTAATAAGCTCCTGAAGCCATTATTTTAACTAAATTAATATAAAAATGAAAGCTTGGGAACTTGCAGGACTAATAGTGAACAAAAAATACAATTTATGTAACTCCATCGGCGTTTTAGAGCCATCAACATTGAATTACTAGTTACTGACAAACCGAAGGTTACACCGTAAATTACGAAATAGCCTTATATTGATGATTTGACAATTCTACTAACACAACTAATGCTGCTAAAAGTCACCGTTCACTCTGGCTGCATTTGGAGCATCCCATTAATTTAATACGGCACCTAATAAGCTCCTGAAGCCATTATTTTACCTAAATTAATATTAAAATGAAAGCTTGGGAACTTGCAGCACTAATAGTGTACAAAAATACAATTTATTTATCTCCATCCGCGTTTTAGAGACACCATAATTGAATTACTAGCTATTGACAAACCGAAGGTGACACCGTAATAACCTTATATTGCTGATTTGACAATTCTCCTAACACACCTAATGCTGCTAAACGTCACCGTTTACTCTGGCTGCTTTTGGAGCATCCCAATAATTTAATACTGAACCTAATAAGCTCCTGAAGCCATTATGTTAACTAAATTAATATAAAAATGAAAGCTAGAAAACTTCCAGGACTAACAGTGGACAAAAAATACAATTTATCTGACTCCATCGGCGTTTTAGAGCCACCATAATTAAATTACTATCTATTGACAAACCGAAGGTGACACCGTAATAGCCATATATTGCTGATTTGACAATTCTCCTAACACAACTAATGCTGCTAAACGTCACCGTTCACTCTGGCTGCCTTTGGAGCATCCCGTTAACTTAATACCGCACCTAATAAGCTCCTGAAGCCATTATTATTAACTAAATTAATATTAAAATGAAAGCTTGGGAACTTGCAGCACTAATAGTGAACAAAAAATACAATTTATTTAACTCCATCGGCGTTTTAGAGACACCATAATTGAATTACTAGCTATTGACAAACCGAAGGTGACACCGTAATAGCCTTATATTGCTGATTTGACAATTCTCCTAACACACCTAATGCTGCTAAACGTCACCGTTTACTCTGGTTGCTTTTGGAGCATCCCATTAATTTAATACTGAACCTAATAAGCTCCTGAAGCCATTATTTTAACTAAATTAATATAAAAATGAAAGCTAGAAAACTTCCAGGACTAATAGTGAACAATAAATACAATTTATCTAACTCCATCGGCGTTTTAGAGCCATCAATATTGAATTACTAGCTTCTAACAAAACGAAGGTGACACCGTAATAGCCTTATATTGATGATTTGTTAATTCTACTAACACAACTAATGCTGCTAAACGTCACCGTTCACTCTGGCTGCTTTTGGAGCATCCCATTAACTTAATACGGCACCTAATAAGCTCCTGAAGGCATTATTTTAATTAAATTATTATAAAAATAAAAGCTTGGGAACTTGCAGGACTAATAGTGAACAAAAACAAATTTATCTAACTCCATCGGCGTTTTCCAGCCATCAACATTGAATTACTAGCTACTGACAAACTGAAGGTGATGCCGTAAATTGCGGAAAAGCCTTATATTGATGAATTGACAATTCTACTAACACAACTAATGCTGCTAAACGTCACCGTTCACACTGGCTGCTTTTGGAGCATCCCATTAACTTAATACGGCACCTAATAAGCTCCTGAAGGCATTATTTTAATTAAATTATTATAAAAATAAAAGCTTGCAGGACTAATAGTGAACAAAAACAAATTTATCTAATTTCATCGGCGTTTTCCAGCCATCAACATTGAATTACTAGCTACTGACAAACCGAAGGTGACACCGTAATAGCCTTATATTGATGATTTGACAATTCTACTAACACACCTAATGCTGCTAAGCGTCACCGTTTACTCTGGCTGCTTTTTGAGCATCCCATTAATTTAATACTGAACCTAATAAGCTCCTGAAGCCATTATTTTAACTAAATTAATATAAAAATGAAAGCTAGAAAACTTCCAGGACTAATAGTGAACAATAAATACAATTTATCTAACTCCATCGGCGTTTTAGAGCCATCAATATTGAATTACTAGCTTCTAACAAAACGAAGGTGACACCGTAATAGCCTTATATTGATGATTTGTTAATTCTACTAACACAACTAATGCTGCTAAACGTCACCGTTCACTCTGGCTGCTTTTGGAGCATCCCATTAACTTAATACGGCTCCTAATTAGCTCCTGAAGGCATTATTTTAATTAAATTATTATAAAAATAAAAGCTTGGGAACTAGCAGGACTAATAGTGAACAAAAACAAATTTATCTAACTCTATCGGCGTTTTCCAGCCATCAACATTGAATTACTAGCTACTGACAAACTGAAGGTGATGCCGTAAATTGCGGAAAAGCCTTATATTGATGAATTGACAATTCTACTAACACAACTAATGCTGCTAAACGTCACCGTTCACACTGGCTGCTTTTGGAGCATCCCATTAACTTAATACGGCACCTAATAAGCTCCTGAAGGCATTATTTTAATTAAATTATTATAAAAATAAAAGCTTGGGAACTTGCAGGACTAATAGTGAACAAAAACAAATTTATCTAATTCCATCGGCGTTTTCCAGCCATCAACATTGAATTACTAGCTACTGACAAACCGAAGGTGACACCGTAATAGCCTTATATTGATGATTTACAATTTTACTAACACAACTAATGCTGCTAAACGTCACCGTTCACTCATTATGGCTGCTTTTGGAGCATCCCATTAATTTAATACGGCACCTAATAAGCTCCTGAACCCATTATTTTAACTAAACTAATATAAAAATGAAAGCTAGAAAACTTCCAGGACTAATAGTAGACAAAAAATACAATTTATCTAACTCCATCGGCGTTTTTCAGCCATCAACATTGAATTACTAGCTACTGACAAACTGAAGGTGACACCGTAAATTGCGGAAAAGCCTTATAAAGATGAATTGACAATTTTACTAACACAACTAATACTGCTAAACGTCACCGTTGACTCTGGCTGCTTTTGGAGCATCCCATTAATTTAATACGGCACCTAATAAGCTCCTGAAGTCACTATTTTAACTAAATTAATATAAAAATGAAAGCTTGGGAACTTGCAGGACTAATAGTAAACAAAAAATAGAAATTATCTAACTCCATCGGCGTTTTAGAGCCATCAACATTGAATTACTAGTTACTGACAAACCGAAGGTTACACCGTAAATTACGGAATAGCCTTATATTGATGATTTACAATTTTACTAACACAACTAATGCTGCTAAACGTCACCGTTAACTCTGGCTGCTTTTGGAGCATTCCATTGATTTAATACGGCACCTGATAAGCTCCTGATGCCATTATTTTAACCCAATTAATATTAAAATGAAAGCTTGGGAACTTGCAGGACTAATAGTGAACAAAAAATACAATTTATCTAACTCCATCGGCGTTTTAGAGCCACCAATATTGAATTACTAGCTATTGACAAACCGAAGGTGACACCGTAATAGCCTTATATTGCTGATTTGACAATTCTAACACAACTAATGCTGCTAAACGTCACCGTTCACTCTGGCTGCCTTTGGAGCATCCCGTTAACTTAATACGGCACCTAATAAGCTCCTGAAACCATTATTTTAACTAAATTAATATTAAAATGAAAGCTTGGGTACTTGCAGCACTAATAGTGAACAAAAAATACAATTTATCTAACTCCATCGGCGTTTTAGAGCCACCAATATTGAATTACTAGCTATTGACAAACCGAAGGTGACACCGTAATAGCCTTATATTGCTGATTTGACAATTCTACTAACACAACTAATGCTGCTAAACGTCACCGTTCACTCTGGCTGCCTTTGGAGCATCTCGTTAACTTAATACGGCACCTAATAAGCTCCTGAAACCATTATTTTAACTAAATTAATATTAAAATGAAAGCTTGGGTACTTGCAGCACTAATAGTGAACAAAAAATACAATTTATCTAACTCCATCGGCGTATTAGAGCCACCAATATTGAATTACTAGCTATTGACAAACCGAAGGTGACACCGTAATAGCCTTATATTGCTGATTTGACAATTCTACTAACACAACTAATTATGCTAAACGTCACCGTTCACTCTGGCTGCCTTTGGAGCATCCCGTTAACTTAATACGGCACCTAATAAGCTCCTGAAACCATTATTTTAACTAAATTAATATTAAAATGAAAGCTTGGGAACTTGCAGCACTAATAGTGTACAAAAAATACAATTTATCTAACTCCATCGGCGTTTTAGAGCCACCAATATTGAATTACTAGCTATTGACAAACCGAAGGTGACACCGTAATAGCCTTATATTGCTGATTTGACAATTCTACTAACACAACTAATGCTGCTAAACGTCACCGTTCACTCTGGCTGCCTTTGGAGCATCCCGTTAACTTAATACGGCACCTAATAAGCTCCTGAAACCATTATTTTAACTAAATTAATATTAAAATGAAAGCTTGGGTACTTGCAGCACTAATAGTGAACAAAAAATACAATTTATCTAACTCCATCGGCGTTTTAGAGCCACCAATATTGAATTACTAGCTATTGATAAACCGAAGGTGACACCGTAATAGCCTTATATTGCTGATTTGACAATTCTACTAACACAACTAATGCTGCTAAACGTCACCGCTCACTCTGGCTGCCTTTGGAGCATCCCGTTAACTTAATACGGCACCTAATAAGCTCCTGAAACCATTATTTTAACTAAATTAATATTAAAAAGAAAGCTTGGGTACTTGCAGCACTAATAGTGAACAAAAAATACAATTTATCTAACTCCATCGGCGTTTTAGAGCCACCAATATTGAATTACTAGCTATTGACAAACCGAAGGTGAAACCGTAATAGCCTTATATTGCTGATTTGACAATTCTACTAACACAACTAATGCTGCTAAACGTCACCGTTCACTCTGGCTGCCTTTGGAGCATCTCGTTAACTTAATACGGCACCTAATAAGCTCCTGAAGCCATTATTTAAACTAAATTAATATTAAATTGAAAGCTTGGTAACTTCCAGGACTAATAGTGGACAAAAATTACAATTTATCTAACTCCATCGGCGTTTTAGAGCTATCAACATTGAATTACTAGGTACTGACAAACCGAATGTTACACCGTAAATTACGGAATAGCCTTATATTGATGATTTGATAATTTTATTAGACAACTAATGCTGTTAAACGTCACCGTTCACTCTGGCTACTTTTGGAGCATCCCATTAATTTAATACGGCACCTCTTAAGCTCCTAAAGCCATTATTTTAACTCAATTAATTTAAAATGGAAGCTTGGGAACTTGCAGGACTAATAGTGAACAAAAAATACAATTTATCTAACTCCATCGGCGTTTTAGAGCCACCAATATTGAATTACTAGCTATTGACAAACCGAAGGTGACACCGTAATAGCCTTATATTGCTGATTTGAAAATTCCCCTAACACAACTAATACTGCTAAACGTCACCGTTTTCTCTGGCTGCATTTGGAGCATCCCATTAATTTAATACGGCACCTAATAAGCTCCTGAAGCCATTATTTTAACTAAATTAATATGAAAATGAAAGCTAGAAAACTTCCAGGACTAATAGTGCACAAAAAATACAATTTATTTAACTCCATCGGCGTTTTCCAGCCATCAACATTGAATTACTAGCTACTGAAAAACTGAAAGTGACACCGTAAGTTGCGGAAAAGCCTTATATTGATGAATTGACAATTCTACTAACACAACTAATGCTGCTAAACGTCACCGTTCACTCTGGCTGCCTTTGGAGCATCCCGTTAGCTTAATACGGCACCTAATAAGCTCCCGAAGCCATTATTTTAACTAAATTAACATTAAAATGAAAGCTTGGGAACTTGCAGCACTAATAGTGAACAAAAAATACAATTAGTTAACTCCATCGGCGTTTTAGAGACACCATAATTGAATTACTAGCTATTGACAAACCGAAGGTTACACCGTAAATTACAGAATAGCCTTATATTGATGATTTGATAATTTTATTAACACAACTAATGCTGTTAAACGTCACCTTTCACTCTGGCTACTTTTGGAGCATCCCATTAATTTAATACGGCACCTAATAAGCTCCTGAAGCCATTATTTTACCTAAATTAATATAAAAATAAAGCTTGGGAACTTGCAGCACCAATAGTGAACAAAAAATACAATTTATTTAACTCCATCGGCGTTTTACAGCTATCAACATTGAATTACTAGCTACTGACAAACTGAAGGTGACACCGTAAATTGCGGAAAAGCCTTATAAAGATGAATTGAAATTCTACTAACACAACTAATGCTGCTAAACGTCACCGTTCTCACTGGCAGCTTTGGAGCATCCCATTAACTTAATACGGCACCTGATAAGCTCCTGAAGGCATTATTTTAATTAAATTATTCTAAAAATAAAAGCTTGGGAACTTTGTTACGGTATTAAAAGAACTTTACGACACCCACCCAAGGTGAGCATCGCACCACGGAATCAGTCCTGAAAAACTGGAACACTTGCCCTGAAATCGGTTCGAAATAGGCTAATAGGCCATGGCTGGAACGCTCAGGGAGTCGGGCGTGAGTCACACGGTACGTTCTGGGCAAGCGTGTTGCGGCATAATATATATATAGGGTATGTCGAAATCATGAGGGCGCTACCAAGCCTGTCTTAACCCGGCTAACCGGGCCTGGACGGTTAGACGGGAGCGAAGCACGCAAAATACTCCGCCGATAGGATTACTCAAGAATTGCAAGGTCAAATAACAATTTCGGGATTGCCTTATGCAAGGATTGTAATTAGGTGTCAATCCGACCGCGACTACGCAGCTGTCTTACCCACCTGTACGCTCAAAGCTCCCTCGTTTCGTCGCACAATAATCAGTACACTGAAGGGGGCGCTTGTCTGAAACAGAGCATGCACAAGTCGAAACAAAACAATAGTTCCCTTAGCTAACAAATCATGTATTGACTAACGGGTTACAATGGGGCAGCAGAGTGCGTCGCCCTATATCTATAAATAGATTATAACTAAGGACACCAGCTGGCGCGCGCTCTAAACCTAGCGACAGATGTTGAACAGTAATGAACAAATTAGCACTCGCAACATGGACAGTCTGTAATTTTGAATGAATGTACAAATATGCTGGCGCGACGCCTTATGCAGCAAACAGTAAAGAACAAATTAGCACTCGCAACATGGACAGTTATGACGACAGTGCCTGTAGGCACAAGAGATGTGACGGCTCGCTCGCGTTCACAGCGGTAATCAGTTCAAAGACACATACCTTAATATGTAGGCGGTTGGGGAGCCTGGTACAGTTGAGTTGCGACAGGCTGCAGTCTTAGGTGGCAGGTACCTTCGATGTTCGACGGCTATAGGGATGAGTGCACATCCGCCATAATGGCGACGTGAGACGCGTCAGGACGCGTACAACGGGACGACGAAAAATGGGCCACTTTCGTTCTGCGGGACAGATCCTCGAAGGTGGAGATGAAGGGGGCACGACCCCTTACTTACGGAAGCAGGAACTGGGCTCAAAAAGCACCCACGCTACGCCGAAGACAATTCAAAACTCACACTCACAACCACCACACGAGCGTTCTCTGCAACGGGCTGCGGTCAACTGCCCAGAGGGAAGCGCTGGCACAGGTCACCTTGGTCGCGTCCCCACGTGACTAAACCTCGGCAGCCAATCGAGGGGCGATAAAATGAAACAAATTAATGCCGGCAACAATGGTATCACGCCACAACGGCGTGCTTTCTAGAAGATTCGGAATTCTTGCGAGCGATACGCTCGGCTGCCAAAGCGCCATCAGAGGGGAGCTCCAACCGACGCGAAATACTGCGTTTGGGGCCAAATATGTGCGAAATCATGATTCTGGAATTAGGCGATGGAGCCAAATAAAGAACTAAAAGGGTTTAGCATACGGGCACGCTGCCCTAAAGCCTAGGTGGCTATTTAAAATACCAAAATGACCTGACAACTTGCAGGACTAATAGTGAACAAAAACAAATTTATCTAACTCCATCGGCGTTTTCCAGCCATCAACATTGAATTACTAGCTACTGACAAACCGAAGGTGACACCGTAATAGCCTTATATTGATGATTTGACAATTTTACTAACACAACTAATGCTGCAAAACGTCACCGTTCACTCTGGCTGCTTTTGGAGCATCCCATTAATTTAATACGGCACCTAATAAGCTCCTGAAGCCATTATTTTAACTAAATTAATATAAAAATGAAAGCTAGAAAACTTCCAGGACTAATAGTAGACAAAAACTACAATTTATCTAACTCCATCGGCGTTTTTCAGCCATCAACATTGAATTACTAGCTACTGACAAACTGCAGGTGACACCGTAAATTGCGGAAAAGCCTTATAAAGATGAATTGACAATTTTACTAACACAACTAATGCTGCTAAACGTCACCGTTCACTCTGGCTGCTTTTGGAGCATCCCATTAATTTAATACGGCACCTAATAAGCTCCTGAAGTCATTATTTTAACTCAATTAATATTAAAATGAAAGCTTGGGAACTAGCAGGACTAATAGTGAACAAAAAATACAATTTATCTAACTCCATCGGCGTTTTAGAGCCACCAATATTGAATTACTAGCTATTGACAAACCGAAGGTGAAACCGTGATAGCCTTATATTGCTGATTTGACAATTCTCCTAACACAACTAATGCTGCTAAACGTCACCGTTCACTCTGGCTGCCTTTGGAGCATCCCGTTAACTTAATACGGCACCTAATAAGCTCCTGAAGCCATTATTTTAACTAAATTAATATTAAAATGAAAGCTTGGGAACTTGCAGCACTAATAGTGAACCAAAAATATAATTTATCTAACTCCATCGGCGTTTTAGAGCCACCAATATTAAATTACTAGCTATTGACAAACCCAAGGTGACACCGTAATAGCCTTATATTGCTGATTTGATAATTCTCCTAACACAACTAATGCTGCTAAACGTCACCGTTCACTCTGGCTGCCTTTGGAGCATCCCGTTAACTTAATACGGCAACTAATAAGCTCCTGAAGCCATTATTTTAACTCAATTAATATTAAAATTAAAGCTTGGGAACTTCCAGGACTAATAGTGGACAAAAAATACAATTTATCTAACTCCATCGGCGTTTTAGAGCCACCATAATTGAATTACTAGCTATTGACAAACCGAAGGTGACACCGTAATAGCCTTATATTGCTGATTTGACAATTCTCCTAACACAACTAATGCTGCTAAACGTCACCGTTCAGTCTGGCTGCCTTTGGAGCATCCCGTTAACTTAATACGGCACCTAATAAGCTCCTGAAGCCATTATTATAACTCAATTAATATTAAAATGAAAGCTTGGGAACTTCCAGGACTAATAGTGGACAAAAAATACAGTTTATCTAACTCCATCATCGTTTTAGAGCCATCAACATGGAATTACTAGTTACTGACAAACCGAAGGTTACACCGTAAGTTACGGAATAGCCTTATATTGTTGATTTGACAATAATCCTAACACAACTAATGCTGCTAAACGTCACCGTTCAGTCTGGCTGCTTTTGGAGCATCCCGTTAACTTAATACGGCACCTAATAAGCTCCTGAAGCCATTATTTTAACTCAATTAATATTAAAATAAAAGCTTGGGAACTTCCAGGACTAATAGTGGACAAAAAATACAGTTTATCTAACTCCATCGGCGGTTTAGAGCCATCAACATTGAATTACTAGCTACTGACAAACCGAAGGTTACACCGTAAATTAGGGAATAGCCTTATATTGATAATTTGACAATTTTACTAACACAACTAATACTGCTAAACGTAAACGTTCACTCGTGCTGCTTTTGGAGCATCCCGTTAACTTAATACGGCACCCAATCAGCTCCTGAAGCCATTATTTTAAATCAATTAATATTAAAATGAAAGCTTGGGAACTTCTAGGACTAATAGTGGACAAAAATTACAATTTATCTAACTCCATCGGCGTTTTAGAGCTATCAACATTGAATTACTAGTTACTGACAAACCGAAGGTTACACCGTAAATTACGGAATAGCCTTATATTGATGATTTGACAATTTTACTAACACAACTAATGCTGCTAAACGTCACCGTTCACTCTGGCTGCTTTTGGAGCATCCCATTAATTTAATACGGCACCTAATAAGCTCCTGAAGCCATTATTTTAATTCAATTAATATTAAAATAAAAGCTTGGGAACTTGCAGGACTAATAGTGAACAAAAAATACAATTTATCTAGCTCCATCGGCGTTTTTGAGATACCAATATTGAATTACTAGCTATTGACAAAACGAAGGTGACACCGTAATAGCCTTATATTGAGGATTTGAACATTCTACTAACACAACTAATGCTGCTAAACGTCACCGTTCACTCTGGCTACCTTTGGAGCATCCCGTTAACTTAATACGGCACCTAATAAGCTCCTGAAGCCAATATTTTAACTAAATTAATATTAAAATGAAAGCTTGGGAACTTGCATGACTAATAGTGAACAAAAAATACAATTTATCTAACTCCATCGGCGTTTTAGAGCCACCAATATTGAATAACTAGCTATTGACAAACCGAAGGTGACACCGTAATAGCCTTATATTGCTGATTTGATAATTCTCCTAACACAACTAATGCTGCTAAACGTCACCGTTCACTCTGGCTGCCTTTGGAGCATCCCGTTAATTTAATACGGCACCTAATAAGCTCCTGAAGCCATGATTTTAACTCAATTAATATTAAAATGAAAGCTTGGGAACTTGCATGACTAATAGTGAACAAAAAATACAATTTATCTAACTCCATCGGCGTTTTAGAGCCACCAATATTGAATTACTAGCTATTGACAAACCGAAGGTGACACCGTAATAGCCTTACATTGCTGATTTGACAATTCTCCTAACACAACTAATGGTACTAAACGTCACCGTTCACTCTGGCTGCATTTGGAGCATCCCATTAATTTATACGGCACCTAATAAGCTCCTGAAGCCATTATTTTACCTAAATTAATATTAACATGAAAGCTTGGGAACTTGCAGGACTAATAGTGAACAAAAATTACAATTTATCTAACTCCATCGGCGTTTTAGAGCCACCAATATTGAATTACTAGCTATTGACAAACCGAAGGTGACACCGTAATAGCCTTATATTGCTGATTTGATAATTCTCCTAACACAACTAATGCTGCTAAACGTCACCGTTCACTCTGGCTGCCTTTGGAGCATCCCGTTAATTTAATACGGCACCTAATAAGCTCCTGAAGCCATGATTTTAACTAAATTAATATTAAAATGAAAGCTTGGGAACTTGCATGACTAATAGTGAACAAAAAATACAATTTATCTAACACCATCGGCGTTTTAGAGCCACCAATATTGAATTACTAGCTATTGACAAACCGAAGGTGACACCGTAATAGCCTTACATTGCTGATTTGTTAATTCTCCTAACACAACTAATGCTGCTAAACGTCACCGTTCACTCTGGCTGCATTTGGAGCATCCCATTAATTTATACGGCACCTAATAAGCTCCTGAAGCCATTATTTTACCTAAATTAATATTAACATGAAAGCTTGGGAACTTGCAGGACTAATAGTGCACAAAAATTACAATTTATCTAACTCCATCGGCGTTTTAGAGCCACCAATATTGAATTACTAGCTATTGGCAAACCGAAGGTGACACCGTAATAGCCTTACATTGCTGAATTGACAATTCTCCTAACACAACTAATGCTACTAAACGTCACCGTTCACTCTGGCTGCATTTGGAGCATCCCATTAATTTATACGGCACCTAATAAGCTCCTGAAGCCATTATTTTACCTAAATTAATATTAACATGAAAGCTTGGGAACTTGCAGGACTAATAGTGAACAAAAATTACAATTTATCTAACTCCATCGGCGTTTTAGAGCCACCAATATTGAATTACTAGCTATTGACAAACCGAAGGTGACACCGTAATAGCCTTATATTGCTGATTTGATAATTCTCCTAACACAACTAATGCTGCTAAACGTCACCGTTCACTCTGGCTGCCTTTGGAGCATCCCGTTAATTTAATACGGCACCTAATAAGCTCCTGAAGCCATGATTTTAACTAAATTAATATTAAAATGAAAGCTTGGGAACTTGCATGACTAATAGTGAACAAAAAATACAATTTATCTAACTCCATCGGCGTTTTAGAGCCACCAATATTGAATTACTAGCTATTGACAAACCGAAGGTGACACCGTAATAGCCTTACATTGCTGATTTGTTAATTCTCCTAACACAACTAATGCTGCTAAACGTCACCGTTCACTCTGGCTGCATTTGGAGCATCCCATTAACTTATACGGCACCTAATAAGCTCCTGAAGCCATTATTTTACCTAAATTAATATTAACATGAAAGCTTGGGAACCTGCAGGACTAATAGTGAACAAAAAATTAAATTTATCTAACTCCATCGGCGTTTTAGAGCCACCAATATTGAATTACTAGCTTCTGACAAAACGAAGGAGACACCCTAATAGCCTTATATTGATTATTTGACAATTCTACTAACACAACTAATGCTGCTAAACGTCACCGTTCACTCTGGCTACCTTTGGAGCATCCCGTTAACTTAATACGGCACCTAATAAGCTCCTGAAACCAATATTTTAACTAAATTAATATTAAAATGAAAGCTTGGGAACTTGCATGACTAATAGTGAACAAAAAATACAATTTATCTAACTCCATCGGCGTTTTAGAGCCACCAATATTGAATTACTAGCTATTGACAAACCGAAGGTGACACCGTAATAGCCTTATATTACTGATTTGTTAATTCTCCTAACACAACTAATGCTGCTAAACGTCACCGTTCACTCTGGCTGCCTTTGGAGCATCCCGTTAATCTAATACGGCACCTAATAAGCTCCTGAAGCCATGATTTTAACTCAATTAATATTAAAATGAAAGCTTGGGAACTTGCATGACTAATAGTGAACAAAAAATACAATTTATCTAACTCCATCGGCGTTTTAGAGCCACCAATATTGAATTACTAGCTATTGACAAACCGAAGGTGACACCGTAATAGCCTTATATTGCTGATTTGACAATTCTCCTAACACAACTAATACTGCTAAACGTCACCGTTCACTCTGGCTGCCTTTGGAGCATCCCATTAATTTAATACTAAACCTAATAAGCTCCTGAAGCCATGATTTTAACTAAATTAATATTAAAATGAAAGCTTGGGAACTTGCATGACTAATAGTGAACAAAAAATACAATTTATCTAACTCCATCGGCGTTTTAGAGCCACCAATATTGAATTACTAGCTATTGACAAACCGAAGGTGACACCGTAATAGCCTTACATTGCTGATTTGTTAATTCTCCTAACACAACTAATGCTGCTAAACGTCACCGTTCACTCTGGCTGCATTTGGAGCATCCCATTAATTTATACGGCACCTAATAAGCTCCTGAAGCCATTATTTTACCTAAATTAATATTAACATGAAAGCTTGGGAACTTGCAGGACTAATAGTGAACAAAAATTACAATTTATCTAACTCCATCGGCGTTTTAGAGCCACCAATATTGAATTACTAGCTATTGGCAAACCGAAGGTGACACCGTAATAGCCTTACATTGCTGATTTGACAATTCTCCTAACACAACTAATGCTACTAAACGTCACCGTTCACTCTGGCTGCATTTGGAGCATCCCATTAATTTATACGGCACCTAATAAGCTCCTGAAGCCATTATTTTACCTAAATTAATATTAACATGAAAGCTTGGGAACTTGCAGGACTAATAGTGAACAAAAATTACAATTTATCTAACTCCATCGGCGTTTTAGAGCCACCAATATTGAATTACTAGCTATTGACAAACCGAAGGTGACACCGTAATAGCCTTATATTGCTGATTTGATAATTCTCCTAACACAACTAATGCTGCTAAACGTCACCGTTCACTCTGGCTGCCTTTGGAGCATCCCGTTAATTTAATACGGCACCTAATAAGCTCCTGAAGCCATGATTTTAACTAAATTAATATTAAAATGAAAGCTTGGGAACTTGCATGACTAATAGTGAACAAAAAATACAATTTATCTAACTCCATCGGCGTTTTAGAGCCACCAATATTGAATTACTAGCTATTGACAAACCGAAGGTGACACCGTAATAGCCTTACATTGCTGATTTGTTAATTCTCCTAACACAACTAATGCTGCTAAACGTCACCGTTCACTCTGGCTGCATTTGGAGCATCCCATTAACTTATACGGCACCTAATAAGCTCCTGAAGCCATTATTTTACCTAAATTAATATTAACATGAAAGCTTGGGAACTTGCAGGACTAATAGTGAACAAAAATTACAATTTATCTAACTCCATCAGCGTTTTAGAGCCACCAATATTGAATTACTAGCTATTGACAAATCGAAGGTGACACCGTAATAGCCTTATATTGCTGATTTGATAATTCTCCTAACACAACTAATGCTGCTAAACGTCACCGTTCACTCTGGCTGCCTTTGGAGCATCCCGTTAACTTAATACGGCACCTAATAAGCTCCTGAAGCCATGATTTTAACTAAATTAATATTAAAATGAAAGCTTGGGAACTTGCATGACTAATAGTGAACAAAAAATACAATTTATCTAACTCCATCGGCGTTTTAGAGCCACCAATATTGAATTACTAGCTATTGACAAACCGAAGGTGACACCGTAATAGCCTTACATTGCTGATTTGACAATTCTCCTAACACAACTAATGCTGCTAAACGTCACCGTTCACTCTGGCTGCATTTGGAGCATCCCATTAATTTATACGGCACCTAATAAGCTCCTGAAGCCATTATTTTACCTAAATTAATATTAACATGAAAGCTTGGGAACCTGCAGGACTAATAGTGAACAAAAAATAAAATTTATCTAACTCCATCGGCGTTTTAGAGCCACCAATATTGAATTACTAGCTTCTGACAAAACGAAGGAGACACCCTAATAGCCTTATATTGATTATTTGACAATTCTACTAACACAACTAATGCTGCTAAACGTCACCGTTCACTCTGGCTACCTTTGGAGCATCCCGTTAACTTAATACGGCACCTAATAAGCTCCTGAAACCAATATTTTAACTAAATTAATATTAAAATGAAAGCTTGGGAACTTGCATGACTAATAGTGAACAAAAAATACAATTTATCTAACTCCATCGGCGTTTTAGAGCCACCAATATTGAATTACTAGCTATTGACAAACCGAAGGTGACACCGTAATAGCCTTATATTGCTGATTTGTTAATTCTCCTAACACAACTAATGCTGCTAAACGTCACCGTTCACTCTGGCTGCCTTTGGAGCATCCCGTTAATCTAATACGGCACCTAATAAGCTCCTGAAGCCATGATTTTAACTCAATTAATATTAAAATGAAAGCTTGGGAACTTGCATGACTAATAGTGAACAAAAAATACAATTTATCTAACTCCATCGGCGTTTTAGAGCCACCAATATTGAATTACTAGCTATTGACAAACCGAAGGTGACACCGTAATAGCCTTATATTGCTGATTTGACAATTCTCCTAACACAACTAATACTGCTAAACGTCACCGTTCACTCTGGCTGCCTTTGGAGCATCCCATTAATTTAATACTAAACCTAATAAGCTCCTGAAGCCATGACTTTAACTAAATTAATATTAAAATGAAAGCTTGGGAACTTGCATGACTAATAGTGAACAAAAATTACAATTTATCTAATTCCATCGGCGTTTTAGAGCCACCAATATTGAATTACTAGCTATTGACAAACCGAAGGTGACACCGTAATAGCCTTATATTGCTGATTTGATAATTCTCCTAACACAACTAATGCTGCTAAACGTCACCGTTCACTCTGGCTGCCTTTGGAGCATCCCATTAATTTAATACTAAACCTAATAAGCTCCTGAAGCCATGATTTTAACTAAATTAATATTAAAATGAAAGCTTGGGAACTTGCATGACTAATAGTGAACAAAAATTACAATTTATCTAATTCCATCGGCGTTTTAGAGCCACCAATATTGAATTACTAGCTATTGACAAACCGAAGGTGACACCGTAATAGCCTTATATTGCTGATTTGTTAATTCTCCTAACACAACTAATGCTGCTAAACGTCACCGTTCACTCTGGCTGCCTTTGGAGCATCCCATTAATCTAATACTGCACCTAATAAGCTCCTGAAGCCATGATTTTAACTCAATTAATATTAAAATGAAAGCTTGGGAACTTGCATGACTAATAGTGAACAAAAAATACAATTTATCTAACTCCATCGGCGTTTTAGAGCCACCAATATTGAATTACTAGCTATTGACAAACCGAAGGTGACACCGTAATAGCCTTATATTGCTGATTTGACAATTCTCCTAACACAACTAATACTGCTAAACGTCACCGTTCACTCTGGCTGCCTTTGGAGCATCCCATTAATTTAATACTAAACCTAATAAGCTCCTGAAGCCATGATTTTAACTAAATTAATATTAAAATGAAAGCTTGGGAACTTGCATGACTAATAGTGAACAAAAATTACAATTTATCTAATTCCATCGGCGTTTTAGAGCCACCAATATTGAATTACTAGCTATTGACAAACCGAAGGTGACACCGTAATAGCCTTATATTGCTGATATGATAATTCTCCTAACACAACTAATGCTGCTAAACGTCATCGTTCACTCTGGCTGCCTTTGGAGCATCCCGTTAATTTAATACGGCACCTAATAAGCTCCTGAAGCCATGATTTTAACTCAATTAATATTAAAATGAAAGCTTGGGAACTTCCAGGACTAATAGTGGACAAAAAATACAATTTATCTAACTCCATCGGCGTTTTAGAGCCACCAATATTGAATTACTAGCTATTTACAAACCGAAGGTGACACCGTAATAGCCTTATATTGCTGATTTGACAATGCTTTTGGAGCATCCCATTAATTTAATATGGCACCTAATAAGCTCCTGAAGCCATTATTTTAACCCAATTAATATTAAAATGAAAGCTTGGGAACTTGCAGGACTAATAGTGGACAAAAAATACAATTTATCTAACTCCATCGGCGTTTTAGAGCCACCATAATTGAATTACTAGCTATTGACAAACCGAATGTGACACCGTAATAGCCTTATATTGCTGATTTGACAATTCTCCTAACACAACTAATGCTGCTAAACGTCACCGTTCACTCTGGCTGCCTTTGGAGCATCCCGTTAACTTAATACGGCACCTAATAAGCTCCTGAAGCCATTATTTTAACTCAATTAATATTAAAAAGAAAGCTTGGGAACTTCCAGGACTAATAGTGGACAAAAAATACAGTTTATCTAACTCCATCTTCGTTTTAGAGCCATCAACATTGAATTACTAGCTACTGACAAACCGAAGGTTACACCGTAAATTAGGGAATAGCCTTATATTGATAATTTGACAATTTTACTAACTCAACTAATACTGCTAAACGTAAACGTTCACTCTGGCTGCTTTTGGAGCATCCCGTTAACTTAATACGGCACCCAATAAGCTCCTGAAGCCATTATTTTAACTCAATTAATATTAAAATGAAAGCTTGTGAACTTCCAGGACTAATAGTGCACAAAAATTACAATTTATCTAACTCCATCGGCGTTTTAGAGCTATCAACATTGAATTACTAGTTACTGACAAACCGAATGTTACACCGTAAATTACGGAATAGCCTTATATTGTTGATTTGACAATTTTACTAACACAACTAATGCTGCTAAACGTCACCGTTCACTCTGGCTGCTTTTGGAGCATCCCATTAATTTAATACGGCACCTAATAAGTTCCTGAAGCCATTATGTTAATTCAATTAATATTAAAATAAAAGCTTGGGAACTTGCAGGACTAATAGTGAACAAAAAATACAATTTATCTAGCTCCATCGGCGTTTTGGAGCCACCAATATTGAATTACTAGCTATTGACAAAACAAAGGTGACACCGTAATAGCCTTATATTGATGATTTGACCATTCTACTAACACAACTAATGCTGCTAAACGTCACCGTTCACTCTGGCTGCTTTTGGAGCATCCCGTTAACTTCATACGGCACCTAATAAGTTCCTGAAGCCATTATTTTAACTAAATTAATATTAAAATGAAAGCTTGGGAACTTGCAGCACTAATAGTGAACAAAAAATACATTTTATCTAACTCCATCGGCGTTTTAGAGCCACCATAATTGAATTACTAGCTATTGACAAACCGAAGGTGACACCGTAATAGCCTTATATTGCTGATTTGACAATTCTCCTAACACAACTAATGCTGCTAAACGTCACCGTTCACTCTGGCGTCCTTTGGAGCATCCCGTTAACTTAATACGGCACCTAATAAGCTCCAGAAGCCATTATTTTAACTCAATTAATATTAAAATGAAAGCTTGGGAACTTCCAGGACTAATAGTGGACAAAAATTAAATTTATCTAACTCCATCGGCGTTTTAGATCCACCAATATTGAATTACTAGCTATTGACAAACCGAAGGTGACACCGTAATAGCCTTATATTGCTGATTTGACAATCCTTTTGGAGCATCCCATTAATTTAATATGGCACCTAATAAGCTTCTGAAGCCATTATTTTAACCCAATTAATATTAAAATGAAAGCTTGGGATCTTGCAGGACTAATAGTGGACAAAAAATACAATTTATCTAACTCCATCGGCGTTTTAGAGCCACCATAATTAAATTACTAGCTATTGACAAACCGAAGGTGACACCGTAATAGCCTTATATTGCTGATTTGACAATTCTCCTAACACAACTAATGCTGCTAAACGTCACCGTTTACTCTGGCTGCCTTTGGAGCATCCCGTTAACTTAATACGGCACCTAATAAGCTCCTGAAGCCATTATTTTATCTCAATTAATATTAAAATGAAAGCTTGGGAACTTCCAGGACTAATAGTGGACAAAAAATACAGTTTATCTAACCCCATCGTCGTTTTAGAGCCATCAACATTGAATTACTAGCTACTGACAAACCGAAGGTTACACCGTAAATTAGGGAATAACCTTATATTGATAATTTGACAATTTTACTAACTCAACTAATACTGCTAAACGTCAACGTTCACTCTGGCTGCTTTTGGAGCATCCCGTTAACTTAATACGGCACCCAATAAGCTCCTGAAGCCATTATTTTAACTCAATTAATATTAAAATGAAAGCTTGGGAACTTCCAGGACTAATAGTGCACAAAAATTACAATTTATCTAACTCCATCGGCGTTTTAGAGCTATCAACATTGAATTACTAGTTACTGACAAACCGAAGGTTACACCGTAAATTACGGAATAGCCTTATATTGATGATTTGACAATTTTACTAACACAACTAATGCTGCTAAACGTCACCGTTCACTCTGGCTGCTTTTGGAGCATCCCATTAATTTAATACGGCACCTAATAAGTTCCTGAAGCCATTATGTTAATTCAATTAATATTAAAATAAAAGCTTGGGAACTTGCAGGACTAATAGTGAACAAAAAATACAATTTATCTAGCTCCATCGGCGTTTTAGAGCCACCAATATTGAATTACTAGCTATTGACAAAACAAAGGTGACACCGTAATAGCCTTATATTGATGATTTGACCATTCTACTACCACAACTAATGCTGCTAAACGTCACCGTTCACTCTGGCTGCTTTTGGAGCATCCCGTTAACTTAATACGGCACCTAATAAGTTCCTGAAGCCATTATTTTAACTAAATTAATATTAAAATGAAAGGTTGGGAACTTGCAGCACTAATAGTGAACAAAAAATACAATTTATCTAGCTCCATCGGCGTTTTAGAGCCACCAATATTGAATTACTAGCTATTGACAAAACAAAGGTGACACCGTAATAGCCTTATATTGATGATTTGACCATTCTACTAACACAACTAATGCTGCTAAACGTCACCGTTCACTCTGGCTGCTTTTGGAGCATCCCGTTAACTTAATACGGCACCTAATAAGTTCCTGAAGCCATTATTTTAACTAAATTAATATTAAAATGAAAGGTTGGGAACTTCTAGGACTAATAGTGGACAACAAATACAATTTATCTAACTCCATCGGCGTTTTAGAGCTATCAACATTGAATTACTAGTTACTGACAAACCGAAGGTTACACCGTAAATTACGGAATAGCCTTATATTGATGATTTGACAATTTTACTAACACAACTAATGCTGCTAAACGTCACCGTTCACTCTGGCTGCTTTTGGAGCATTCCATTAATTTAATACGGCACCTAATAAGTTCCTGAAGCCATTATGTTAATTCAATTAATATTAAAATAAAAGCTTGGGAACTTGCAGGACTAATAGTGAACAAAAAATACAATTTATCTAGCTCCATCGGCGTTTTAGAGCCACCAATATTGAATTATTAGCTATTGACAAAACAAAGGTGATACCGTAATAGCCTTATATTGATGATTTGACCATTCTACTAACACAACTAATGCTGCTAAACGTCACCGTTCACTCTGGCTGCTTTTGGAGCATCCCGTTAACTTCATACGGCACCTAATAAGTTCCTGAAGCCATTATTTTAACTAAATTAATATTAAAATGAAAGCTTGGGAACTTGCAGCACTAATAGTGAACAAAAAATACATTTTATCTAACTCCATCGGCGTTTTAGAGCCACCATAATTGAATTACTAGCTATTGACAAACCGAAGGTGACACCGTAATAGCCTTATATTGCTGATTTGACAATTCTCCTAACACAACTAATGCTGCTAAACGTCACCGTTCACTCTGGCGTCCTTTGGAGCATCCCGTTAACTTAATACGGCACCTAATAAGTTCCAGAAGCCATTATTTTAACTCAATTAATATTAAAATGAAAGATTGGGAACTTCCAGGACTAATAGTGGACAAAAATTACAATTTATCTAACTCCATCGGCGTTTTAGATCCACCAATATTGAATTACTAGCTATTGACAAACCGAAGGTGACACCGTAATAGCCTTATATTGCTGATTTGACAATGCTTTTGGAGCATCCCATTAATTTAATATGGCACCTAATAAGCTCCTGAAGCCATTATTTTAACCCAATTAATATTAAAATGAAAGCTTGGGATCTTGCAGGACTAATAGTGGCCAAAAAATACAATTTATCTAACTCCATCGGCGTTTTAGAGCCACCATAATTGAATTACTAGCTATTGACAAACCGAAGGTGACACCGTAATAGCCTTATATTGCTGATTTGACAATTCTCCTAACACAACTAATGCTGCTAAACGTCACCGTTCACTCTGGCTGCCTTTGGAGCATCCCGTTAACTTAATACGGCACCTAATAAGCTCCTGAAGCCATTATTTTATCTCAATTAATATTAAAATGAAAGCTTGGGAACTTCCAGGACTAATAGTGGACAAAAAATACAATTTATCTAACTCCATCGGCGTTTTAGAGCCACCATAATTGAATTACTAGCTATTGACAAACCGAAGGTGACACCGTAATAGCCTTATATTGCTGATTTGACAATTCTCCTAACACAACTAATGCTGCTAAACGTCACCGTTCACTCTGGCTGCCTTTGGAGCATCCCGTTAACTTAATACGGCACCTAATAAGCTCCTGAAGCCATTATTTTATCTCAATTAATATTAAAATGAAAGCTTGGGAACTTCCAGGACTAATAGTGGACAAAAAATACAGTTTATCTAACTCCATCGTCGTTTTAGAGCCATCAACATTGAATTACTAGCTACTGACAAACCGAAGGTTACACCGTAAATTAGGGAATAGCCTTATATTGATAATTTGACAATTTTACTAACTCAACTAATACTGCTAAACGTAAACGTTCACTCTGGCTGCTTTTGGAGCATCCCGTTAACTTAATACGGCACCCAATAAGCTCCTGAAGCCATTATTTTAACTCAATTAATATTAAAATGAAAGCTTGGGAACTTCCAGGACTAATAGTGCACAAAAATTACAATTTATCTAACTTCATCGGCGTTTTAGAGCTATCAACATTGAATTACTAGTTACTGACAAACCGAAGGTTACACCGTAAATTACGGAATAGCCTTATATTGATGATTTGACAATTTTACTAACACAACTAATGCTGCTAAACGTCACCGTTCACTCTGGCTGCTTTTGGAGCATCCCATTAATTTAATACGGCACCTAATAAGTTCCTGAAGCCATTATGTTAATTCAATTAATATTAAAATAAAAGCTTGGGAACTTGCAGGACTAATAGTGAACAAAAAATACAATTTATCTAGCTCCATCGGCGTTTTAGAGCCACCAATATTGAATTATTAGCTATTGACAAAACAAAGGTGATACCGTAATAGCCTTATATTGATGATTTGACCATTCTACTAACACAACTAATGCTGCTAAACGTCACCGTTCACTCTGGCTGCTTTTGGAGCATCCCGTTAACTTCATACGGCACCTAATAAGTTCCTGAAGCCATTATTTTAACTAAATTAATATTAAAATGAAAGCTTGGGAACTTGCAGCACTAATAGTGAACAAAAAATACATTTTATCTAACTCCATCGGCGTTTTAGAGCCACCATAATTGAATTACTAGCTATTGACAAACCGAAGGTGACACCGTAATAGCCTTATATTGCTGATTTGACAATTCTCCTAACACAACTAATGCTGCTAAACGTCACCGTTCAGTCTGGCGTCCTTTGGAGCATCCCGTTAACTTAATACGGCACCTAATAAGCTCCTGAAGCCATTATTTTATCTCAATTAATATTAAAATGAAAGCTTGGAAACTTCCAGGACTAATAGTGGACAAAAAATACAGTTTATCTAACTCCATCGTCGTTTTAGAGCCATCAACATTGAATTACTAGCTACTGACAAACCGAAGGTTACACCGTAAATTAGGGAATAGCCTTATATTGATAATTTGACAATTTTACTAACTCAACTAATACTGCTAAACGTAAACGTTCACTCTGGCTGCTTTTGGAGCATCCCGTTAACTTAATACGGCACCCAATAAGCTCCTGAAGCCATTATTTTAACTCAATTAATATTAAAATGAAAGCTTGGGAACTTCCAGGACTAATAGTGCACAAAAATTACAATTTATCTAACTCCATCGGCGTTTTAGAGCTATCAACATTGAATTACTAGTTACTGACAAACCGAAGGTTACACCGTAAATTACGGAATAGCCTTATATTGATGATTTGACAATTTTACTAACACAACTAATGCTGCTAAACGTCACCGTTCACTCTGGCTGCTTTTGGAGCATCCCATTAATTTAATACGGCACCTAATAAGTTCCTGAAGCCATTATGTTAATTCAATTAATATTAAAATAAAAGCTTGGGAACTTGCAGGACTAATAGTGAACAAAAAATACAATTTATCTAGCTCCATCGCGTTTTAGAGCCACCAATATTGAATTATTAGCTATTGACAAAACAAAGGTGATACCGTAATAGCCTTATATTGATGATTTGACCATTCTACTAACACAACTAATGCTGCTAAACGTCACCGTTCACTCTGGCTGCTTTTGGAGCATCCCGTTAACTTCATACGGCACCTAATAAGTTCCTGAAGCCATTATTTTAACTAAATTAATATTAAAATAAAAGCTTGGGAACTTGCAGCACTAATAGTGAACAAAAAATACATTTTATCTAACTCCATCGGCGTTTTAGAGCCACCATAATTGAATTACTAGCTATTGACAAACCGAAGGTGACACCGTAATAGCCTTATATTGCTGATTTGACAATTCTCCTAACACAACTAATGCTGCTAAACGTCACCGTTCACTCTGGCTGCTTTTGGAGCATCCCGTTAACTTAATACGGCACCTAATAAGCTCCTGAAGCCATTATTTTATCTCAATTAATATTAAAATGAAAGCTTGGGAACTTCCAGGACTAATAGTGGACAAAAAATACAGTTTATCTAACTCCATCGTCGTTTTAGAGCCATCAACATTGAATTACTAGCTACTGACAAACCGAAGGTTACACCGTAAATTAGGGAATAGCCTTATATTGATAATTTGACAATTTTACTAACTCAACTAATACTGCTAAACGTAAACGTTCACTCTGGCTGCTTTTGGAGCATCCCGTTAACTTAATACGGCACCCAATAAGCTCCTGAAGCCATTATTTTAACTCAATTAATATTAAAATGAAAGCTTGGGAACTTCCAGGACTAATAGTGCACAAAAATTACAATTTATCTAACTCCATCGGCGTTTTAGAGCTATCAACATTGAATTACTAGTTACTGACAAACCGAAGGTTACACCGTAAATTACGGAATAGCCTTATATTGATGATTTGACAATTTTACTAACACAACTATAATGCTGCTAAACGTCACCGTTCACTCTGGCTGCTTTTGGAGCATCCCATTAATTTAATACGGCACCTAATAAGTTCCTGAAGCCATTATGTTAATTCAATTAATATTAAAATAAAAGCTTGGGAACTTGCAGGACTAATAGTGAACAAAAAATACAATTTATCTAGCTCCATCGGCGTTTTAGAGCCACCAATATTGAATTATTAGCTATTGACAAAACAAAGGTGATACCGTAATAGCCTTATATTGATGATTTGACCATTCTACTAACACAACTAATGCTGCTAAACGTCACCGTTCACTCTGGCTGCTTTTGGAGCATCCCGTTAACTTCATACGGCACCTAATAAGTTCCTGAAGCCATTATTTTAACTAAATTAATATTAAAATGAAAGCTTGGGAACTTGCAGCACTAATAGTGAACAAAAAATACATTTTATCTAACTCCATCGGCGTTTTAGAGCCACCATAATTGAATTACTAGCTATTGACAAACCGAAGGTGACACCGTAATAGCCTTATATTGCTGATTTGACAATTCTCCTAACACAACTAATGCTGCTAAACGTCACCGTTCACTCTGGCGTCCTTTGGAGCATCCCGTTAACTTAATACGGCACCTAATAAGCTCCAGAAGCCATTATTTTAACTCAATTAATATTAAAATGAAAGCTTGGGAACTTCCAGGACTAATAGTGGACAAAAATTACAATTTATCTAACTCCATCGGCGTTTTAGATCCACCAATATTGAATTACTAGCTATTGACAAACCGAAGGTGACACCGTAATAGCCTTATATTGCTGATTTGACAATGCTTTTGGAGCATCCCATTAATTTAATATGGCACCTAATAAGCTCCTGAAGCCATTATTTTAACCCAATTAATATTAAAATGAAAGCTTGGGATCTTGCAGGACTAATAGTGGCCAAAAAATACAATTTATCTAACTCCATCGGCGTTTTAGAGCCACCATAATTGAATTACTAGCTATTGACAAACCGAAGGTGACACCGTAATAGCCTTATATTGCTGATTTGACAATTCTCCTAACACAACTAATGCTGCTAAACGTCACCGTTCACTCTGGCTGCCTTTGGAGCATCCCGTTAACTTAATACGGCACCTAATAAGCTCCTGAAGCCATTATTTTATCTCAATTAATATTAAAATGAAAGCTTGGGAACTTCCAGGACTAATAGTGGACAAAAAATACAATTTATCTAACTCCATCGGCGTTTTAGAGCCACCATAATTGAATTACTAGCTATTGACAAACCGAAGGTGACACCGTAATAGCCTTATATTGCTGATTTGACAATTCTCCTAACACAACTAATGCTGCTAAACGTCACCGTTCAGTCTGGCGTCCTTTGGAGCATCCCGTTAACTTAATACGGCACCTAATAAGCTCCTGAAGCCATTATTTTATCTCAATTAATATTAAAATGAAAGCTTGGAAACTTCCAGGACTAATAGTGGACAAAAAATACAGTTTATCTAACTCCATCGTCGTTTTAGAGCCATCAACATTGAATTACTAGCTACTGACAAACCGAAGGTTACACCGTAAATTAGGGAATAGCCTTATATTGATAATTTGACAATTTTACTAACTCAACTAATACTGCTAAACGTAAACGTTCACTCTGGCTGCTTTTGGAGCATCCCGTTAACTTAATACGGCACCCAATAAGCTCCTGAAGCCATTATTTTAACTCAATTAATATTAAAATGAAAGCTTGGGAACTTCCAGGACTAATAGTGCACAAAAATTACAATTTATCTAACTCCATCGGCGTTTTAGAGCTATCAACATTGAATTACTAGTTACTGACAAACCGAAGGTTACACCGTAAATTACGGAATAGCCTTATATTGATGATTTGACAATTTTACTAACACAACTAATGCTGCTAAACGTCACCGTTCACTCTGGCTGCTTTTGGAGCATCCCATTAATTTAATGCGGCACCTAATAAGTTCCTGAAGCCATTATGTTAATTCAATTAATATTAAAATAAAAGCTTGGGAACTTGCAGGACTAATAGTGAACAAAAAATACAATTTATCTAGCTCCATCGGCGTTTTAGAGCCACCAATATTGAATTACTAGCTATTGACAAAACAAAGGTGATACCGTAATAGCCTTATATTGATGATTTGACCATTCTACTAACACAACTAATGCTGCTAAACGTCACCATTCACTCTGGCTGCTTTTGGAGCATCCCGTTAACTTAATACGGCACCTAATAAGTTCCTGAAGCTATTATTTTAACTAAATTAATATTAAAATAAAAGGTTGGGAACTTGCAGCACTAATAGTGAACAAAAAATACAATTTATCTAGCTCCATCGGCGTTTTAGAGCCACCAATATTGAATTACTAGCTATTGACAAAACAAATGTGATACCGTAATAGCCTTATATTGATGATTTGACCATTCTACTAACACAACTAATGCTGCTAAACGTCACCGTTCACTCTGGCTGCTTTTGGAGCATCCCGTTAACTTAATACGGCACCTAATAAGTTCCTGAAGCCATTATTTTAACTAAATTAATATTAAAATGAAAGGTTGGGAACTTCCAGGACTAATAGTGGACAACAAATACAATTTATCTAACTCCATCGGCGTTTTAGAGCCACCATAATTGTATTACTAGCTATTGACAAACCGAAGGTGACACCGTAATAGCCTTATATTGCTGATTTGACAATTCTCCTAACACAACTAATGCTGCTAAACGTCACCGTTCAGTCTGGCTGCCTTTAAAGCATCCCGTTAACTTAATACGGCACCTAATAAGCTCCTGAAGCCATTATTTTAACTCAATTAATATTAAAATGAAAGCTTGTTAACTTCCAAGACTAATAGTGGACAAAAATTACAATTTATCTAACTCCATCGGCGTTTTAGAGCTATCAACATTGAATTACTAGTTACTGACAAACCGAAGGTTACACCGTAAATTACGGAATAGCGTTATATTGATAATTTGACAATTTTACTAACACAACTAATGCTGCTAAACGTAAACGTTCACTCTGGCTGCTTTTGGAGCATCCCGTTAACTTAATACGGCACCCAATAAGCTATTGAAGCCATTATTTTAACTCAATTAATATTAAAATGAAAGCTTGGGAACTTCCAGGACTAATAGTGGACAAAAATTACAATTTATCTAACTCCATCGGCGTTTTAGAGCTATCAACATTGAATTACTAGTTACTGACAAACCGAAGGTTACACCGTAAATTACGGAATAGCCTTATATTGATGACTTGACAATTTTACTAACACAACGAATGCTGCTAAAAGTCACCGTTCACTCTGGCTGCTTTTGGAGCATCCCATTAATTTAATACGGCACCTAATAAGCTCCTGAAGCCATTATTTTAATTCAATTAATATTAAAATAAAAGCTTGAGAACTTGCAGGACTAATAGTGAACAAAAAATACAATTTATCTAGCTCCATCGGCGTTTTAGAGCCACCAATATTGAATTACTAGCTATTGACAAAACGAAGGTGACACCGAAATAGCCTTATATTGATGATTTGACCATTCTACTAACACAACTAATGCTGCTAAACGTCACCGTTCTTTCTGGCTGCCTTTGGAGCATCCCGTTAACTTAATACGGCACCTAATAAGTTCCTGAAGCCATTATTTTAACTAAATTAATATTAAAATGAAAGCTTGGGAAATTGCAGCACTAATAGTGAACAAAAAATACAATTTATCTAACTCCATCGGCGTTTCAAAGCCACCATAATTGAATTACTAACTATTGACAAACCGAAGGTGACACCGTAATACCCTTATATTGCTGAATTGACAATTCTACTAACACAACTAATGCTGCTAAACGTCACCGTTTACACTGGCTGCTTTTGGAGCATCCCATTAACTTAATACGGCACCTAATAAGCTACTGAAACCATTATTTTAACTAAAATAATATTAAAATGAAAGCTTGGGAACTTGCAGGACTAATAGTAAACAAAAAATTAAATTTATCTAACTCCATCGGCGTTTTAGAACCACCAATATTGAATTACTAGCTTTTGACAAAACGAAGGTGACACCCTAATAGCCTTATATTGATGATTTGACAATTCTACTAACACAACTAATGCTGCTAAACGTCACCGTTCATCCTGGCTGCCTTTGGAGAATCCCATTAATTTAATACGGCCCCTAATAAGCTCCTGAAGCTATTATTTTACCTAAATTAATATAAAAATTAAGGCTTGGGAACTTGCAGCACTAATAGTGGACAAAAATTGCAATTTATCTAACTCCATCGGCGTTTTAGAGCTATCAACATTGAATTACTAGCTATTGACAAACTGAAGGTGACACCGTAAATTGCGGAAAAGGCTTATATTGATGAATTGTCAATTCTACTAACACAACTAATGCTGCTAAACGTCACCGTTTACACTGGCTGCTTGTGGAGCATCGCATTAACATAATACGTCACCTAATAGCTTTCTGAAACCATTATTTTAACTAAATTAATATAAAAATGAAAGCTAGAAAACTTCCAGGACTAATAGTAGACAAAAAATACAATTTATCTAACTCCATCGGCGTTTTTCAGTAATCAACATTGAATTACTAGCTACTGACAAACTGAAGGTGACACCGTAAATTGCGGAAATGCCTTATAAAGATGAATTGACAATTTTACTAACACAACTAATGCTGCTAAACGTCACCGTTCACTCTGGCTGCTTTTGGAGCATCCCATTGATTTAATACGGCACCTAATAAGCTCCTGAAGCCATTATTTTAACTAAATTAATATAAAAATGGAAGCTAGAAAACTTCCGGACTAATAGTAGACAAAAAATACAATTTATCTAACTCCATCGGCGTTTTTCAGTAATCAACATTGAATTACTAGCTACTGACAAACTGAAGGTGACACCGTAAATTGCGGAAAAGCCTTATAAAGATGAATTGACAATTTTACTAACACAACTAATGCTGCTAAACGTCACCGTTTACTCTGGCTGCTTTTGGAGCATCCCATTGATTTAATACGGCACCTAATAAGCTCCTGAAGCCATTATTTTAACTCAATTAATATTAAAATGAAAGCTTTGGAACTTGCAGGACTAATAGTGAACAAAAAATACAATTTATCTAACACCATCGGCGTTTTAGAGCCATCAATATTGAATTACTAGCTATTGACAAACCAAAGGTGACACCGTAATAGCCTTATATTGATGATTTGACCATTCTCCTAACACAACTAATGCTGCTAAACGTCACCGTTCACTCTGGCTGCCTTTGGAGCATCCCGTTAACTTAATACGTCACCTAATAAGCTCCTGAAGCCATTATTTTAACTAAATTAATATTAAAATGAAAGCTTGGTAACTTGCAGCACTAATAGTGAACAAAAAATACAATTTATCTAACTCCATCGGCGTTTTAGAGCCACCAATATTGAATTACTAGCTATTGACAAACCGAAGATGACACCGTAATAGCCTTATATTGCTGATTTGATAACTCTACTAACACAACTAATGCTGCTAAACGTCACCGTTCACCCTGGCTGCCTTTGGAGAATCCCATTAATTTAATAAGGCTCCTAATAAGCTCCTGAAGCTATTATTTTACCTAAATTAATATAAAAATTAAGGCTTTTGAACTTGCAGGACTAATAGTGAACAAAAAAAATTAATCTAACTCCATCGGTGTTTTACAGCCATCAACATTGAATTACTAGCTACTGACAAACTGAAGGTGACATCGTAAATTGCGGAAACGGCTTATATTGATGAATTGTCAATTCTACTAACACAACTAATGCTGCTAAACGTCACCGTTCACACTGGCTGCTTTTGGAGCATCGCATTAACATAATACGTCACCTAATAGGTTTCTGAAGCAATTATTTTAACTCAATTAATATTAAAATAAAAGCTTGAGAACTTGCAGCACTAATAGTGAACAAAAAATACAATTTATTTAACTCCATCGGCGTTTTAGAGACACCATAATTGAATTACTAGCTATTGACAAACCGAAAGTGACACCGTAATAGCCTTATATTGATGATTTGACCATTCTACTAACACAACTAATGCTGCTAAACGTCACCGTTCACTCTGGCTGCTTTTGGAGCATCCCGTTAACTTAATACGGCACCTAATAAGTTCCTGAAGCCATTATTTTAACTAAATTAATATTAAAATGAAAGGTTGGGAACTTCCAGGACTAATAGTGGACAACAAATACAATTTATCTAACTCCATCGGCGTTTTAGAGCCACCATAATTGTATTACTAGCTATTGACAAACCGAAGGTGACACCGTAATAGCCTTATATTGCTGATTTGACAATTCTCCTAACACAACTAATGCTGCTAAACGTCACCGTTCAGTCTGGCTGCCTTTAAAGCATCCCGTTAACTTAATACGGCACCTAATAAGCTCCTGAAGCCATTATTTTAACTCAATTAATATTAAAATGAAAGCTTGGTAACTTCCAAGACTAATAGTGGACAAAAATTACAATTTATCTAACTCCATCGGCGTTTTAGAGCTATCAACATTGAATTACTAGTTACTGACAAACCGAAGGTTACACCGTAAATTACGGAATAGCCTTATATTGATAATTTGACAATTTTACTAACACAACTAATGCTGCTAAACGTAAACGTTCACTCTGGCTGCTTTTGGAGCATCCCGTTAACTTAATACGGCACCCAATAAGCTATTGAAGCCATTATTTTAACTCAATTAATATTAAAATGAAAGCTTGGGAACTTCCAGGACTAAAAGTGGACAAAAATTACAATTTATCTAACTCCATCGGCGTTTTAGAGCTATCAATATTGAATTACTAGCTATTGACAAACCGAAGATGACACCGTAATAGCCTTATATTGCTGATTTGATAACTCTACTAACACAACTAATGCTGCTAAACGTCACCGTTCACCCTGGCTGCCTTTGGAGAATCCCATTAATTTAATAAGGCTCCTAATAAGCTCCTGAAGCCATTATTTTAACTAAATTAATATTAAAATGAAAGCTTGGTAACTTGCAGCACTAATAGTGAACAAAAAATACAATTTATCTAACTCCATCGGCGTTTTAGAGCCACCAATATTGAATTACTAGCTATTGACAAACCGAAGATGACACCGTAATAGCCTTATATTGCTGATTTGATAACTCTACTAACACAACTAATGCTGCTAAACGTCACCGTTCACCCTGGCTGCCTTTGGAGAATCCCATTAATTTAATAAGGCTCCTAATAAGCTCCTGAAGCTATTATTTTACCTAAATTAATATAAAAATTAAGGCTTTTGAACTTGCAGGACTAATAGTGAACAAAAAAAATTAATCTAACTCCATCGGCGTTTTACAGCCATCAACATTGAATTACTAGCTACTGACAAACTGAAGGTGACACCGTAAATTGCGGAAACGGCTTATATTGATGAATTGTCAATTCTACTAACACAACTAATGCTGCTAAATGTCACCGTTCACACTGGCTGCTTTTGGAGCATCGCATTAACATAATACGTCACCTAATAGGTTTCTGAAGCAATTATTTTAACTCAATTAATATTAAAATAAAAGCTTGAGAACTTGCAGCACTAATAGTGAACAAAAAATACAATTTATTTAACTCCATCGGCGTTTTAGAGACACCATAATTGAATTACTAGCTATTGACAAACCGAAGGTGACACCGTAATAGCCTTATATTGCTGATTTGACAATTCTCCTAACACAACTAACGCTGCTAAACGTCACCGTTCACTCTGGCTGCTTTTGGAGAATCCCATTAATTTAATACTGAACCTAATATGCTCCTGAAGCCATTATGTTAACTAAATTAATATAAAAATGAAAGCTAGAAATCTTCCAGGACTAAAAGTGGACAAAAAATACAATTTATCTGACTCCATCGGCGTTTTAGGGCCACCAATATTAAATTACTAGCTACTGAAAAACCGAAGGTGACACCGTAATAGCCTTATATTGATGATTTGACAATTCTACTAACACACCTAATTCTGCTAAACGTCACCGATTACTCTGGCTGCTTTTGGAGCATCCCATTAATTAAATACGGCACCTAATAAGCTTCTGAATCCATTATTTTACCTAAATTAATATAAAAATGAAAGCTTGGGAACTTGCAGGACTAATAGTAAACAAACAAAAAATTATCTAACTCCATCGGCGTTTTACAGCTATCAACATTGAATTACTAGCTATTGACAAACTGAAGGTGACACCGTAAATTGCGGAAAAGCCTTATATGGATTAATTGACAATTCTACTAACACAACTAATGCTGCTAAACGTCACCGTTTATTCTGGCTGTTTTTGGAGCATCCCATTAACTTAATACGGCACCTAATAAGCTCCTGAATTCATTATTATAATTAAATTATTATAAAAATAAAAGATTGGTAACTTGCAGGACTAATAGTGAACAAAACCAAATTTATCTAACTCCATCGGCGCTTTCCAGCCATCAACATTGAATTACTAGCTACTGACAAACCGATGGTGACACCGTAATAGCCTTATATTGATGATTTGACAATTCTACTAACACACCTAATGCTGCTAAACGTCACCGTTTATTCTGGCTGCTTTTGGAGCATCCCATTAATTTAATACTGAACCTAATAAGCTCCTGAAGCTATTATTTTAACTAAATTAATATAAAAATGAAAGCTAGAAAACTTCCAGCACTAATAGTGGACAAAAAATACAATTTATCTAACTCCATCGGCGTTTCAGATCCATCAACATTGAATTACTAGTTACTGACAAACCGAAGGTTACACCTTAAATAAGGGAATAGCCTTATATTGATTATTTGACAATTTTACTAATACAACTAACGCTGCTAAACGTCACCGTTCACTCTGGCTGCTTTTGGAGCATCCCATTAATTTAATACGGCACCTAATAAGCTCCTGAAGCCATTATTTTAACTAAATTAATATAAAAATGAAAGCTAGTAAACTTGCAGGACTAATAGTGAACAAAAAAAATTAATCTAACTCCATCGGCGTTTTACAGCCATCAACATTGAATTACTAGCTACTGTCAAACCGAAGGTGACACCGTAAATTGCGGAAAAGGCTTATGTTGATGAATTGTCAATTCTACTAACACAACTAATGCTGCTAAACGTCACCGTTCACACTGGCTGCTTTTGGAACAATTCATTAACATAATACTGCACCTAATAAGTTCCTGAAGCAATTATTTTAACTCAATTAATATTAAAATGAAAGCTTGAAAACTTGCAGGACCAATAGTGAACAAAAAATACAATTTATCTAACTCCATCGGCGTTTTAGTGCCACCAATATTGAATTACTAGCTTCTGACAAAGCGAAGGTGACACCGTAATAGCCTTATATTGATGATTTGACAATCCTACTAACACAACTAATGCAGCTAAACGTCACCGTTCACTCTGGCAGCCTTTGGAGCATCCCGTTAACTTAATGCGGCACCTAATAAGCTCTTGAAGCCATTATTTTAACTAAATTAATATTAAAATGAAAGCTTGAGAACTTGCAGCACTAATAGTGAACAAAAAATGCAATTTATTTAACTCCATCGGCGTTTTAGAGACACCATAATTGAATTACCAGCTACTGACAAACCGAAGGTGACACCGTAATAGCCTTATATTGATGATTTGACAATTCTCCTAACACAACTAATGCTGCTAAACGTAGCCGTTCACTCTGGCTGTTTTTGGAGCACCCCATTAATTTAATACTGAATCTAATATGCTCCTGAAGCCATTATTTTAACTAAATTAATATAAAAATGAAAGCTAGAAAACTTCCAGGACTAATAGTGGACAAAAAATACAATTTATCTTACTCCATCGGCGTTTTAGAGCCATCAACATTGAATTACTAGTTACTGACAAACCGAAGGTTACACCGTAAATTACGGAATAGCCTTATATTGATGATTTGACAATTTTCCTAACACAACTAATGCTGCTAAACGTCACCGTTCACTCTGGCTGCTTTTGGAGCATCCCATTAATTTAATACTGCACCTAGTATGCTCCTGAAGCCATTATTTTAACTAAATTAATATAAAAATGAAAGCTAGAAAACTTCCAGGACTAATAGTGGACAAAAAATACAATTTATCTGTCTCCATCGGCGTTTTAGGGCCACCAATATTGAATTACTAGCTACTGAAAAACCGAAGGTGACACCGCAATTGCCTTATATTGATGATTTGACAATTCTACTAACACACCTAATGCTGCTAAACGTCACCGTTCACTCTGGCTGCCTTTGGAGCATCCCGTTAACTTAATGCGGCACCTAATAAGCTCTTGAAGCCATTATTTTAACTAAATTAATATTAAAATGAAAGCTTGAGAACTTGCAGCACTAATAGTGAACAAAAAATACAATTTATTTAACTCCATCGGCGTTTTAGAGACACCATAATTGAATTGCTAGCTATTGACAAACCGAATGTGATAACGTAATAGCCTTATCTTGCTGATTTGACAATTCTCCTAACACAACTAATGCTGCTAAACGTCACCGTTTACTCTGGCTGCTTTTGGAGCATCCCATTAATTTATTACTGAACCTAATATGCTCCTGAAGCCATTATTTTTACTCAATTAATATAAAAATGAAAGCTAGAAAACTTTGAGGACTAATAGTGGACAAAAAATACAATTTATCTGACTCCATCGGCGTTTTAGAGCCACCAATATTGAATTACTAGCTTCTGACAAACCGAAGGTGACACCGTAATAGCGTTATATTGATGATTTGACAATTCTACTAACACACCTAATGCTGCTAAACGTCACCGTTTACTCTGGCTGCTTTTGGAGCATCCCATTAATTTAATACTGAACCTAATAAGCTCCTGAAGCCATTATTTTAACTAAATTAATATAAAAATGAAAGCTAGAAAACTTCCAGGACTAATACTGGACAAAAAATACAGTTTATCTAACTCCATCGGCGTTTTAGAGCCATCAACAATGAATTACTAGTTACTGACAAACCGAAGGTTACACCGTAAATTACGGAATAGCCTTATATTGATGGTTTGACAATTTTACTAACACAACTAATGTTGCTAAACGTCACCGTTCACTCTGGCTGCTTTTGGAGCATCCCATTAATTTCATACGGCACCTAATAAGCTCCTGAAGCCATTATTTTAACTCAATTAATATTAAAATGAAAGCTTCGGAACTTGGATGACTAATAGTGAACAAAAAATTGAATTTATCTAACTCCATTGGCGTTTTGAGCCATCAACATTGAATTACTAGTTACTGACAAACCGAAGGTTACACCGTAAATTAGGGAATAGCTTTATATTGATGATTTGACAATTTTACTAACACAACTAATGCTGCTAAACGTCACCGTTCACTCTGGCTGCTTTTGGAGCATCCCATTAATTTAATACGGCACCTAATAAGCTCCTGAAGCCATTATTTTAACTAAATTAATATAAAAATAAAAGCTAGAAAACTTCCAGGAGTAATAGTAGACAAGAAATACAATTATCTAACTCCATCGGCGTTTTGAGCCATCAACATTGAATTACTAGTTACTGACAAACCGAAGGTTACACCGTAAATTGCTGAAAAGCCTTATAAAGATGAATTGACAATTCTACTAACACAGCTAATGCTGCTAAACGTCACCGTTTACACTGGCTGCTTTTGGAGCATCCCATTAACTTAATACGGCACCTAATAAGCTCCTGATGCCATTATTTTAACTAAATTAATATTAAAATGAAAGTTTGGGAACTTGCAGGACTAATAGTGGACAAAAATTAAATTTATCTAACTCCGTCGGCGTTTTAGAGCCACCAATATTGAATTACTAGCTTCTGACAAAACGAAGGTGACACCGTAATAGCCTTATATTGATGATTTGACAATTCTACTAACACAACTAATGCTGCTAAACGTCACCGTTCACACTGGCTGCTTTTGGAGCAATTCATTAACATAATACTGCACCTAATAAGTTCCTGAAGCAATTATTTTAACTCAATTAATATTAAAATGAAAGCTTGAGAACTTGCAGGACCAATAGTGAACAAAAAATACAATTTATCTAACTCCATCGGCTTTTTAGGGCCACCAATATTGAATTACTAGCTTCTGACAAAACGAGGGTGACACCGTAATAGCCTTATATTGATGATTTGACAATTTTACTAACACAACTAATGCTGCTAAAAGTCACCGTTCACTCTGGCTGCCTTTGGAGCATCCCGTTAACTTAATGCGGCACCTAATAAGCTCTTGAAGCCATTATTTTAACTAAATTAATATTAAAATGAAAGCTTGAGAACTTGCAGCACTAATAGTGAACAAAAAATTCAATTTATTTAACTCCATCGGCGTTTTAGAGACACCATAATTGAATTACTAGCTATTGACAAACCGAAGGTGACACCGTAATAGCCTTATATTGCTGATTTGACAATTCTCCTAACACAACTAATGCTGCAAAACGTCAACGTTCACTCTGGCTACTTTTGGAGCATCCCATTAATTTAATACTGAACCTAATATGCTCCTGAAGCCATTATTTTAACTAAATTAATATAAAAATGAAAGCTAGAAAACTTCCAGGACTAATAGTGAACAAAAAATACAATTTATCTAACTCTATCGGCGTTTTAGAGCCACCAATATTGAATTATTAGCTATTGACAAAACGAAGGTGACACCGCAATAGCCTTATATTGATGATTTGACAATTCTACTAACACAACTAATGCTGCTAAACGTCACCGTTCACTCTGGCTGCCTTTGGAGCATCCCGTTAACTTAATACGGAACCTAATAAGCTCCTGAAGCCATTATTTTAACTCAATTAATATTAAAATGAAAGCTTGGGAACTTCCAGGACTAATAGTGGAGAAAAAATACAATTTATCTAACTCCATCGGCGTTTTAGGGCCATCAACATTGAATTACTAGTTACTGACAAACCGAAGGTTACACCGTAAATTACGGAATAGCCTTATATTGATGATTTGACAATTTTCCTAACACAACTAATGCTGCTAAACGTCACCGTTCACTCTGGCTGCTTTTGGAGCATCCCATTAATTTAATACTGAACTTAATATGCTCCTGAAGCCATTATTTTAACTAAATTAATATAAAAATGAAAGCTAGAAAACTTCCAGCACTAATAGTGGACAAAAAATTCAATTTATTTAACTCCATCGGCGTTTTAGAGACACCATAATTGAATTACTAGCTATTGACAAACCGAAGGTGACACCGTAATAGCCTTATAGTGCTGATTTGACAATTCTCCTAACACAACTAATGCTGCAAAACGTCAACGTTCACTCTGGCTACTTTTGGAGCATCCCATTAATTTAATACTGAACCTAATATGCTCCTGAAGCCATTATTTTAACTAAATTAATATAAAAATGAAAGCTAGAAAACTTCCAGGACTAATAGTGGAGAAAAAATACAATTTATCTGACTCTATCGGCATTTTAGTGCCACCAATATTGAATTACTAGTTACTGACAAACCGAAGGTGACACCGCAATTGCCTTATATTGATGATTTGACAATTCTACTAACACACCTAATGCTGCTAAACGTCACCGTTTACTCTGGCTGCTTTTGGAGCATCCCATTAATTTAATACTAAACCTAATAAGCTCCTGAAGCCATTATTTTAACTAAATTAATATAAAAATAAAAGCTAGAAAACTTCCAGGACTAATAGTGAACAAAAAATACAATTTATCTAATTCCATCGGCGTTTTAGAGCCATCAACATTGAATTACTAGTTACTGGCAAACCGAAAATTACACCGTAAATTACGGAATAGCTTTATATTGATGATTTGAAAATTTTACTAACACAACTAATGCTGCTAAACGTCACCGTTCACTCTGGCTGCTTTTGGAGCATCCCATTAATTTAATACGGCACCTAATAAGCTCCTGAAGCCATTATTTTAACTAAATTAATATAAAAATAAAAGCTAGAAAACTTCCAGGAGTAATAGTAGACAAGAAATACAATTATCTAACTCCATCGGCGTTTTGAGCCATCAACATTGAATTACTAGTTACTGACAAACCGAAGGTTACACCGTAAATTGCGGAAAAGCCTTATAAAGATGAATTGACAATTCTACTAACACAGCTAATGCTGCTAAACGTTACCGTTTACACTGGCTGCTTTTGGAGCATCCCATTAACTTAATACGGCACCTAATAAGCTCCTGATGCCATTATTTTAACTAAATTAATATTAAAATGAAAGTTTGGGAACTTGCAGGACTAATAGTGAACAAAAATTAAATTTATCTAACTCCGTCGGCGTTTTAGAGCCACCAATATTGAATTACTAGCTTCTGACAAAACGAAGGTGACACCGTAATAGCCTTATATTGATGATTTGACAATTCTACTAACACAACTAATGCTGCTAAACGTCACCGTTCACACTGGCTGCTTTTGGAGCAATTCATTAACATAATACTGCACCTAATAAGTTCCTGAAGCAATTATTTTAACTCAATTAATATTAAAATGAAAGCTTGAGAACTTGCAGGACCAATAGTGAACAAAAAATACAATTTATCTAACTCCATCGGCTTTTTAGGGCCACCAATATTGAATTACTAGCTTCTGACAAAACGAGGGTGACACCGTAATAGCCTTATATTGATGATTTGACAATTTTACTAACACAACTAATGCTGCTAAAAGTCACCGTTCACTCTGGCTGCCTTTGGAGCATCCCGTTAACTTAATGCGGCACCTAATAAGCTCTTGAAGCCATTATTTTAACTAAATTAATATTAAAATGAAAGCTTGAGAACTTGCAGCACTAATAGTGAACAAAAAATTCAATTTATTTAACTCCATCGGCGTTTTAGAGACACCATAATTGAATTACTAGCTATTGACAAACCGAAGGTGACACCGTAATAGCCTTATATTGCTGATTTGACAATTCTCCTAACACAACTAATGCTGCAAAACGTCAACGTTCACTCTGGCTACTTTTGGAGCATCCCATTAATTTAATACTGAACCTAATATGCTCCTGAAGCCATTATTTTAACTAAATTAATATAAAAATGAAAGCTAGAAAACTTCCAGGACTAATAGTGAACAAAAAATTCAATTTATTTAACTCCATCGGCGTTTTAGAGACACCATAATTGAATTACTAGCTATTGACAAACCGAAGGTGACACCGCAATAGCCTTATATTGATGATTTGACAATTCTACTAACACAACTAATGCTGCTAAACGTCACCGTTCACTCTGGCTGCCTTTGGAGCATCCCGTTAACTTAATACGGAACCTAATAAGCTCCTGAAGCCATTATTTTAACTCAATTAATATTAAAATGAAAGCTTGGGAACTTCCAGGACTAATAGTGGAGAAAAAATACAATTTATCTAACTCCATCGGCGTTTTAGGGCCATCAACATTGAATTACTAGTTACTGACAAACCGAAGGTTACACCGTAAATTACGGAATAGCCTTATATTGATGATTTGACAATTTTCCTAACACAACTAATGCTGCTAAACGTCACCGTTCACTCTGGCTGCTTTTGGAGCATCCCATTAATTTAATACTGAACTTAATATGCTCCTGAAGCCATTATTTTAACTAAATTAATATAAAAATGAAAGCTAGAAAACTTCCAGCACTAATAGTGGACAAAAAATCAATTTATCTGACTCCATCGGCTTTTTAGGGCCACCAATAATGAATTACTAGTTACTGACAAACCGAAGGTGACACCGCAATTGCCTTATATTGATGATTTGACAATTCTACTAACACAACTAATGCTGCTAAACGTCACCGTTTACACTGGCTGCTTTTGGAGCATTCCATTAACATAATACGGCACCTAATAAGCTCCTGAAGTCATTGTTTTAACTAAATTAATATAAAAATGAAAGCTTGGGAACTTGCAGGACTAATAGTGAACAAAAAATTTAATTTATCTAACTCCATCGGCGTTTTAGAGCCATCAACATTGAATTACTAGTTACTGACAAACCGATGGTGACACCGTAAATTACGGAATAGCCTTATATTGATGATTTGACAATTTTACTAACACAACTAATGCTGCTAAACGTCACCGTTCACTCTGGCTGCCTTTGGAGAATCCCATTAATTTAATACGGCACCTAATAAGCTCCTGAAGCCATTATTTTACCTAAATTAATATAAAAATTAAAGCTTGGGAACTTGAAGGACTAATAGTAAACAAAAAAAAAATTATCTAATTTCAACGGCGTTTTAGTCATCAACATTGAATTACTAGCTACTGACAAACCGATGGTAACACCGTATATTAGGGAATAGTCTTATATTGATGATTTGTTAATTCTACTAACACAACTAATGCTGTTAAACGTCACCGTTCACTCTGACTGCTTTTGGAGCATCCCATTAATTTAATACGGCACCTAATAAGCTCTTGAATCCATTATTTTACCTAAATTAATATAAAAATGAAAGCTTGGGAACTTGCAGGACTAATAGTGAACAAACAAAAAATTATCTAACTCCATCGGCGTTTTACAGCTATCAACATTGAATTACTAGCTATTGACAAACTGAAGGTGACACCGTAAATTGCGGAAAAGCCTTATATTGATTAATTGACATTTCTACTAACACAACTAATGCTGCTAAACGTCACCGTTTATTTTGGCTGTTTTTGGAGCATCCCATTAACTTAATACGGCACCTAATAAGCTCCTGAATTCATTATTATAATTAAATTATTATAAAAATAAAAGCTTGGGAACTTGCAGGACTAATAGTGAACAAAACCAAATTTATCTAACTCCATCGGCGCTTTCCAGCCATCAACATTGAATTACTAGCTACTGACAAACCGAAGGTGACACCGTAATAGCCTTATATTGATGATTTGACAATTCTACTAACACACCTAATGCTGCTAAACGTCACCGTTTATTCTGGCTGCTTTTGGAGCATCCCATTAATTTAATACTGAACCTAATAAGCTCCTGAAGCTATTATTTTAACTAAATTAATATAAAAATGAAAGCTAGAAAACTTCCACCACTAATAGTGGACAAAAAATACAATTTATCTAACTCCATCGGCGTTTTAAAGCCATCAACATTGAATTACTAGTTACTGACAAACCGAAGGTTACACCGTAAATAAGGGAATAGCCTTATATTGATTATTT